>NADL03000705.1:1200000-1597316 GCA_002205965.3 Kappaphycus alvarezii | reverse complement strand
TTGTACTGGCCATTGACAAAAACCTTCGTGTAAGACATGGCCGCCATATTGATAGTCCCTGCACCTTCAATCCCAAGCTGGCCGATGGAGTTTTGCAAGATACGCGAATTAGATGCGAGTAGACAAAGCCCTTCTCTCTCTACGGATGGTCCCAATCCACGAATTAGTTGGGAATTCCTGTCCCGGCAATTGTACAACTTACCGGCGTCACACTTTTGCGACACAGTGAGCTCGTTAGTAGCATGAAGACAGCCAAACAAGGCAACGAAAAAGAGAGAGACTGGGAGGAAAGTTAAGGTAGCCCCCATGCTGCGGAAATTGAACGAATTAGGATTCCTCGGAATTTTTGTAAGAAGCGGGTTGCAGAGGCTGAAATGAACTCGAGCTAGGATGGCGGAGGTACCACCATGTATGTATGCACGCACAGACTAGCGCAAAGCCCGTGGTGTGCTTGCAACTGTGATGGCAAGATAACACCCCTGGCGTTGAAAGAGAGAAACGAGAAGTGTCAACAGGTGCACACGGTGCTCATGTCCATCTTTTCTCAAGCCCTTGATAGCATGTATTGGGTAAGAGCATTAAACATTCATCGAGACCGTACTGCATTAATGCTGGGGTGTCAGGTGTGAAGTCGTAGAATGAGTGCGCGGACCTTGCCTCAGTCTGGACCTGTGGCAGAAACGCATTTACTCTCATCATTACTTTCTTGGAATCCACATTTCGCGGTGCATTTTCGGGTGGGACGTGTGATGGACGTGAGATCAATATTAAGTGAGATCGATTGACTACGGTGGCGTGATTGCAAGACGCTTGCTCCTACGCAACTTTTGAACACCCTTTCTATCTCGAGAACCACCGTTGGAAATTACAACCCTCGAGTTGCTATTTGCGCTATTTCTCAGGGAAGTCGCAGTGAGAACCGCGCCCATGCTACGCCCAGCTACTTCGCCTTCAATTTCCGTTCCTCCACCGCGTGCTACATCCACATCTACTCCAAGATCCATCCATTTGTTTTTCTTTCGTACCATCGCCTTCGCAGCGTTGTAAGCATGACAAGCCATGATGTGATCGTTGACAATACCAGTGGCTTGCAAATGGGAATATACGACTGTGGGACCAACAAACCTAAACCCGCGTCTTTTTAGATCCTTGGAGATCCGCTCCGACAGCTCACTGTAGCTCTCTACTTCCGCGTCTGTCTTCCTCTTCTTATCTATTGGGACGAAGTCGACCCATCTCCAAAAATACTCCGCCAATCCTATCCCTTCGGTCTCTTTCATGTTGAGTACGGCACGTGCATTCCCAATGGCAGCGCGAATCTTGGCGCGGTTGCGAACAATTGTTGGGTCCTTGGTAAGTCGTTCGACATCGTCATCGGTCATGGCTGCGATGCGTCGAACATTGAAATCATGAAAGGCAGTGCGGAACGCGAATCGGCGTCGAAGGATGAGAAGCCAACTAAGGCCGGCCTGAAAGGTCTCCAGGAGCAAGTGCTCAAACATGTGTGCATCGTCGTAAACAGGTCGTCCCCACTCTTCATCATGGTACTTAATGTAGTCCGGCGCAGTTGAAGACCATTGGCAGCGATGAGGAGGAAGCAACGTCATTCTGAACGGGACTCACGAGATGCGAATTTCCAGCGTGATTCGGAGCATGCAGTCGGTCATGATGATGTGGATCTGCTTCCTTCGCTGGTAATTACACAAAAGGACCCAGATTACTTTACCGTATTAATACGAAATTTCTGTGGTGAAAAGTCAACCTGCCAAACGGCTTTGCACTGCTGGAATGTGCCGTGTGATGTTGCCTCAATCATAGTTGCGGAATGCGGTAATGCCTGGATTATAGTATAAAGTCGCCCCCTGCACTCGGATACACGCTTCCCCATACTCCAGTCGATTAACATTCGTTTCATACCGCGCTTTGTAGATTGCGCACTGGCCGAACTGACCTTGCACAAAGTACTGTTAAGAGCTACTGTAGTCGACCGTTCCACGTCAGGGGAGTGAAAATTTGCTTCGAGATGAGATCAGTGTAATAACTCGTGATTGAGCGAAGTTTTCTACCTCTATCGTAGTCAGCATTATGTTGTTTCACCGCGCACTCGAATAATCTTCTCTCGCACGTTGGAAGTTGGGGGCCGATGATAGCACTTGTTGAGTAGATGTAGTTCACGGAATGATATATTGAGTAAGGAAGAATATTTTCTCAGAAACAATGACACAATTGTTCACAATCCTCCATGGCGTTTCATCCCGGATTCCTTGTGGACTCCTGACGATGCCTGCCGTGCTTGCTCGCTTACTGTAGCTCGTTCTGTTCAGTAGCATCTGACTCTCATAATACCATCCACAGACCCATTGTTTTCCCAGTAATTCCCAGTCCAGTTAGTGAAGCGTCGAGTTTGGACATATGTATGCAGAGACACATTAGTTCACTTCATGCCCCAGAGAGGCTGACAAACTCCGCTTCGTTTCACGACAACGCAATTTTTCCTTGCTTACTCGCACGCCGGTAGACTGAAGCGCACCACCAAGCAGAACGAGACTTTCTGCAGTAGAAATGCGGTCGGAGCTGCCGACTCAGCCGGCATTAGCGAAAGCAGTAACGCTGGAGTCTGATGGTTGAAAAGCCATGCAGTGATTGATGCGCCTTTGATGTAGCGTAAAACACCATTCTCTTCACCTCACTGAATCGCGGGGAAATAGACACATGCCACCTGAGAACATCTATGTAAAGCAAAGGCATTGCAGGGCCAGGGCCAGTTATGATAAGTTAGATTAGAGCAGCTATCCTTACTTCTCGTTACTTAGGATCAAGCCATTAATTAGCTGTTGAGTACTGGTCAGGGTCAATTGGCGTCTTTGCAGTCTTCCGTCGAACAGTATGCAATACATGGGAATCTTGCACAAAGAGTGATCCGGAGGTAGAAGAAAAGCATTTGGGATGGCGGTGCTTTTCAACCCCTACATAGTTCTTTCGCTTTTTCGAAGTCATGAACTATGACCTTGGAGAAAAGGCGTTTCTTGAACAGTCGATTGGATTTTTCTTGTTTTTTTCTTTCCATAGATGAGCATGTCACCCAAGTGGATAAGAATGTATGATTTTTGCTTACCTCGTGACAGGGATGGATCGGCGAGGATGAGATTCTAAGAACCAATTTTCCCAGGACAGAGTTTTTACAAGCGACATACGCGCTACAGTAGTATATTATTGTACGTGGGAACACAAAGAAGTGGATAGGAAAGGGGGTTCAATAGGCTAAAAGCGAGTCTAGGACAAGCAGGATCTACCACCAATGCTCAGTGTCCATCGAAAACGAAACGATTCGTAGGACAGAAGTCGACTTCTAACTTCGCAACTATTTGGGTCTGCGCTTGGAGTTATTTGCCACATTATTTGGACTTTACTACAAGAAGTGGTTTAATCAGGCTATTTACACTGTTCAGCTAGCCTTAAAGTCTCAAACACACATACTAAGTACCACAAGATGATTTCAAGGGAATAGAAGGGACGAGAATGACTAGAAGAAATACGTTTATTCAAAGTAAACATCCAGATGCCATCACCATAACCCCCACCTATCAGCCAAGAATGGAAATGATTTGACTTATGTCTAGATTTTTCGGAATCGCACTTGGTATCTCCCAGCGCCTTAGCGCTCACTGAAATCAATTATTGCCAGCGTGTCACAAACTAATAATAAATAAAATCCATGAATTTGACCCACTCAATCAAAAGTGAAAATATCTTGCAGGATACAGTGATCAAAGTTGGTGTTTCAATCTGAGAATTTTTCTGTGAACACATTTTAGTACAAATCACTCTCCCTGCTCAAGGCGGACGTCCCTTTTCGTCATTTTTCTTCTATTGTTTTGGTTATCATTCGTGGCATTATTGCTAAATATGCAGACTTCTAAACAAATGAGGAAGCTGCTTACTACCAACATGATTTTCGAAAAGATTAAGTGCGCCTCACTTGCACTCTATACTAATGTGTCATATATGTGCCTTAATCAAGATGGTGATGAATAAAGAACTCTTCAGTAAGCTTTCCGAATCTTCCAAGTGTGAAAAAGTTATGTGATATGCAAACTAACCCGACAAAAAATTATATGATATATTAACAAATCCGAAAGATGCCGAAGAAATGGGTGTTTATAAGAAAGGAAGACATACATCAACAAGAACGAATTATTTTAGGTTTCCAAAATCTAAATAGATGATTATCATTATGTAAGCAATGACATGCGTACCTTTTCGTCCTCGGAGATATTACAGACAATAAAATATTCTACTTTTACCGATTATATGCTGTACATTATAATGTATGTAACCCATTATGAAGGAGAAGTACAGATGAAGATGCGATATGTTTTCTTGATGGACATTCACAGAAATTTCCCGGTATACTAGGGCCCGCAGAAGGTCCTGTTTGGGGAACCCCAGAGCCTTTTTGTAGCATTTTATGGCCTTCTGGGGGTCTTCCTCGCCTCATCACTACCACAGGGGGTTCTTCCCCATCTTCTGTATTCTTGATACCTGAAGGCGGGACGAAAGGCTCCCACAACGAGTAAGGAGCTAAACGGGACTCCAAATACGGCGACAGATTTAAATTAATGAATTTAATTTCTAGACGGCTCCGAGGGAACAAGTAGCTTCCCCTCTTAAGATTTCGTTCTGATTGCGAGGAATTGTTTGGGGCTAACAAAAAATATTGTACCAAAGAATAGAGGTACATAAATTCCACGAGCTCTGACTTGGCTTAAATGAATCACCTATTTGAAACCAAAAACTACGTAGGAACAATTTGTAGCTACCTTATGGGATAAAAGCACTGCTGAATATCCTGAAAATAGCGCTAAATTGATAGATAAATGCATAATCACGTGTGTCTCCGCATCTTCTCTCGTCCCTTGGCCAATCCATTTCCATGCATTTTTACACATATTTAAATCATGATATAATTGTACACAAGGAAATTTCTTGGCATGGCGCATTTCCAATAATAAAGAGATATTATGTTCTTTCACGGCACGAAAAAAGACGAAGTTCATAGATAGCCCTTCTTGAGCTCTTTTCTAAGCCCTGGAAGAGGATTTAATGAGGGTTCATTGCCTCTGTGGCACTGCAAAGGCTGGAGTACTTTTTTTGGAAGGCTGAAAACTTCAAACCTGATGTATAAATTTTCCATGGATAACAAGATCTTTGAAGCCAACTGAAAAGGTTTGAGCTCGATGATTGGAACCTTCTCTTTTCCTGTGTTAAGGCATGGTTTGATCTTCATTTTTTATGGACCATAACTTTTCTTCCTAATTGCTTCTCCATCAATTATATCTGACTCCATATCTCCCTGTAGCACTCTTTGAGGATTTTAGTACATAATCTCGAATGGTGAGTGATCTTTGTCTCCCCTTCTTCGTTGATACCCGTATAATACTTTTGGTGCAGTGTTTTCCCACTCATTATTTTCGTCAACCATAGTTTTCTCTACTGCCCGCCTGATTTCTCATACCATTCCTTCGGTTTTCCCATTTACATAGGAGAAAAGGCGAGAAAAATTTGTATTGAATAAATTTATCTTCTAAAAAATGAAAAATGTTGTTGCAGTGAAACAGAGAGCGTTATCCGAGATAATCCTTTTCAGTAGTACGAATGGATCAATTATTTCTTATGATGCGAAAGTAAGGACTAAATCTGCAGTATATTACTTAGATACGACAGCCAATGGCCATCCAGTGAAGTGCTTCACTCATATGAGAAGATATTTGTTTCCAGAAGAAGATTATTTGAATGGAAGGGAATGTAGATTGAGAAGGTTTGAACAAGGCCTAAATATGGAAATCATAGTGCATTATTGTATTTTGGGATAGGAGTGAAAGTTTTACAGTTTTCACAGATTTTGATAAATCGGTAGACACCCCTGTGCGTTTTTGGCCACTAAAATCTTTCCGTAATGAATTACTTCATTTTTTTGAGATCCCATTGACCGCGCTCAATGAAATATCCTCAATAAATTGATTCGCTATTGCAATGTGGATACTGGCTTGGGATCTCCTTTTGCAGTAGAGGAAGCTTTATGTTCCGTAGAGCAAATACCTCTTAGTTCGTACCTGCCCATTTCCTTTTTCAACAGAAGCGTCCAATTTTAGCAGTTCCAGCGTGTAGAAGTGCAGCTGTAGTTTCGAAATGGTGAATGGACCTTAAGTAATATAAGGCTATACCGAAGAAGATTTGAACGTACGTATGTGAAGTAGATATTGGCACCAGCTTGATTTTTCTCCCCTTTATCGGATCGATCTTGAGACATCCTGATCTACGATGTGACCCAGTAGCTTGATGGATTCTTGAGCAAAAAGAATTAGATAAATTTGATTTTGAAGCAGTAATCTGGTACAATATCCACTACCGTCTTGTCATACGGTACATGTTTATCCAAGGTTTTCGAAAAAATCCCAAATTTATTAATTTAAACTTTCGCAAATGGAGGTCCTTTCAAAAAATCATTCATAATTATCTATAATTTAGCTGGTGAATTCATGGGCTGAACTGCATTACCACGAATCTGAATTTATCAATTTTGCTTCTAGAAGTTGTTTGATCCTTGCAATTTTCATCCGGAGGAATTTTCCAATACCAAGTGTACGTTTCAATTGATGCAAGGTATATAATGATCTTCAAACTCTCAATTTTTAATTCTATATTTTGAATTGGAAACCGATCTGTTATCATCCATTAGTTTAGTTCTCGTTAATCGACAAAAAATCGAAGGGTTTCATCCTTTTCGGGTGCAACAATGACAGGAAATGACTATTACGACGAGAACAGTCGAACAATGCCATTCAGGAGCAAACTTTTAACGTTTGAAGAGATAAATTGGTCACGCTTTGGAGGATTACGTCTAGATCTATGGTAAATTTCTTGTTCAAACGTTGTCTTCTTTGATAATAAATTACATTCTACATCCTTAGTCTTCATGTTGACTTGGCCGATTTCCTGAGTGACAGATACGTTAACGGGGTTGCTCAGTTTACCATAATTATTTTTCTGTAATATTTTCATCTCAGGCTAAGATTCGTTTTGTGCGTCCGAGAAATTTATCCAAGTGCTATCTTTAGACCAGTAGTTGCTTTCATGATGACCGTATCGACCGCACTTATCACAGCGAGTATTTAGGGGAGGATTCTCCGGGCATATATTTTCAAAGTTTAAATGCTTAAAACAGGACAAGTAGACTTCTTTAGCCTTCAGAGTGCTAGAATGGTTTTTTGTGATGGTCAGAGTAAGAATCTCCAACGGTGACGTTATCACGTCAAATCGGCTATCGAACGAGGTTTACAGTCGATCTTTCAAAGTTTTAACATCTATTCTCACGGATTATAACACCAATGGGCTGATATCTGTCCTTTACTAATTCTTATAAGAATAAAAAGGGGAATATATATGATCTCCCCTTGGTTTTCCACCAATCGATTGAAATTTGTCCAAATTCTTAATAAAATATACAATGATACACTTCATATCATTAAAAAGGTGAGGCCTTTGATGAGGAGGAAAACGGAGAGCCGCTCGTCCACCATTGCTGCCTTATGAAGCATTACGTACCTGGATTGGTTGTTGAACCCAGACTTTCCGTAAAGATTTACATAATTATACCAAAGAACTTAACAAATAACCGAATCTGAAGAAGGCTTTGATGACGGTGCGGATCAACGTATATGGTTCTATTTCCTTAGAATATTTTTTCAAAATTCACTAACATACCTCACGAAAGTTGCAATAATTCCAATTGCGAGACTATCCGTCTATAAAATTTGCTTTATATTCGCCCTTTGCATCACCAATAAGATAGTTGAAGATAATTGAGAACTTCTCTTCATCGCTCCTTTACCGAAATAAATTATTAATGTATGCATACGAAAACTCTTAAACGTTCTTATATATCTGCTTCCTGTGAACGATACATGAGCAGCTTTAAGATATATGGTTGCAGGAAAATATCAAGCTTAACGTTTCCCTACTACTACACAGCTAGAATAACTCGGATAGAATCTATTCTAAAAAAGAATAACAAATGATAGGGATAAATCAGCGAGGATGAGATTCTCAGAGCCATTTTTCTCAGGACAGAGGTGTAGCAAGCGAAAAATGTGCTACCGTAGTTTATTTGTGGGAACTAAAAGAGGTGGATACTAACGGGAGTTTAAGGTAATAATGAGTCTAGTAGGAGAATTATATACTAAAGCTTAGTGACAAACGTAAAATAAACGATCCTTAGTCCAGTAGTCCATTCTAGACTTCGCAACTGTTCGGGTCTGCACTCGAAGTTATCTGCCAACTTGCTTAAAATACAACAGAGGAAGCGGTTTAATCAGCCTATTTAGACTGTTCAGCTAGCTTTATAGTCTCAAAAACACATAATAACTACCATAAAATGATTTCATGGGAATATTGTGGCCGGGAAAGACTAATATTGTACAAGTTATAAATATTTAGGTCTACAAGTTATAAATATTTAGGTCTACTCCTCAAATTCACCATTCGAAGTCAGAACCAAGCTTGTCTCCAAAATATGAGTATCTCAAATATAATTCCGAAGAATTCCTTTGAGCTGCACTCGATCTTTGACAAACACCTCAGACATCTCTAGGTCATGCAATCCTTCATGAACCTCAACCCACTTTTCATCCCCTACCAAGGAATGTGAGGTTAAGAAGACACACTCACCCTCGCTCTCTCATCCATAACCCACACGAAAGTCCCAAATTTTGTACTCTAACTGCTGTCACGGGTCTACCTGGTCGCACTACTTTTTAGAGCATTCCTACTCCACCTCATCCTTTCCTGCCTCCTCTATCTTCTCGAGAAATTGAATACGAACCTAATCACTGGTGCATTACCGATTTAAACTTCTGAGGTATTCTTAGTAGTCCGTGGGGCCAAGAATCATCAAATATTGACCGCTGATGCCGCTTGGGGCCCTAGTTTATATTTTTATTGTGCTGGGTGGGGGAAGGTTGGTTATCTTGATAGAAAATTCAGGGTGTGTGAAGATTTGCTGGTGGGGTGGCTAACGGTAGGGGTGATGCTTCTCGAAGCTGATATGTTGTTTTAAATAGGGACATTATATTGATGTTTCTAACGGCCCTGGTGAGCCAATATCCCTGACTTCCTCCCTAGCGGCACCATTCCCGACACAAAAGACCACCCTTACTCCAACGCGTGCGAACGGCGTCATATGCAACATACGAAGTACATAGGCCTGTATAAGAATGTCGTAGTATGTGTCGCCCGAAATTCTTGCGGTGTGGGTGGCGGATGTGATAGGGCTGTCGGCTATATGCGCGTGATGAGAAGCGAGTTTGGCTCGGGGTTTGAGGTCTTTTTGCAGTAGGATGGAGTGCAATATTACTTGAGGACTTCAGAAGTGGGAAAAGGGATTAAGGAGCCACAGTAACTTTGAATCGGACTCAGTACCAGGAGGGTCGCATGTTCATTTTTTATTATTCTCCTGTTGGAGCTTCTTCAAGTCGAGAACGAGTTTCTGATATTCATTTAGGTACACATGGAAGCGCTGTTATCCGGTAGTAAATACACTTCAAAAAGGGGTTGTGGTGGAAAAATAAGTCTGGCTGGTGGAATTTTACACAAACTAAGGTCAGCTTTTGTACGTGGAACAAATTGGATGTGCAGTTACAAGCAATATTTGAAGGCGGTGCAATGTTTAAACCCAAGAGAATCTAGTAGGTCTTAAGAATTCCTTGCCTCGAATATTAAAGTATTAGGAATGACTTGATGAGTATCGTAGAGAAATTATAGACCTTGTGGTCCCCTTGGGATGTCATAGAGAGAGATAAAGAGGAGAAGAGACAGCTGCGTACACTTTGAAGGATCAACTGACCTTCTCTTTCGCGTACCATGGCAAATGCGTGCGTGCGTCTTTGGAAAATACGATGCGAGCTATATCGGAAAAGGAGGCAACCTCTGGAGAGAGTATATAATACTAGAAGCGTTGAAATGCACAAGCATATGAGTCAGGACTACATGGAGAACTGGTTCGGATGCTTGTACGGGATGATAATGGAGAAAACGTTGACCATGTGATGGTAATTGATGCTAGACGGCGATTATAGTTGAAAGCTTCGTGAAATAGAGGAAAGCTCTCTGAGGGCCAGCTTTGTGGAGAGGGTGATAGAAGTTAGAGTGTTGAAGATGCAGGAGAAGAGCAAAAGGAAGAATAGAAGAAGAATTACAGTAGCTATCCAGCGTAAAATAAATATAAGGAGACTAAAAAAGCAGGGAATCAAGAGGAAACAGAAGAAGAAGATAGAAGTTTCAGATGGGGAATGGAGAGGATATTGAATCTTCCTTTCGAGGTTTCCCGATCAATTGATGCGCTTTGCGTGGTATAGGGTGTCTAGAATAAGAAAATTAGATGAAAAACCCACGTTTAGCATTCGAAACTTGAATAAATTGTGCTTTTTAGGGCATCAGCTAGTTTTTGATCACTGATTCAGCACATTGTGTTAATTTACAACGACTCTAAAAGTTCGCGAAGATGGGGGACTTTGGGACAAGTGGACATCCAGTTCCCTCATGGAGCGTTTTGATGGAAGAGCATGATCTTGCGATTCTGCAGTAAAGACAATGAAAAGTGGCACTGGAATTTTCTGAACGGCGTCTATGCGATCTGACATAAATATGCCCGATCTTTGGAGCCTGTCACCGATAGAATCTCTGCTCTGATCCATGAGAATCTGACCCTTGCCTGCTTGATGCTACTATAGTAGAGCACATGGAATATCTCTGAAATGTACAAAGTTTGGCCATAGTAAGATGAGACTTGGCTGGCGTACAAAAACTTGGGGTATGCAGAGTTATAGAAGTATTTGGTAGAGAGATAGAGGATGGCAGGAGATAGGGTGAGGGCCCGGTGAGTATAGAGTTTGTGCAGAGGAGAAGTGATAAAATTAGACAACTATTCTGATACTGGATCAACCTCGCGGTGAAGGATGATTGAGGAAGAAACACTCCACGGAGGAATTTCAGAGATACTGAAAGTGCTCGGTGGGATGTTATTCAGTCAGGGTCAGCTGGCTGCGAGGCTTGCTTGCAATGGAATGATGAAAGTTGAAGAGCATCAATACTTGCGAGTTATTCGTTTATGTCAGCTCGGACGAAACGGTCTGATTCCTGAAGAATAGGGAGGCGATTGAAGACAAGGTTTTTGTCGAAAAAAAGTTGTCGATTTTGAATCGCTTTCCGATTGCTTCATTGAATACGTGGATAGCCTGCGGTGTTCCAGTGAAGAAGAATTCATCGACAAATTTTCGGACAAAGAGGACGATATAGACGCCTGTTTTGTAAGTCGAAAACATTTTCAGGAGACAGGAGATTGATTCAATACTACAATTATTCATCTAGGCCTCAAAGAATAGTTTACGAGGACGACCGGACCCAAAATCTACGTATTAATGCTTTAAGATTTTCTAGAACATGCGAAAAGAAGTACCAAATCGTCGAGAAGCTGATTAGAGTACCGATGAAGATTATTGCGAGGCGTCTTGCGATGTTCCCACATCTGAAGCGAATTTGCATATATTTTCTTTTGGAATTATTCTCGGAGAAGTAGCGTTTATAGGCCAAGAAAGTCTTGAAATAGGATGTATTGGAAGTGACAACGAATAGATAAGTTTGGAGGGCATTGAAATCAATTGAAGAAGTTGGTTCGGTTTACGTGGAAAAATAAGTCAATGCGTTGATAGTTCGCGAACGGTGAGAGGCAAAACCAAAAAAAGATAAATAGAGAGTGCGTTGGCCTCAATTTAATTGCAGAAGTAACAGAGGAAGATTAAACGGCTTTTTGACGTTTAATCTTCCCCTGTTACTTCTGTCAAGTACTGGAAAATGCCGCCGCTTTCTCGTAATCAGTTCAAGCAGAAGAGCGACCAACTTCTCAGGATGATGTCAACTTCTTCGTTGACTAAAGGACTCCTTGTTCAGATCCTGAACGCCGCCAAGTGAGCGGAACTACGGATTCGACGGAATCGGACGTAGTAAGACTTCTCGATGATTCATACAGTCCTCTATCACCAGAGTGCAAATTTTCAGCACTCTCAGTACCAGGTGGTCCAGCAACAAAGGTCATCGCACCACCCGGAGGGATGTCACAAAACGTGCGAAGAGGAGTTCCGGCAGTACCTGAAGATCCATTTCCCCGAACCGGGATATTGTGTGCCGGGTTCTGACCACTGATATCAAACTGGTTGTTCGCTTCACCAGGAGGAATTAATAGGATGGTACTCGACCCACGGCTATTCTTGAACTTGTATACAACTCCCTGTGTGAATTCATGCGTGCAATTCACGAGGTGACAAATCCAAATGTTAGTGCGAATCGAGATATCATTCTTATCTGCTTCGGAGATCCTCAGATTATACATAAATTCGACGGGAATCCGCTCGAATCCATACAACTCAGCGACCTTAACAATAACCTTCAACGGGAATAAGGGCATAGAGAAGTACTCGTCACTGAAAATGCGTTGAGGAGACGAAAGAATATCTGAGAGAAACTCTGCTACATCATCGGGCTCAGGTAATGGCGAAAAAGAATCGGATGCGCTTCCAGAAGGCGGGTCAGGAAGCATAAAGAATTGCTGGTCGCCTTGGCGGCGTTCAGGATCTGAACAAGGAGTCCTGTAGTCAACGAAGAAGTTGGTATCATCCTGAGAATTTGGTCACTCTTCTGCTTGAACTGATTAAGAGAAAGCGGCGGCATTTTCCTGTACTTGACAGAAGTAACAGGGGAAGTTTAAGCGGCAAAAAGATGAATAGAGAGTGCGTTGGCCTCAATCAAAGCGGAAAACGAATCCGGATTCTCAAGATGATATCAACTTCTTCGTTGACTACAGGACTCCCTAATTTCTTGGGCCTCATTTAATAAGACTGTTAGAAAAGGAGGAAAAATTCTGCTGGGGTTACACAGAAATTATTTTTTTTTGCGGCCATATCATTTAGATCCGGTAATTTCAAGTCCCATATCTACACAGTTACCTCAGCGTCACTTCAGTTGGGGCCGTATCCGTGGAGAAAGTGCTCAAAATCAAATTTCCGGAGCTTGAGCTCTACCTCTAAATCACTTCAGAGGGCAGAGGATGCATGTACCCCGCAAACGCTGCCCGGAACTCCGGCTTCAATAATAGCATTTTAACTATGCAGATTTTCGAAAATCTCTGCATGGGCTCCGTGCGCGACAAATTCACTCATTTGAATTGTTCCTTGCCGCCGATTATTCAGATATATGTTCCACCAGGCTTGGAAACATTGCCTTCGGACCTTTATTTGGAAGCAGCTGCGCAATTTTTTTTGTTCTTATTGGAAACAATTGGAAAACTATTAGAATCACCGCCAAAGCATAGAAGGATTTAATCGCAACCGTGAAGGAGCGATTTTACACTAATCTGACTATATAGATCATTATTGGCCCAATCAAACATGCTACTATGAAGGTTTTTCTGAATTACGAACTTTAAAGGCTTGTGTCGATGTCCAAACTTGCCAATTTCGGAACTATTCTGTCCACCGACGGAACCAGGGCCTTGCCTATAACTGTTTGGTGCGAATTTAGATTGAAAATTCTTTTCGGGGAGAGCTTTGAAGTCTTTTATGGAAATGGAAGGGGAATCAATGCTTTTGGCATTTGTCAAATTAAAAGACTAAGAACAGCGTCGTCCGAATTCAAAAGATAGCTATTATTCTCGGTCAAAAACATCTCTGCAACGTTAAATTGATGCGGTGGTTGAGATTCAGGTCGAAATACCTTAAGAAGCGAGCCAAGGTGTTCTTGAATTTAGAATGTTGTGGAAGGCAATAAAAAAGCTCTTGATAATTCCCTAGTACAATACTCATTTCTTGAGGGAAGTTGACGGATTCTAACTTCGAGCAGATACCTCTCAATTCATTTATTATTTATTCGAAGATCTTCGAAATTGAATCAGCTTGATTCTCACTCCAATATCTTGATTATGAATGCGCGATAAGCTGAAGCGTGTAGTTTTTAACGTTTAATCTTCTAAAAAAGCGTTATAGAGTAAAGAAATGCCAAAAACTCATCATTTTGCGAAGAAGAAGAAGTATGAGAATAAAGAAAGTGTTTGCTAGAGGAGAAAACACCAAATAGTCACCATTCTGAACGGTGGGTCAATAGTGATGGAAAGAACGAGAGAGAGGGATTGAGGGAGCCAGGCAGGAGTGAGGAAGAGAGCGGGAGAGCAGGAGAGAGAGAGAGAAGTGTAGAAAGACTGAGGGACCGAGGAGAAGAGATGAGAGAGGAGAAGGTGGTGAGGAACTTTACTCAGGTAGAAGATGGAGAGAGACCAGGGCTTATATAGACTTAAAGGCGAGTCGACTGATGCTTTCTGTTGATCGAAGGAAGTTTCCAGAAAACATGTAGACGACTGTGAGTGTCTAACCATAAACTTGCTTGAGCTGATCTAAAGTAGATAAGCGCAAGCTTACAACACTGTACAGTGCATAAACATAACGGTCAAGTTCTAGGTTGAACGGTAAAGTACAGTAATAAATGTAAGCCTCTTTGCGAGTTGTCAGCTGTCAGAACAAGGCAAAGAACTGAAATTACACTAACACGCCCCCTCAAACTAGAACTGACCTCAGCAGCGCCCCCTCGATCTGAAAAACAATAGAATAATAACTTGAAATGCCAGGAACAAAAATGCCCAACTCACTTCGAAACTTCGCAAACTTGACTCATTGCAAAGGTTTCGGTAGAAGGTCAGAGACTTAGTCTTCGGTTCGACAGTGAGTAACAGAGATCTGTTTGGGCGACACAGCCTCACGAACGAAATGGTACCGAATATCAATGTTCTTGTTCCGTTCATTTATCGATTCGTTCTGGGACGAGCTAATTGCGCCTGAGTTGTCAACTGATATCCTAATAGGAGTAGGGAATTTCTCATTCATCAAACTGCAGAGAAGGTTTGAAAACCAAATAGCTTCTTTAGAGGCAGAGCACAGAGAATATACTCTGCTTCGCAGGACGACAGCACTACAAATCCTTGCTTCTTGGAGTGTCATGAGATAGGTCCACCAAACATCATGAACACAAAGCTTTAGGTAGACTTGCGAGTAGAGTGGCAGCCAGCCTAGTCAGAGTCACTGAATTCAATGATGGTGTGAGATGAAGACGAACCGTAACGAATTACAAGAGTTTTAGATCCGTTTAAGTAGCAATACACAAGTTTGACAGCCCTCCAGTGAGTGAACATCGGCTTTTTGCAGAACTGCGACAGCTTCAATGTCTGAACGAGTGTAGATCATCAAGTACATGAGACTACCTATTGCAGAGCGGTATAGCACTGATGAAGGAAGTTCTTGATCATTAATTACGTCCTTGTTGGAATTGCTTTGGACCATTGGAGTATCGACAGGTTTTGAGTCCGCCATTTGGAACCTTTCCAAGATCTTTTCCGTATATATCGATTTCGAAAGATGTAGAGTTCTCTCAGAGCGGTCTCGCTGTACTTGAGTACCAAGTTATTCATGGACAGGACCTAATTCTTTCATTTTAATCTCTTATTCAGTTCTGCCTTGATATTTTTGAGCATATGTCGGCTGCTGCACGAAATGAGGAGATAATCAACATATATTATTATCATACAGAACATAGTCTCCTTCCGAAAGACCTAGAGACATGGCTCTTGGGGGTTGCTGACAAAGTTGAGTTGCAAAGTCAGAAATGCATCTCTTTTTGCATCCCATTGGCGAGGAGCCTGCTTCAATCCATACAGGGCCTTTAGAAGTCGGCAGACGAGTTTGGGCTGGTTTGGATCTCGGAAACCAGCTGGAGTCTCCATGAATATTTCTTCTTTCGAGTAACCGTTCAGAAATGCGGTTACTTAGTCCATCTGATCGCATTCCAGATCTAACAGATTTGTCAAGCAGAAGAACATTCGTACAGCAGAAATAGAAACGACAGGAGCATACGTGTCTATGTACTCTAGTCCGGGAACTTGTCTGAATACTTTAGCGACTATACGAACCTTAGGACCGATGTCGGGTTTGATTTTTTTCGTTCTCCTTTAGATACTTCTTGAACTCGGTTGAGAGGTACTCTCCGCGATTGTCGAACCGTAAAGCCTTAATGAGAAGCTTATCTTCATCCAATGGAGTTTTAATTTCAGTAAACTCATGGACTTGGAGATATTTCAGAGACTGGCTAGTGTGTTTCTCCGCAAAGGCTTTGTAGTTTTCAAAGCAATCTATCACCTTTATTTGTGGCTCATAGGATACACAACCGTCCACTTGGAGCAGTCGTCGATGAATGATACAAAATACCTAGCCCCTCCCAGAGAAGGAGTTTCAACCAGTCCCAAGATATCAGAATGAATCAGTTCTAGAAGTTTTGCCGAACGGCTTTGTCTTTTCTTCGGGATTGGGGCACGGTGAGATTTACCAAGTATGCAGTCGACGCAAACTTCATCTTCCTCATTTCCTTTTGAAACTTTTACACCTTTCACGACACCGCTTCTGATCATTGATTTGATTCCGGGAGCATGTAAGTGCGCCGATCTCTGATACCAGATTGAAATTGGGCATATCAAGGAAACTTGATATCCCGTCAGCGGCTTTAGTGCAGGCTCGGTGACATCCAAGGAGTATAGGCCATTAGTGAGCGTACCCGTCGCCACAAGAGTAGAGTCCGAATGAGGAAAGAGGGTGACTGTATCGTTTTTAAAGCGCGTCTCAGTTCCAAGATTTGCCATGACTGATACGGATAGCAGTTGGTAGTGAAGGTCTCGAAAGTGTAATACGTTTTTCATTACACACCTGACAGTTTCTCCCTTCCGTCGTAACGTGAGAGCAACGTCACCGGAGCCAATAATCATAGCCGTAGAATCTGCCCCAAGGTCGAGAGTTGAAGGGGATGCGAGAAGTTGGTAACTTGTGAAGCTGAGCGGTCTTAAGTGACATGCGAGGTACATTCCGAGTCGATGATCCATTGCATAGATGAGAGAGGAGGGCCTCCGGTAGATTGAAGTGCTACTTGTTGTGCGGGGGAAGTCAACATCTGGGTGTTCGGTAGTTTCAGCAACCTCCATGGCATTGAGGGATTTCCCTCCATTTCCTCTGGCCTTATCAAGATGAGCTCTAGTTGGATGACCTTCGGGAGCGAGATGAGGGAACTTCTTGTAGCATCGGTTGCTATTCCGATGCCTGCCGCAGTGTATGCACATTTCTGCGCAAGTTACTGTTCGAGGCTTGGAAGACTGGGTTCCCAGGAGTGCAGCCGTCTCAGCGACTTTGAGTGCGTCTTGATCTCGCTGAGCATGGCACTGCTCTTCTTGGAGACATCTACTCTGTACAAATTCGAACGAAAGCTTATGACCTTCGATATTGGCAGTATCAAGGGCTGATATGAGGCTGTCAAAGCGATCGGGCAAGCCATTGAGGAAAGCCATGGTCATTTCGCTGTACTAGACCTAATTAGATATGTATTTTAGAGTGGCCGCAAGTTGGTGAATACGGTTAGCAAGTAGTAGAACTTTCTAATTTGGGTGCATTATCTGATGGAAAGAACAAGAAAGAGGGAGCGCAGGATCCAGACAGAGAGTGAGAGATAGAGCGGGAGAGCAAGAGAGAGAAAGAGAGAAGGGTAGAAAGAGTGAGGGACCGAGGAGGAGAGATGAGAGAGGAGAAAATGGTGAGGTGTCCTAATGTCGACATTGGAAAATATTGCCTGATTTAGAGGACTAGGAAACAACATTTTCTCAATAAACACTTTATAAAATATACATTATAATTCGGTCTTAAAGGTAAAAATAATTGTCAAATTTAATTCGATTCGTTAAAAAGGCAACCAGCAACAGTCTTAAATTCCAATTTTATTTTTTAACATCTCAATTATCATCTTCTGTACTACAAAAGCACCACTCTTAAATTTAAGACTCCAGTTTTTTCCATCATTAAAGTATTAAAAAGCTGTCTATCACGTTTCGAGCATAGGGAAAGATCCACGATAGAGATGTTATTATGGACTTAATCGCTCATAAAATTCCCACCTATATCAGCTTCGGGTATCATACTACAGACTTTGTTTAACCGAGTTTTACTTCCAAAATCTGCTATATAATGAAAATAATGCCTATGTAGTGTTTATGTTGTGTGCGTGATTCCATTTTGGGGGCATACCTGCTGAGGTTTTCGTATGAAGTGAGTTTCGGGATTCTTCTCGTAAGACTGGAAGAAACTTATCAATTAACTCAAAGAAATGAGCATAGTATTTTTCGTTTGATTATTGTCCGTACATTAATTGATACATTATTTTCTTTTCAGTAAGAATATGTGATGAATGATCCACAAAAACTACTGAAATTATAATTATAAATAAAAAGATTTATTTATTCGGCCATTTTAAATGGAATGCTGATTTGCTTCAAATTTAGAAAGGATGAGCATTTGATTTTCTTTTCCAGGTCCTGCGGGTTGATTGACGTGACCGAGTCCTAATCTGAGTCTTTGATATAGAAATTATTTGTACGTCCATAACGACTTTTCCCAAGTCCAAATTATGAGTTTATATTTTTGAATTTTAATCAAAATAAATGTTTGTGTCATGTGCAATGAGTTGACATCATTTAGTATCCAGAAACTTCTTGATACCATTTAATTCACGTTACTGGAGTTCCTATATTTTTATATTACGATTTAAACCAAAAAGTACTTTCCTTTTCTCAGCTTTATGGCTTTTAGGACAGTACTTCGTAATAGTATATCAGTTAAAAATTTCTAAGGAAGCCTGCTTAATCAAGATAAAGATTATTGTCGATGATCATTTCGTTTTCTTTTAATTTCAAGAACTAAGCTCCTCTTTGAAATGTAATTATCTTCTGAGGTAAAACTATGTTACGAAAAATTCATTTGGTGGTTAATTTTTCACAAAACAGAATTCATATAATCTGTGTATACAATTGCAATTATGAACTTATTTGAGTAAATGCACTTAGTATTGGTAACCCAAGCAATCAAAAAATTTGTACCATAAAAGTTTTATTCGATATGTGCGGGAGAGAATAAAGGTATATACTAGTCTTATTGCAGACGACTAAAAGCAGCTTCGGTGCGGTTTTCCCCTTCATTTTATTATTTTTTTTTGTCAAAAATCGTATTTTGAGGTTGGCAAAGTACTTTTTATCAGTATTCACGATCCTCGTATGATGAATATAGTTGTAATAGTATGTTTTATGCTCTTCTATTCCGAATATGAAAGAATAATCATCGTAGAAGATAGGGTTACTATTCGCTTGTACTTCTCCATAAAATTATACGTATTTGCGATAGAATTTGATTTAAATGTGTTAATATTTTCTGTATTATAAGCAACGGCTCTGAAATATTCTTAGTTTTCATCTTGTTTGCTAGAAAGTACTAATTAAAGGGATAATTATATGAACTCATTCAAGGGTTTTGTAGAATCATCAACAATAGAGAAAATATTTTCAAACCCTGCAATAGTCTGACTTTTATTTATCTAGAAGCTTTAAAACTCTGCTAAAAGCGCTCGGTATATCTCAGAGATGCTGGATGTTAACTTAGATTTATCGAAATTATTCTCTTTTAATGTTTTTCTATTACAAGTGAAGCTATTTTTGCAGCTGAAAGGACCACAGAAATAAACTGACTAAATTAAAATAGAGCCTTTTATTCAGCAAAAAAGGAATTATTCTCAGCCTATTCTAGCTAAATAATGAAATGCAAATGATATTTAACCTGATCATTCTACAGAAAAAGTCTTGTGGCTTTTCATATTTACATGCCCCAAGAAGTATATCCCAATGAGTTTTCTCAGATATTGGAGGCATCCAAATTTGTCTCTAGCTGAGCCTCAAACCAATATTGCAGTACGAGGGAAGTTAAACTTCAATAAAATGCCGCATGGATTGTGTCTGACAGGTATACCTGCCTCTGTCCTGAACTACTAGCTACGTTTTAATTGTTGGAGAAAGTCAGTTTTTTGAAGTATATATCCTGAAAGGGGTTCGGATTAATTTCATGAAAATACCATTCTTTGCACCGTTTTAAGTTATTCAATCTCATTTGCACCTATTTCATATTCTACAGAATAAGTATAACTATATGCCGACATTTTCCATATAGTTCTTCCGCGAACAAATGACTTCGTTACTCGTCTTAAATGTTTCAAGCTTATTACTGTAATTAATTAATCCTTTGATAGAGTTCAAGCATAAAAAATAACTTAGAATACAGAAAAAACTGCATATGAATAGGGGAGAAGAAACCTCGCTTCGTTTTAAATCTGGGTTTACTTTCAAGAAATTAAATAATCACGAGATGAATGTAAAGGTTTATAGCACTGTATTTGAAACCAGTTTGAGACTTACCATAAGAGGGTTGTTAGTTGATGGTAGTGATTCCCAGTGGAAAAAAAACAGTAATAAAATTCTAATGAATGTATTTAAATATAAATATATCACTTGAAAAGCTGTTTGATGATGCTCAAGGGCTGATGATCAAAGGATGTAGTTTTTCAATATTTTTAAATTGAATTCGATGTGAGCAAAACATTTTGTACGCTGACCGATTCCCTGTACAAAATTTTAGTCCTCGAATGAAGATGATATTGATTATAATAGTGCAGTTTGGATGAATAATTTGGTATTGGCTACGACCGTACTGTAGAAAAATACAGTTTGCACGTAATAATACAGTAAATAGCCCAGATAATTTTTTTATAACCGTAGAAGTTGAGCTATTCCCGAAGATTCGATTGAAATAACAGAAATATATATTAAGTAATTACAAAATCAGAATTTTGATATAATGGTGCAACAGTTGCTTTAGTTGAATATTCAACAGAAATATAGGCAATTTGAAGGTTATTTAGCTTTCTAAGTTTTTAAGTACTTTAGACTTGGATACAAGTACAAGTAGAATTGGATCTACAGACATATAGCTTTGAGCTGCCATTGTAGCCATGAAAATTACTTCTGAAAATTAAGTTTGCTGTATAAACCACATTCTCTAGACTTATTTAACTATTGTTTTTACTGAAAAAAGAATTAAGCCTCAATGAGAGAACTAAATTCGAGGGGAAGTATTATTATTCCTTAACAAAGGATCCTTTTGACAATTGCTACTTACCAGAATAATTTGAAAATGCAAGAAATGTATGATTAGTGTACATAGAGAATCTGGTTGGGTCAGGAATTAGTACGCGGTGATTTCAACTATCTCAAGATTATTTTGCATAAATATTTTATAATTAATGGGGCTGCGAATATTTTTCTTCATACCAAGTAAGTAACACGAATTATAATAACATTGGTAGGAATAGACTACATAAACTTCGAAGTTTATGCGTGATGGCCATTTAGCTCAATAGTTTGTCGAAAATTTCGACGATAAGGTATAATAACTGTGGAACACGGATCACAAGATTGGTATGAGTAAGTAATTGTGGATTTGCTGCTGTTGAAAATGATAAAAAGTGGCTGTTTCCGAGTTTGTTATACATATATAAGGAAAATTTCGTGCATTTGTATACATACGTCAGAGCTTAAATAATGGTATTGACTAAAAAAGTGGTTTCGGTCAACAATTTTACCACAGGATATCCGGATAGGATTTGAGATTCGTCAGTAATAGGAAACGAGAGTTAAGTTGAAAGGTTCCGTTTCATATCTAGTTGCATGCGACACATTAGCACTAAACATACATCTCTTAATGTGAAGAGTGGAATAATGTTGCCATTCTTGGATGTGGTTGGCCATAAGATCGAAGCAAAGATACTTTGAGCATTATATTGCATCAATAAGGGGCTGATTAACGCATAATGAAATTGAAAAAGAATAATAACCATTAAAATTTTTCTTTTGGCGGTGTAAATATTATGGTTTCAAGGTTTGATTTCATTTCAATTTTCTGTTGAATAACATATTGATGCGTACAACTGTTCATTCCGTTTCAGGTTACGGCTGATTTGCGTGGTATCTATGGCAAATATTATGTAAATCGTCTCATTAGGTCCCTATGATACTCTATGAATTACGGAATTCATAATGCTAAGGCCATTACGTGGACCAGGCATATGATATGTTGCAGGAGTGGAATTAAATTGATTTTTTTTGTAGCACGCTAGTGATCTGTGCGATGTTAAACTGTGCTTAAGTATGCTATTATCGTTAGGGTCTGCATGATAATAAATTGAAAGGAGCGTCAAGTTAGCAAAAAAAATTGCATAAAGTTTTCAGATATAGTCATTATGAAGACCCTTAGTGGGTCTTTTTCTAAGTATTGAGTTTGAGTGAGGATCAATAGTGTGGATTTACAGTGCTTTCCCGCTCCTAGAGTATTAATTCAGTTACTAGATGATTTTGTAGAGTGAGCAGTTTGTTTCATGCGAACAGGTGGAAAGTATATGGTAATGTAATGGTATTTTTTATGCATACTGTTTTTGAAAAGTATACCTGGGGCGTGTTCAAGGTTTTTAGGTCTGAAGAAGTGAAATTTGCAGGATAGGTATCCAATGAGATATTTTACGTTGTTCCTAGTAGGGGTATAGGTGTTGGATATTGTTATTAAAATACGTGATTCTGATACCGTGAAGGATAATTGATCTGCAGAACAAATTAACGAATTTGAAGCTCATTATTATGCACTAGATTTGTAATTAAATTTAGATGCATTATATTGTTCTTTTTGATCTCTAATTATTCCTAAATATCTGCAAAATAGTTAAAGACGACATCAGTTTAGTGCTAGGAGAGATATTTAATAACAGAAGGTTGCTACGAATAAAATTTTATTTCACTTCAAATAATTGAAAATAACATAAAAGAAGACTACAAGAAGATACATTCTTTATAAAGAGTTACTTTAAGTTTGGTCATTGATCGTTAGTAAAATTGTAATTGAATGGGGTTGTATTAAGTTCCTTGCTCTAGTCAAAATAATACTCAATACTTTCGGCGACTAAGTAACTTTGGCATGCGATCTAAAATTCAGTTATTTTTGGCCGTGTATTATCCTAGATGATATCCAATAGCCCCAAATGGGAGACTTTCAGCTATTTAATACAAATTAATGGAAAAAAGTAATCACAACACATTTGAATACTAAGAAAGCCTTATTTTACCTCATTCAGACAAAATTAAAAAATCAGTGAAACAGCGTTTTTTTAATCGTTGCTAAATCCATGAAATAATATTTAAATTACGCTTAATGAAGAGTCTCGAAACAGTTATGTACTCCATTTAAGGAGACGCCAAAAAGTTAGGAGGGTGGTGATTGGTCATGCATAGAATAAACCCCAAGTTCCGGTCGCTTTCGACATTCGTCCAATGAGAGAAAAAGTTTTAAATTTGTAACATATATTAGTTGATTGAAAAGGATACATTGTGGGCAAATATCGCACTAGTAATCGCTTTCAATAGCTATAATTCAATCCTTTCGATTTTGAATCCCTCTTTGCGCCAGTTCTAGGACTTATGTTCAGTTCGAGACCTTCGTTCCACAAGTAACGCGGAAGTATTTTATTGCTGCGGGAACGTTCCGTCCATCCATAGATCATCTCCCAAGGTACATAAAGTTCTTTTATCCTACAGAACATATCTTATCTCACTTCCCATTACAAGTGGCCAACATGGAAGACCCTGTTCGTTCTCACTGTATTCGCTGGGCAAGGCAATGAATATCTGTGAAATGAATTTCATTAAAGTAAGTTTATTCGAAGTGGGGCAGTTGAGGACCAAAATGGATTAAGTATTGTTCTTTTCTCTACTTAAACTCATCGTAACAGCCATATAGACAGATATAAAGCAAAAAAATTGATTAGAGGAATACTGATGGCTCTTCCGTAAAATAACTAAAAATCATTTACTTGAAATAACAAATTAAAACCAAGCCCATTAAAATATGCGCATCTTTTTTGTAAGCTATTAGAGGAGGTTTTCTGCAAATCAGGGTTCATCTATATGTCATAGAAGTTCAGTTAATTTTTATTCTAAATGATTGGAATACTAAATTTCAAATTGAATCATTAAGTCATGCTTCATTTTGAATTTCTTTTTTATAAGGAAAATCTCTTCATGAATAAATACTTTCATAATTTTTTTTTAATTCCCACGAAGTATAATTAATTTTTAGACGGGAGACCAGCGATGTGCGAAATGTCTTCAGTATATTAAAGAATGACAATATCAGTAGCTGTGTAAGAAAAAGTGCTTTTTACTGAAACATTAAAACTAAGTAATTTCTCGAAAAAATGACCCTATGGAATGAATGAAACTGAATAGTTTCCAGATAGCTGTACTGTTTCCTTTTTATTTATGTATATTTTACATGGATAATGTTCGTTAATTCGTGCGATTTGAAAATTACTGAAATAATTTTTTTACATCCAATTGTCGTAGTTTCTTAACCTAGGAATCATTGCTTCACTAATTGAATCGAATAAATCGTTTTCTTTCTAATTAACATGGAAAAATCTTAGATAAAATCGTTTTGAATGAATATTGGCATTGATTATATTTATCTTGGGCCATATTAAGAAATATAAGAATTCAAAAGTCATATGACAAACGTATAGCATAACATTTAAGCTCTAGGAGATGTGGAATGGGAAAATTTGAAGCTGCATAGCTTAAAGTGGAGCCCTCAGATGAATTTAGTGCCTTTTTAGCAGACTTGGGTGCAGAAAGGGAGTTAAAGATCGATTATGACATTCAAAGAACAAGAAAGCGATCAAATCTCTCTCAAGAGAGCGTCAGCCGCATTTTCGAAGACACAATCTTGAAAAATCCATTTGAATCCAAGTAAAATCCTCTTTTCCAATAGTTTATTGCTTTAAAATTGGTAGCGGCAATCGAAAAATCACTTTTGATAGGTTTTTTGTTTGCGAATGGGCATTTAGCACAATAAGAACAATAGTTTAACGAAAAAACAGTATTTTGATCAAGCACTGTTTTACATGTGCAGCAAGTCATTTGATCTTTTTTTTGTGCTGCTTGTTTTGGGTGCATATTCACTAGGTGGAATAACAACGTGCTACCTATACTTTGTTCTGTGAAAGATTTCGTAATAGGTCTGCACATCTAACATTATTGTAGAGTTTATAATTCATCGCGGCCCCCATAATCAAGTAGAGCGAGAAAGCTTACCCTTTTTTATTGGAAGCTGTCCCAATACTATCAATAGTCCGACCCCAGACATGGACAATGGTCCGGGTGGCATAGGATAGCAAGGAAACTGCTGATTGGTAAAGCAGTGATAAAATATCCCAGTGTGCAACTCGCCAGTAATTATGCCACGTGTACCATTGGGATAAAACGTCGTGTCAAGAACTGTAAGGAAAAGTATAATGACAACCAAGTGTCTGATGGCTCTAGATACGAGGTCACCTGTGGTTTCAATCTGCAGTACAATAGATGCAAGAACTTCGGGTAAATATGTAAGGCCTGTGAAATAAAACGTCAAAGAGGAATTGGAAACTGTGAGAGCGCTATAATATACCCTTTAAAGATTATACAATCACTGTGGACTGAATTGTTTCATATGATGAGCAGAAAAATGAAATTACCGCTAGCCTGTAGTTTGTCATGTATATATCACATGATTACATAGAGGACGACTGCGCAGAGAGGCACATCTTGGCATATGCAGATCTGCACTTTTTTCCATGCAGTACTTCACAGAAGGTTAGAGACGCATGATGTCACTTCTGTAGCAGACTGAGGTATTTCCCTGACGTATTTCGATAGAAAATCAAACGAAACCCCCTTTTTGCACGGTTCTGTATATATAATGCTGTTATATCCGTAGACTATGCTGAGGTGTATTGGCAGGAGAACACTGCATTGAGTCAAGAAAACGCAATGCGTAAACGCGTAAACGCTCAAAGAATTTAAGCTCTTTCTCAAAAGGTATAGCGTATATGCGAAAAGAATTGATTGCTATGAAGCAGGAGTATGACGCGTTGACTGCAAGTCTTGCAAGAGTGTCATGGTGAAATATGAAGGTAAGTCGATAGGCTTTTAAATAATTTCGACATCTGTAGTGCATGGTTTGCATGGTTTCTGCGAAAAATGATATTTTCTCTTCAAAAACTTTGCATCAAGGAAACGTGAAGGGATCCTGAGCTGAGGAGGGAAAGACAGAGGCTATCTGCTATTGCGCCAAGGAAACAGCTAGATTTTGCAACCATGTCACAGGCTTTTTGTGTGTGTCTTAGTTCCACATGAATTATCTCAATGCGAAGAGGTTTATCCCTCTGCTTTTCACGTGAAAAAACAAAAAAAGGGAATTGAACGCGTTCTTTCCCAGTTGCAAGGAAACCTAAGAGGGATCCCCTTATCTGAAGCAATTTTGCACTCAAGTAACTCCCCTCTATCTGCTATATCAGTGTATTGGAATCGAAAACGTGATAAAAAGAGTCAAATATCTGTAAAGCGAAGGCCGCAGTAGTCTCAAAGCTATTAATGTTGTATACATGTAACAAGAACGACGTAAAAGAGCCCTACATATTCACTGTTAGAAATTGAGGCTTTGACAAGTTTAGAAACTGATCGCAACTGTGGCTTTGAGAGGTTTAGAAGCTGCACTTACCTAGCTCTTATTTGCATGAGAGGGTTTGAATAAAGTTTCAGTCTGTCGAAAGTATCGAGAAGGCTAAGTAATAATACACACAAATCGGAAACATATTTGATTAATATTACTATAAAATGGAACCAGAGTCATGTAAATAGAGTTTGCTTTTAATTTTTTTTACGTAAATATACAAATAGGTAAATAGCAATGTATACAGTTGTACAAAAATAGATATTTTTATTTCATTTATGATATTAGGTGATGCTCTGAGGTTATAATTTTACTGCCTGTTAAAATGTTTTCAAATTTTTACCAATATTGTGTACTCAGGACCTATTTATTACTTTTTCAGGAAA
The DNA here is from genome assembly GCA_002205965.3 of Kappaphycus alvarezii. Lineage (NCBI taxonomy): Eukaryota > Rhodophyta > Florideophyceae > Gigartinales > Solieriaceae > Kappaphycus > Kappaphycus alvarezii. The sequence continues at coordinate 1,570,339 of NADL03000705.1, read as the reverse complement.
ACACAGTCTCCAAGCGTTCCGAAACCGGAAACTGTCGATCAGAAACGCTTGCACTGCAAATGTTTAAAGAAGGCGTATGGAGTAGTTTAGAAGGAACTACGTAGTTTAATTTAAAAGAAAATTGTAATTATGAATAAATGGGTCAAGAATGTTTCGCTGGGAATTTATAATGCAACTACAAAAATAGTACAGCGTACAGGAGATAGTCCCGCAGCTGTAAATTTGGCTTCCGTAAAGGTACATTTTATGTAAACTTAACACGGGGGACTAAGATAGTACATGAACTTAAAGGGATGCTGGCTGATAACAGGAAGAGCGGCAAAAAATAACATGATAGTTACGTAAAATTGAATTGGTGCTCCCAGCAAAATAATAGCAGCTCTTTTACCAATCATGATTCTTCTCTGTGTATTTTCAACAATCCAAACCTCAATTTATACTGGGGAACTACGCAGAAGGAAAATTTTCGGAAGACTAGAGGATTCAAATGACACATGTATACGCTAAAATTTCAAATTGATAGGCCAGATTCACGCGCATAGTAAGTAATCTTCTTGGTAGCTCACGCTAGCTCATCCTGAGCGACATTTTCTGGGTTCCATCTCATTGAGAATGTCCTAAAAGCGAAGTCTAAGATAAGCCTACTCAGTTTAAAACTGTATTATCCTCTGGTTCTGCTCTTATCGAACTTCTGAAAATTCGCAGATTTACAAAAAAAATACCAGGAGCGGTGTACTCAGTTCTACTTCCGCATTTTTTACTTCAAGATGTATGATGTTCTACTAGTACCAGTAAACATGCTGCCAGTTTCTTTATATTTAAGTCTTCCATCCTATCCTTTTTCAAACACAACAGACAACTTTAGTGATCCTCTAATATTAGAAAGAAAATTAAATTCGTTATATTCCATACATCATCAACAATTAACTCCCAATAAAATCTTTACATCACTTACATCTTTCAGCTCAGAGCCACTTCTAATAACGAAAATCTGTTCTCTCAGCCTTTATTACATCACTTATATCTTTCAGCTCAGAGCCACTTGTAATAACGAAAATCTGTTCTCTCAGCCTTTATTCATTCTGCAGAAAGAGATCTAGCTTCGCAAAGGGCATTGAAAGTTAAGTTTAGCTATCAATATATATCAGTACGTAGAAACCTCTTCATATCAAACTAATACTCTAGCTATCTCATTTTTTACTATCTATACTAGGTTGCTGGAGGAAATGAAATTCGCTTAGAGTGTAAATTTAAGTGCTGTAAACAAGATAAAGATAAGAAAATCGCAACAAACTTAAAATGTGCACGTAATAAAAATGTTTGAGATAGTAAATATAGCTGTAAATACCATAAGGTTGAGGTCACACATTTAAGTTATAAATAGGCACTTTGAAGGCATTTTAAAGGTAACAAGTATAATAAATGGAAGCACTACTAACTGCGTTTATTCGAAAGATCGACGAATGGACACACTTAAATTGTTTTACTTGTCAGATTGACGGCGTTGTCGGTACTGCTCCGAATTGATTATTTTGAAGGGAAAGTTGTAGAAAGAAGTAAAATAGGGAAAAAATATGAGGAAAATTATTCTTTTCGTAATCGGAAACCAACTAATGATTTTTACCTGCTTTGAAATTTTATCCAGTACGGAGAAATGTCTGTTTTCAGTGCGGTTTTCACGGAACTCTTTTCGTTCTGTATAAATACTAATTTTGAATTGTGCTTTAATCCCAATATTTTATACACGGATATTATAGTTCAATAAACTGTATATGTTTGTGTAAGCTATGCTGTGTGCACAAAGAAAAGCAATGTTCACCTAAAAAGATCAGGGAAATAGAGTCGCTTTAGCTAATACTGGCTCCTGGCAGTTTAGGGTATCACGAAAAACTCCTTAGACCGTTGAAAGTTGTTTGGAATTGAATGATAAGTTTTTTGCACTTTATTTAAAACAGAAATTAGAATTAAAAATTGGAGAGAAATAATAATCTCTTAAGAGCAGTGGAGACTCTTCGTAAACTGATATTTTTCAGTTCAATTCACAGTACTAAAATGACTGTTGATGAATCAGATCATTTGCGATACCATATTTTTTATTTATTTATATTCCATACTCTTTGTTGCCATTATTTAAAGATGTAGAATAGAGGGGTATTCAACTATTTGAGGGAATGTAAACTATGGATGAAATTTGATGGATACCTAGTTCTATCCTCGATTCGAATGGATGAAAGAAGTGCATTTTGGGGGTGTAAAGTACTTTACAATGATAATTTTTTCTGCCAATCCAAATAAAAAACTTGTTTGTATCAAGTGATTTACTCAGTGTATTATGCATTACAAAAGAGGAACCAGTGGTGTCTGTCTAATGAGAAATAGGAAAAAGTACTACTTTATCGAAAGTATTCGACGTCTCTGCAGTATCGACACAGTCTATATCAGATCCCGGAGGCATCTGGGAGAGACTGATAGCAGGCAAATGAATCCATAGAAGAAAGTGGAGATAGCTATGCAAAAAAAATATCAAAAGACAGCCTTCAATGCTTTTTTGATACCTATCAAAGGCAACTGACAGTCCAATATGGTTACAAGTCAAAATAATTCCGGAAAAAGGCTTGCTAAATGAGATTTAGTAGTCTTCTTATATCTAAAAAAGAGCCAACACCGCCAAGACTTCCCCAAAAGTCATTATAATGTTTATATATCTCAGTAGAAAATAATAGGTAATAAAAGTTCTCGAAATAGCTCTAAAATGTTTCGCAGTTTTGGCAAAGAAAAAAATACTGGGCTTCTGTAGCAAGGTAAAAGTTTTCCATTCATTTCAAAGTTTCGTGAGCTTATATTTCTACGATAAAAATATTATTTATTATGAAGCGGTGATTTTAAAAGTATGAAATCAAAATTGAAGCACAAAAAAAATTATTCGTCATCTATAGTATGGTGAAGATGATAAACTGAGGTTACAAAAAAATTTTCTTCTCGTCTTCAGAAAAGACTTTAATCCACTATTTGAATAATAAGGTGAATTCAAGGAAGGAGGGAGCCTGATGTCTGATAGTGAACGAGAAATAGGATTTTCTTACCACTTATTGGGCGTTTCATTGGAAATAGCATACAAGTTAAAATCTGAAGGCCCCTGAAGGTGTCCCAGCTTAGAAGCTTTTCAAGTGACAATAAAAAAGCTATTTATTAAATTTTTAAGATTTTGCGAGCCAAAGCGCTGATTAAAATGAAAAGTTATTTTTTAGGGTTCTCTCTCTTGTTGATTGTCTCTTTTTCGCAAAATGTACCCAGTTGGGTTCATTAAAGTTGAAATTAACCTTAAAAGATGAATATAAGAGCACAGTTAAGGCAAATAAGATATTTTAAACAATTCCGCATCCATGATAAAGAATTTTTTTGATAAATTTTCTCCCGAAGATCTCATACGTTCAAGTTTGAATTGTTAGTATATTGCATAAAAATCATGTGAAAGTTTGGTTTAGATTCTGTATATGAATCATAAATTTGCGTATAACATATGCTCTTAGTTTTACTATAATTTCATCATTTTTTTGAAAACGTATTGGAATCAATATTCACATCATCTATCGGCTTTGAGCATAACAAAGGATCATTTGTGATTTATTTAGGGAATTTTTGACAAGATTCATTCTGGACTCGACTGTGAGAATAGATCCTCTGAATTTGATCACAGGCAAGAATACCGAAAGCAAAAGAGCCAAAGATTTGTTCTAGGAATAAAAAATAATTTGTAATAACGATCAGATTACCTAGAGATAGATTTCACCGAACTTTTGCTGACATCCGGTCCTTTAGTCAAGCTGATGATAAATTTAGTACTCTAATGCATGTGAGGTGACAAAAGTAGCTACTGTAAATTAATTACGCTTTCTAGTGGTAGTAAAAGGTTAATATGCGTAGAGGAGGTCTTTTTGTCTTAACTTCACTTGAATTGGGTGGCACTATCTCCCTCATTGATATTGATCCCACTCTGGTAGCTTTGAAATTTTACGCGATTTGAACTTCGATTTGACCTAACGACAGTGGAATTTATCCCAGCTTCTTGATCAAGGCTTACTTCTTATATCATATAAACAATAAATCTACCCCAAGAATAGTCTCATGTTGTATTGAGGAAGTGACCCTCACATTTTATTGCCACATTTCACAGCAGATATCATCTTGTTTTGAGTTGAACGATGAAAAATGCTCACGTTGAACTTTGCTTCACAACAGATAAATATGGCAGATACATGATATGCTAATTTGCACAGAGAGCATGTAAGCTATCGTCAAAAGTGGGTAAGCGAGATCTGGTGACGATGAAGGTGAATGAAGTGATGAAGGATAATAGAGAAGCTTTAAATATTCTAGTAAACAGGGGTGGTAAGGAAATTATAAGTCAGAATCATATTTCATACGGAATAAATATAACATAATGTTGTTTTTTTTCTGTTCTTGTTACGTTTTGTAGCGAGCAGTAATCATTTCCATTTTTGAAATTTTTGTTTTTATCGTAAGGTTTGTGTTAAGTAGTTCCCAGTCCTTCCGCGTAGTCATTGAAACGCTTGAGGCAACGATATTAATACCCTTCCGCGGAATCTCTTCAATTCTTCTAAATTTAAGAGCTCTGAGACAATATATTGAGGGGCGTCTTTTATCGCTACGAATGGTATTTTGGAGATAAGAGGCATTTAGTGATGAGACAATATGTTCGTTTAAATAAACTTATTAGTATAAAAATAATAAGTAGTATTCCATTTTACTAGATCAACAGCGTACGAGGGAATATGCGAGTGATATTTTATTGGGTTTAATTATTGGCGATTTAACCTTCGAGAATAGTTGTAGGAGCGTCTAGCCAGTTAATAAACTTGAAATTTACTTACCAAGACTTTATATCCATTGAGATATCACCCTTCAGCTTAGATAAAGTAGATCGGGAAGCCAATATCGCTTAAGAATAGATGAAGAGCTCATTTGAGCATATGTTTTTGATCAAGATACAGATGGAGCTTGTTGCGGGAAGTTTTGCGGGGGTTTGAAGTGATTCCTCTTACCTCTTGCAAGATAGAACTACTTCTTTTCTAAACTAAGTTCAGCCAGCGGATAAAAATTTCAACTGGTATATACAGAAAAAATGAATTGGCAAGCAGAAAAGTTATCAACTACAGCAGCTATAAACAGCAGGAGATAAGAAACAAGTAGGAGCTTATGAAAAGAATATTATGTATAGAAAAGAAAATTAGTTTCTAACAGAGGCAGGGGGACTGGAGCCTTTTGCTAAAACTAAATTGGGTCCCCTAGAATTGCAGTCGTGGTAAAATCTTAACTAATTACTTAAACAGCAAAGAGAATGAGAGAAAATTTCCGAACCAAATTTAGAATATCATAGATAAGAAAGGTTTCAAACGCCCTGAAGGAGACGATTTCCCTACGAAACGCAAAAAGAAGGACTAAGAAGAAAAGTACCGAAAAAGCGCCCTTTATTATAAGTTGGAGGAAAGTTAAATGTAGGGTACCTTTCTTGCTATGAAGAATACGTTTTTAACTAAATGGTAGAGAAATTGCCGAGAATGGTTTTCCGTTCAACTATTTCCGCGTTTTATCCAATTTTAATATGTATCGAGAGATGAAATATCAACTGAAACTAAAGATTGAAATGTAAATACAAAAAGGATTAAAAATTGAGGAAATGGTACCCAAAAAGCCACAAACCCCTACTTTAACACCCTCCATGGACATAAATTTGAGCTGTACAAACAATAAAGCGTATTTCGATTTACCTCCTGATAAAATCAATTGTTACGAAAACAAATTAAGTTATACTACCATTTTCCATCTTTTTCTCCATTCAAACGAAGATGCATGAATAAATATCTCATAGGACATAAGAAACAAACAAATTTTTTTAGGATAAAAAGTTATATTTGAAAACTTTTTTAATTCCTGATCGATTCTGCTTGGCATCTGAAAAGAGAAAATTGAAAAAGAATTACTCAAGAATAAGGAAAATTACTATCTTCTCAGTATTGCGACCTTCAAAGACACTTTTATACCAATAAAATAATTTTAATTTACATTATCTTAAAATTGAATGTAGTTTGAGGGAGCGAAAAGTATTAGACTAGATTTTGGAGGTTTCCTATATTTTAGAATAGTAATTATGTGGTCATTAAATGGAAGTTTTTAGCAATTTTCATAAACTTGTGTTAACGTTAGTACCATACTTTGGAGCCAGTTATATTATTCATGTATTCAGCTCTGTGAAGATTTGGAAATCTGATACAAAATGTACTTAGCCAAAAATTCCCGTAAAAGAATCCTTTAAATTTGACATTCTAGAAAGAAAATCTGCTTAAACATGAAGTTTCCCTTTTCTTTAGAATGTTTAGAAATATAGATTAGATGTTATAGGAAACAGCAATCCTGTGCTTAGTTTAATCAAGCACAATGGAATTTATCGTATCACTAAAATTCGTTCCAAATCTTATTAAATAGTGTAATAAGTACATAGACGATCAGAAGCCTTACAACTAAACAGCAACATGATAATAGTGCATTAAGATGTAATGAATAGTTAGTATAATCTAATATTTTAGATATTGTACTTTACATAATATGATGCTTGCATCCATATATGTTAATGGAAAAGTGTATTCAGCTGTATTCGCTTTTGGACTGTAATTTTTGGAGATATAGGTGAGATTCCCATTCCAAGTTTGAAAACAAAACTAATAGAGAGTATTAGTTCGTTCAATAAAGACCGCATTATTATAATTGGTACTTGATCAACTCTTGCTTTAAACTTTCTCGTTTGCGAATTAAAATGCATTTCATATGCAAATATCAGTGTTCACCTGGGAGTGAGATTGATTAAATATTCAGTACAGCTAATCTTATCTTAAGTTTCGGCTAATATTGACAGGATCTATCTCAAAAATGATCCAAATCGTTCCTGGCTATAAGAAGACAATGGGTTGACTAAATAGAATTTATCAGCGGATATTGCTTACTAATTCTCCGGAATCGGCGGGTTATCTATCACTTCGGTACTTCTTATTAATAACGCGCGGCTATTTGAAGCCTCTATGGGCTGCGATATCGCATCGCTTTATTCATTACTAAAGAGAGATTAACTAACTTGAGTGCTGTTTGCGCGGCAATCCGTAGGGAGGTCTTGCAGTATGCCGAAATTTACAAGACGAGACATATTATGGTACCCGCTTCGTTATTATATATCATCTATTTGGTATACTGTGATATTTGTGCTAGCCGTCTATTGATTAAAGTAAGGATCAACCGATTTATAATAAAACTTTTGAATACACAAATATTTATTATCACTAAAACTGTATTAGTTCTGTATCAACGTACTAAATCCTTGTCTTTTACTTATAATAAAAGTAAAGTTTATCCTCTGCTGTTGGAAGCAAAACCACACTATATGCTGCTTTATTTGTGAAGTAAATCGATGAATTATAGGATAATATTCCACCTAGATAGGTTTCTGTTTATACTCGGAAGTACTATGCCTCTTTTGAGAAAAAAAGGATGTAGACGGCGCTCTCAGTTTCATGAATTACTTGCAGAGTCAAATAAATCTACTTAGTATATTTCTGATGACCAGAACGAGAGAGAGGGGGCGATAGAGAGAGACAGGGGCTTATATAGACTTCAAGGCGAGACTACAGATGCTTTCTGTTGATCGACGGAAGTCTCCAGAAGGCGTGTAGACGACGGTGAGGTTCTAACCATAAACCTGTTTGAGCTGATCTAAAGTGGATCAGCTCAAGCTTACAGCACTCTGCAGTGCCTAAACATAACGGTCGAGTTCTAGGTTGAATGATAAAGTACAGTAATACCTGTAAGCCTCTTTGCGAGTTTTCAGGTGTCAGAAAAAGGCAAAGAAGTGAACTTATACCAACAATTTCCACAATGAAATAGGTCAGGAAGAGATGGTTAAGAGAATCCTTCCCGTAGTAAAATTATGGTTACGTATCATAAAATTTCAAAATAAATCCTCCCAGATCCCACACTGAAGTACGGAGGCATCCTGAGTTATAAAGTTCCAGAATTTGTATTTTCCCAGAAATATCTTTATAGAACTTCTCTATGAGTTCTAAGACATTAAGAGAGGAAAGAGCAAAGAAGGTGAAATATTGCATTTTCGCTCCAATTATTCCATCCAAAGAGCCACTGTGGGAGCAAATCGGCCAAAACGTTACTTCTTGATATATAAAACGGTATGGGTCCAACAGCCGATCGGAAAAGCAAAAAAGGGGATCAGCTAATCATTATACCTGAGACTTGATTGCAATGTACTTCAAGTTAGACGTAAGGAAAGAATGTTTTATTGAGCAAAACATTAATCAAAATAAAGACAAGAACAACAATTCCTTCCTGAAAGAACTTATTATGGGTATTTTTATGGTAAAAACTGTTAGTGTAATTTCAGTTCTTTGCCTTTTTCTGACAGCTGACAACTCGCAGAGAGGCTTACACTTATTACTGTACTTTACCGTTCAACCTATAACTCGACCGTTATGTTTATGCACTGTAAACTGCTGTAAGCTTGAGCTGATCTACTTTAGATCAGCTCAAGCTAGTTTAGGGTTAGACACTCACCGTCATCTATATGTCTTCTGAAAACTTCCTTCGATCAACAGAAAGCATCAGTCAACTCGCCTTGAAGTCTATATAAGCCCCGGTCTCTCTCCATTTTCTACCTGAGTAAAGATCCTAACCAGCTTCCCTTCTCTCATCTCTCCTTCTCGATCTCTCACTCTTTCTACCCTTCTCTCTCTCTCTCTCTCCTGCTCTCCCACTCTCTCCTTCACCCCTGCCTCGCTTCCTCGCTCCCTCTTTCTCGTTCTATCCATCATGTTATGGGCCCAGGCCGCTAGCACTGCACACCGACTTATCTTTTTCTCACTCTCTGTTCGACGCGACCCACCTCGAGGGTACCCTACACGGAGTGTAGGGAGAAAAAAAAGCAAAAAAAGACAAAGCACCTAAGGTTTGATCTGAATTCTTTGTCGTCTCTGCACTATCTACTGAGCTTCTGTTTTGTGACCTGTCTAACGCCCGTTGTCTCTGCACTACCTACCTTGGTTGGTTTTGCGGCCCGTCGTCGTTCTTCATCCCCTCACCACAGAACAAAGTACATTTTGCGGCCCGACTCCTCATTGCTACTCGCCTCGTCTCTGTGTCACATACCTTGGTTTGTCTCACAGCCCGTTTCTAGTTTCAACAGTAAGTCAAAATCTCCTCGAAACCTCTTGCTTCCTCATATCTTTCACCCCTCTTTCTCAGCCTTCGCCTTACTTCGCAACGTCTTGCCTCCAGTGGTCATCTGCCGCTCTGTCTTCCTTCGAGGAATCAAGATCTCTCCAAACGATCCTGTTGTCCGCCGTATCAATTTCACTTCCGACGACGACTCATTAGACCCTTTTCAAGCCCGCCTTGATCCGAGAAACCGCAGCTTCGCCCGAAGTGCCGATTCATCAACGAATCCGCTATTGAGACTGACGGTGAAGGCGGTGATATAACCTCCACTGCAACCACTACGGACGTCGTTTCACTCCCTTCTCATTCTCAAAAGAAGATTATCTCTCCCAACATGAAGGATTTTCTTCAACATATCTTGGCATTGGGTACAAAGAAAAGGCCCGCGATCAGTAACAATTCCAATAATCCAGCCGAGCTCCACTCAAAGCCTCTACCCGTCTCTGCAATCAGTGTGTCGAAACCAAAGGGTCAGAAGAAACCGGTTACAAACGTAGCTGCCCCAGTACAAGTTATTCACTTGATCTCTCCTACTCCTGCACCTCCGACACCTCTAGCTCCTGCTATAGTCAATATCACCCAGTTTCCTTTATAGCCTGCGGTGCCGCCTCTTCCTGTGGACCCTCCAGCGCTAAGAATCCCTACTCCGCTTACTGTCGAACCTCTCTCTCCGGATCCACTTCTTTCGTCCACTGTACCTTCTCCTCCACCTCCTGTGGCACCTATAATACCTTCTGTTTCGGAACCCAAGTCTTCTTTTCTCACCTGTGATCTCTGTCAGCTCAAAGTATCGGGTCCGAAGCAACTTGCTCAGCACAGAGGTGGTAGGAAGTGCCGCAACAGATGTTAGCGGAATTCTGCTATTACTCCTTGTGGTCACTGAAACCGCGTCTTCCAAACTAGACACGACCGCACCGAACACATTGACCACAAACACAAAAATTAAATTTTGATTCACTTGGTTCCATTATACCTATCATGGACTCCTCTGCCGGACCTCGTATTGATAATCCAGAGAAGCTCCGTGATGATAAATTTCACATTTGGAAAGCTCGAATTCAACTCATCCTATCTCTCAGGGAGGTAAACAATCATCTTACACTTGATCCACCGAAAGCATCTTCGTGAACTCACTCTGCATGGCAAAAGGCAGATGTCAAGGCAAGAACCATCACTGGACTTACACTTTCGGACGCTCAATTTGAGCAGGTTCAACATTCCACCACGGCCAAGAAAATGTGGAAACTCATTTGTGATATTTTTGAAAAGCACACTCTGCTAAACAAGCTCGCCGCAAGACGTCGCTTCTATACCACACAGATTCACCCAAATGAGAAACTTCTACTATTTGCTGCCCGTATTCGCCAACTTGCGGCCACTCTAAAATCCATGTCTGTGTATGTCGAGGACAGCGAAATGACTATGGCCTTCCTCAATGGCTTGCCCGATCGCTTTGACAGCCTCATATCAGCCCTTGATACTGCCAATATCGAAGGTCATAAGCTTTCGTTCGAATTTGTACAGAGTAGATGTCTCCAAGAAGAGCAGCGCCATGCTCAGCTAGATTAAGACGCACTCAAAGTCGCTGAGACGGCTGCACTCCTGGGAACCCAGTCTTCCAAGCCTCGAACAGGAACTTCCGCAGAAATGTGCATACACTGCGGCAGGAATAGGGATAGCAACCGATGCTACAAGAAGTTTCTTCATCTCGCTCCCAAATGTCATCCAGCTAGAGCTCATTTTGATAAGGCTAGAGGAAATGGAGGGAAATTCTCAATGCAATGGAGGTTGCTGAAACTACCGAACACCCAGATGTTGTTTGTGTCGACTTCCCCGCACAACAAGTAGATCCTAAATCTACCGGAGGCCCTCTTATATCATCTATGCAAGGGATCATCGACTCAGGATGTACCTCGCATGTCAATTACGACCGCTGAGCTTTCAAAAGTTACCAACTTCTCGCATCCCCTTCAACTCTCGACCTTGGGGCAGATTCTACGGCTATGATTATTGGCTCCGGTGACGTTGCTCTCACGTTACGACGGAAGGGAGAAACTGTCAGGTGTGTAATGAAAAACGTATTACACTTTCGAGACCTTCACTACCAACTGCTCTCCGTATCAGTCATGGCAAATCTTGGAAATGAGACGCGCTTTAATAACGATACAGTCACCCTCGTTCGTCATTCGGACTCCACTCTTGTGGCGAAGGGTAAGCTCACTAATGGCCCATACTCCTTGGATGTCACCAAGCCTGCACTAAAGCCGCAGACGGGATCTCAAGTTTCCTTGATATGCCCAATTTCAATCTAGCATCAGAGATCGGCGCACTTACATGCTCCCGGAATCAAATCAATGATCAGAAGCGGTGTCGTGAAAGGTGTAAAAGTTTCAAATGGAAATGAGGAAGATGAAGTTTGCGTCGACTGCATACTTGGTAAATCTCACCGTGCCCCAATCCCGAAGAAAAGACAAAGCCGTTCGGCAAAACTTCTAGAACTGATTCATTCTGATATCTTGGGACTGGTTGAAACTATTTCTCTGGGAGGGGCTAGGTATTTTGTATCATTCATCGACGACTGCTCCAAGTGGACGGTTGTGTATCCTACGAGCCACAAGTCAAAGGTGATAGATTGATTTGAAAACTACAAGGCATTTGCGGAGAAAATAATAGCCAGTCTCTGAAATATCTCCAAGTCCATGCGTTTGCTGAAATGAAAACTCCATTGGATGAAGATAAGCTTCTCATTAAGGCTTTATGGTCTGACAATGGTGGAGAGTACCTCTCAACAGAGTTCAAGAACTTCGTGAAGGGGAAAGGCATACAACATCAGCTCACCGTGGCTCACACCCCCAGCAAAACGGGACTGCAGAACGGATGAATCGAACACTTCTCAATCTGGTCCGTTCGATGTTACACCACAAGGGTTTCTGGGCTGAATCACTTTACACCACTGTCTATGTTCTAAATCGAGTTACTTCAAGTTCTTTGCCGGAGAGCACCACTCCTTACCACCGCTGGAACGGCTTTTCCCCTGAAATATCTCACATGCGGGTATTTGGTGCACAGTGCTGGTATGTCGTGCCAAAGAACAAACTCAAGAAGTTAGATCCCAGGTCCCGTGAAGCCCTTATGATGGGGTACTACTCTCCGAGCAAAGGATATAAGCTGTAAGATATTGGCTCAGAAAGAATGGTAATATCCAGAGACGTAATTTTCAATGAAACCGCAACTTTTCCACAGCCTCAAGTCACTTGTGAGCTACCAAATGGAGATCACGGCCAAAAACTTTCCTCTGATGAAAATAAATCTCCTTCTGAAGAGTTTTTAGAAGCACAGAGTTCCACTGACGAAGAAGGAGATTCTGAAGAGTCCGCTGCCGGTGAAGAAAATCCACTCTCATCTGAAAAAGCCCATTCAGTAGCTCCTCGTCGTTCCTTTCGGGTCTCAAGGAAGCCCACCCGCTGGTTTCCTTCTAGCTCTTCCTCAAATGTGTCGCTTGTCGCAGAAACTGCACTGCTCTCAACAGGTGTTCCCGCGACATACGAAGAGGCTTTTTCTGCAGAAAACATTGATTTTTTGGATGCCAGGGATCAAAAAGGAAGATAAGTATATCCGTGAGAATAGAAACTTTGATCTTGCTCCGAGGAAACCAGGAATGAACGTGATTCCATGTCGCTACGTTTTTCGTATCAAACCCCACGTCAGTCCAAAGGTTTGTATCGTCGCTAAAGGATTCAGAAAAGTTCCCGGACTAGAGTACACAGACACGTAGGCTTCTGTGGTTTCTATATCTGTTGCACGAATGTTCCTCTGCTTGACAAATCTGTTAGATCTGGAATGCGATCAGATGGAAGTAGTAACCGCGTTTCTGAACGGTGACTTCGAAGAAGAAATATTCATGGAGACTCCAGCTGGTTTCCGAGATCCAAACAAGCCTAATCTCTTCTGTCGACTTCTAAAGGCCCTGTATGGATTGAAGCAGGCTCCTCGCCAGTGGTATGCAAAAATAGATGAATTTCGGACTTTGCAACTCAACTTTGTCAGCAACCCGCACGAGCCATGTCTCTATGTCTTTCGGAAGGAGACTATGTTCTGCATGATAATAATATATGTTGATAATCTCCTCATTTCATGCAGCAGCCGATATATGCTCAACAATATCAAGGCAGAACTGAATAAGAGATTCAAGATGAAAGACTTAGGTTCTGTCCATGAATTCCTTGGTATTCAAGTACAGCGAAACCGCTCTGAGAGAACGCTGCATCTCTCGAAATCGATATACAGAGACAAGATCTTGGAAAGGTTCCAAATGGCGGACTCAAAACCTGTCGATACTCCAATGGTCCAAAGCAATTCCAACAAGGACGGAACTGATGATCAAGAAATTCCTTCATCCGTACCTTATCGCTCTGCAATAGGCAGTCTCATTTACTTGATGATCTGCAGTCGTCCAGACATTGGATTCGCTGTAGGCAAGCTGTCGCAGTTCTGCGAAAAGCCGATGGTCACTCACTGGGGGGCTGTCAAACGAGTGTATCGCTACTTAAACGGATCTAAAACTCTTGGAATTCGTTACGGTCCGTCCTCATCGCACAGCATCACTGGATTCAGTGACTCTGACTGGGCTGGCTGACACTCTACTTGCAAGTCTACCGAACACTTCGTATTCATGATGTCTGGTGGACCTATCTCATGGCGCTGCAAGAAGCAAGGATGTGTCTCGCTGTCGTCCTGCGAAGCAGAGTAGATATCTCTTTGCACTGCCTCTAAAGAAGCCATTTGGTTGTCAAACATTCTCTGCAGGTTGATGAATGAGAAATGCTGTACTCCTATCAGGATATCAGTTGACAACTCAGGCGCAATTAGCTCATCCCAGAACGAATCAATCAATGAACGGAAAAAGCACATTGATATTAGGTACCATTTCGTTCGTGAAGCTGTGTCGTCCAAAAAGATCTATGTTACTTACTGTCGAACCGAAGACCAAGTCTCTGATCTTCTAACGAAACCTTTTCTATTAGTCAAGTCTGTGAAGTTTCGAAGTGAGCTGGGCATTCTTCCTCCTGGCATTTCAAGGTAGTATTTTATTGATTTTCAGATCGAGGGGGCGCTGCTGAGGTCAGTTCTAGTTTGAGGGGGCGTGTTAGTGTAATTTCAGTTCTTTGCCTTGTTCTGACAGCTGACAACTCGCAAAGAGGCTTACAATTATTACTGTACTTTACCGTTCAACCTAGAACTTGACCGTTATGTTTACGCACTGTACAGCGCTGTAAGCTTGAGCTGATCTACTTTAGATCAGCTCGCCTTGAAGTCTATGTAAGCCCCGGTCTCACTCCACCTTCTACCTGAGTAAAGTTCCTAACCACCTTCTCTTCTCTCATCTCTCCTTCTCGGTCCCTCACTCTTTCTACCCTTTTCTCTCTCTCCCTCCTGCTCTCCCACTCTCTCCTTCACTCATGGCTCGCTGCCTCGCTCCCTCTCTCACGTTCTGTCCATCAAAAAATGAGGCTATTAGTCTGATTGAGAAACTAATCTTTCGATTGTGTCTTTTAAGTATCGGAATCAGTTTTCCTAGGTTTTATTTCGCAGTAGTGACACGTTTGATTACAACATTAACAGTTATACTAACAAATTGTCTCCTATGCACTTGAGAGCTATTGTAATTCATACATTTTTTATAATTGCAACGCTTCTTCAGACTAAAAATTTGATAATCGGAACATTTGTATACGAAGGACTGTTTCCCAGCTTTAGTAAGTGCAGTTTCCGCAGTGCTTAACAAGACAATTTAACCTCCTCGAAGACTTTTGGTGTTTTTTGTAACCAATTGAAGGGTTAGACGGTTAAAGAAATGTGCTGATCATAAGATAAATATTAAAGAGTTCAATGTCTACATATTCAATTTTACCCTACTAGCATCAGACTTTCCCTTGCAGAAAATTATTATGTAGTAAACAGAAACATTGATGGTATATTACTTGGAAACTAAAACTTTTCAAGAAATAGAAACAGGAAGTATCGCATTGAATAATGTTTGGACTAATAGTTCAGCCTTGAGTTTGAAATTTGATTTTGTGAGGCATAAGGTTTAAAAAGGTTGAGATATGAATGAAAGTTCTGTATTCTTTTTTCGAAAATATCGAGACAAAAATGAGTACTACAGGCTGTTCATTTAATCAATTAAAACAAAGAATAATAAAATTGAAGCAAACCCAATTGGAAAGATAAAAAAGAAATATTTCAAGAAGACCATTTATCCAACTTAAAACAAACGGAGGAACAATATGTCATAGCGATATCTGCTCACCCGGGGTCAGTTTACCGCCAAAAGTTTGTGGGTTCATTTTCAATGCACACTGGAATACTGTAGAACAAAGAGCAAAGTAAATTAAAAAACGTAGGCAACTATTAGAGAGCAAGGATTTTGAAATATTTGATCTTATAAGGAAAGAAATTGATTAACACGGCAACTAAAAATACCAAGAAGTCCTACATGAGCTTACTCATGCTTCGGTGAAACTTATTCCTTCATAGCTAGAACTGAATAGATATTGATCTAGATAAAATATTTGTATGAGTACTAGAAAATGCAATAAAAATTGTAATGTAGGAAAATAAAAGGGGTTAATGCAGTTATTTATCCCATGTTCTCTCAGACGAAAGGCGTTTAAGATTAGTTATAGTATTGGCAATAGTTTTATGACACTTTCTAATGGATAATTAATTGGAATCTATATCCGAATTGTATAATTGGACCTTGAAAGGATGCTTAAGTGTACTTTATTCAAAAATATGATGATTTATAAACAAAATTTGTGTACTACCTCAGCTTCAATAAGCAAATTTGATAACTTAGTACTTATCAAAACTCAATAATTGAGATGTCGGATTTTTGTTCCCTATGTACGTTTTGGAACTTGTCCCTGATCATATTGATTAAAGGATGGAAAAATACTGAATAGTATAGAGAAATAGTAGAGAAAAAGGGACCTTAATTAAAGATTTAACTGGGCCTTTTGCACAGATATACTCTGGCATAGGCTTAATCAATGCATATATTAGCAAAGAAGACGAACAAAAATTGCACCAATGAATGTTCGGAAAGCTGAAAAAAAAATTGGTTGAAAACTACAGGTGAAAGATTTATGCATAGAGAAAGCGAAGATGACAGCAACCACTGCTTAAAGTGAGTTTTCTTAATTACAGTAAATAGGACAGAAATATCCAGGACTCCTCTCTTTCTGTGACAAAGAAAGCCATGATTGAGTGTGGCAGTGGACGTTGAGAAGATTTCAGCCCAATAGAAAAGTAGGGCCATCATTACATGCCTTTAAGAGATCGACTCAAGATATGATAGGGTTGAGGGATGATGACAATCCAGAAATTGCGGCAAATAATAATTTGATAGAACGAGTGATCCGATTCGGGAGAAAAGGACCGGAAAGACACGCTAGGCTGATAAATGGTAATATTTAGGTTAAAAATTAGTCGGATAAAGTTGTTGATAATTTGGCAATGAAATATAACAATTGATATTAGGATTTATCAAATAGTTTAATTTATTATTAATCACATATTTCCTTTGTTTTTTTCCATTGTAGCATGAAAAATTAAGATGAATATCTATCAAATGTAAACTAGAATTATGCATATATTTTGACGATTTTTGAAGGCCATAATTCTTTCACTGCAAAAATTGGTATATTCATGGCAATATATTGAGAATAAGCCTTAAGACAAATATGAACACTACTTCTGTGTTTTTTATTCTAATTTTTTTGACTTTTTTCTAGAAAATAATTCTCACGTGTAAATTTTACAGTAAGTTTCTGAAAGCACATCGAAAAGTCTGAAATAGTTTATATTCTCCAAAATACTACTCAAAAGAAAGGTTCCTGAGCGGTTAATAACGTCTTTTATAGAGACACTTGTGTAAGGCTCGCCTTAGAAGATGAAGCTACAAACTTAATAAGTCCGCTGTATCTGAAATCTTTCATGGTGGTGTGTAGCATTAAAAAACGAAATATTTCGTGATTTTAAGTATTCTCTGATAAACAACAAAACCAACTTAGAATTCTGGAAAAGCAATATTTAATGGTGTTAAGCAGTTTTTTGCTTCATTTCTTATGAAACTTTTGTTAATAGTATTTTTAAAAAATATTATTTCGGCATGTGTGTATATGAACTCTAAAAGATATAATGTGAGCATAGTAATTATAATCTCTCATATATGCTAAAAGGTCGCAGTGAGACCTTTCAGCATATACATAGATAAAGTTTTAGTTTTAATACCTCTGTTTTTTCATCTAGAATGTGCTAGATAAAATATTCGCTATCGTAGCTTATATTTTCAACATGAATAGTTTTTGTCAATAATATAGTTATTTCCAAAGCGATAAGGAGTTTTTAACAACTATAACTATTTATTTTAGTTTATCTAAAATATATAGTAGTAGTACAGTAGAACTGCTTTTTATCCACAATGACTGATTCTGAGGACAGGTAAATAATTTTTCAGAGGTAGTACTAATAAATTTTTCCTTTATTGGGATCAACTACTCAACGATCAAATTTATGTCTTATTTAAAATTACCCAATAATTTGGCGATAAATATGACTATATTTGTAGAGATACGTTCTAGAGCATTCCTGATAATTATAAGGTAAAGCTTTATAAATCTTATATTGAGAAAAAAGCTAAAAACGTATCTGTTGCAATGTCTCGGACAGAGAAAAGAAAAAACTTCTCATTAAAATTTGAAACTACCTGTAATGCTGTTTTCAGTGACATTTAAATGTACTGGAGGGTGAAATATTTGATAAAATATTAATCTTTTCTGAGATACATTTGTTGGAAATTAAATTTTCCGCTGCGATTCTCAAATTGCTTGCTTCCAGTGTTTTTGAAAACATTGCATTATTGAATCACTGTTTGATATGAAATTGCTTCGTAGTATGCAAGATAGGATACTCCTTCGTGTGGTACCACCCTCTTGCACGGCGGAGGGTTCCGCTACTTTTGACTCCATGATGGAGCGATGTCTCTGGACACTCGCCAGAGGAGTACTGGAGTAGGATGTATTCCTAGAAATCCAACTACTCGTAAAACCCCTGGACTGTAAGAAACACACCCTCAGCTTAGGGTTCACATCGATGAAAAGCACCAAGGGTGCCGCTTTCCTTGCCTCCAGAGAAGATTCAAACAGACTGGCCACCAGAATCTTGCCGGCACCTGTCACGGATCTTACAAAGTACAATGATGCCGTCCGCGCACACCGAATATGGTCTGCTTTCTGTTTGCTTTTAGGACTCCTCCCCTTTAGCGTATTTTGCTCAATCAAACACCCTCCGCAAAAGACACTAAGAGAAGCAGTCCACGCCGCAGTACCAGAAGAGATCACTCTAGAAAACCAACGAAAGCAGGCTTTTCGGGCTTCTAGAGGCCTTACCGGGGCAAAAAAATGGGTCTGTTGTGCTCCGTGCTCCGGCCTCTGACCTCCGTGAGTTCTCAGTGTGGCTGCCGTACTACCTTCAAGTCCCGTTATTTGCCCCGGACACGATGTGCCCACGAAAAAACTGCCCTGAGGTCCTGAACTGCTACGGGGATCACCTTATGCACTTCCTTCATGGTAGGCACCGAACCCGACGAAACTACCGTCAAGTGTCCTCCTCGCCCAAGACCTGCAGAGGGAATCCCGTTATTCGGCCATCGAGCAGCGACAGAGACTTCACCACACAAGGCCGGATATCCAGGCAATTGGTAGCCACGGAAGGACGTAATTTTTTGACATCACGTTCGTCAATCTTCTTGCGCGCTCCAATAGGAGGTTGTGTACTTCCAACCAATTTACCTCCCTCAACGCAGCCATCTCCGCCCAACGTAGAAGGTATGAACCACCACTCTTGACGGCTTCTAGAGGAATGATTAGGCCTCTTCCAATATCCACCCTTGAAGGCTGGCAGTCACACGCGTACTTGTGGCACGATGCAGCGGCCACCATGTCTAACGCTGCATGTCTGCTCGCTAGCATTGAGCCGGCCCTGCAAGGAATGTCATTTAGTAATACCCATCAGTGACGACTTATCCCGCATTAAGTATTAGCGGCGTGGATATAACCGACCACATCGTCCGTGCATTAAAATAACCCAAACATTTCCCCTGTGTGATATTGAAGAAATTTTTTGGCAACGTTTGCAGCTCCAGTGTGACCATTGTGAAAATATCACTCGTTTTTTAATCCAACTTTAGTTGTTGGTGGTTGAAGTTCCATGAAGAAAATTTAATCGGCAACAAAGGCTTCCGGAGAAAAAAGTCGTATAAATGTGATGAAATAATGGTAGTTTGATGTTTTTGGAAGAGGTCACGGTATTTTGAACTATCACTCAGATGAAATATTTAATTAACTTCGTTTCAGATTGAACCCTGGTTGTTCATCTGGCAGTATCGCCCGAAAAATATATAAATGGAGCTAGAAACTTAAACTTACTGATAAAATGAACTTTTTGATGATAATGCAGCAACTTACAATATTTTTTATTACGATTTGATCGGTTTATTGCCTTTTTTCAGAAAGAAAAGCTATGCTCATGTCGTTTAAATATTTTATCAGTGTACAATATCAATTTTCAAATCAAATTGAAGTATTCCGAATAGGAGGTATTTTTTTGGACTACCTTCATTCACACTTTTATCGCAGAAGATTATGTGAAAACGAGAACAGCTTTCAATTGATCTATGAAATCATTTTTATTAAATTGTACTGCATAAATTTAGCAGTCCATAATTGCTAAAATACTAAGTTTTTATAGAGAATTGGGACTCATTTTTGATAGAACAATTCTTTTTGTATTCAGTCCATTAGAAAAGACATGCAAGATACATTTGGAAATATAGGGACTCGAGTAATGCTAATAACTCCTCTGACCTTATTTTTCGGAAATTATCTGTATCTCTTTCACAGAGAATACTTATTTTACACTTTAAACTGTACAGAGGGTTAGTTATCACCATCTTTGCTGCATAGCACTGAGGTATATACTGTGAAATAATTCAATAAAAGTGTAAAATATCTTTCGAGATCCATATCTGTAATTTTCACCTGAAACAAGAAACGTAAAAGTTATTTAATACTCGTTACTATGCTCTTAGAAATCTGAAAGGAGCTTCTTGCTCCAAGTGATGAAACTTGCAGAGATTAAGTAAATCTAACTCCTGGTAGTTCAGATGGAATTAGATCTTTGGTCTCTCCTTTTATGTATTTCGGATCATATCTTCGACCTTGATTCCACTCAAATATGGAATAAAAACGGTATAAAAATCTAAACATCTATGAGATTCTGTTCAAACTGTAATATGTAAACGTTTAAAGCACATCTTATGTACTTTAAATCAATTCAAAAATAAATAACACATCTAAAAACGTCTCAGAGACAAAAATGAGAAGAAATAAGATATAAACAGAGAATATTAAGTAAAAGAAAACTATAACTAACTCCTTGATACATATTTATTATTAAATAGATATTAAGAGCTTGTTTCACCGATACTGCCAAAAATGATTTTTTACTATTCCTGAAAGTCTCTAGAAGTTATGGTAGCTATTTTTTATGTCAAAGTGAGCAGTTTAATTCTCACTGACTACTTAATTACTGGTAACCTGATACAGATCACTGCCACATAAGCTTATTGAGAGTCATAACAACCAAACTTTATGAAGAGCTGAGGAGGTTAAAAACATCAATAATTATTTCAACACAAGATCAATAAATCAAGAGACCCTATGACTATAATTTCCTGCTTTTGTCGGTAAGAATATTGTAGTAAATGGTGTGGTGAGTTTTTATATCCATTAAATGGTAGAATTAAATTACAAAAAAACTTATTCAGGGAAAAAGTAATGAAACCTATTGCTCTCCGTTTATTGTTTAAGTATTTATAGCTGGAGGAAATCTAGGCATTGAAAAGCTAAGATTTTAAATATAAATGTGGAATTATTTTTACACTTTTTAAAGAAAATTTCATTTCTATATAATTTTTTTAGACTCTACAATTGCTAGAATAAGTAAATATTGATACCCCGAGGTCATTCTAGTCAAATTATTGAGGCGGAAATCTTGATAGGTTTCCAAATTTCATGCCTTACTCAGAAGTACGTATATTTTTCAGTCACAAGACTCTTTTTTTAGGAATGTAAAACTCGAATACTTCGTAGTTTCTGACATAGCTGTCTAATTTTCATTCAATATACTTTTCATATTTAGTAAGAATTACATCCATATTCCTTCAAAATTTTAGACAACAATTGTTACACTTTGAAGTTTAAAACATGTTTGAATAATGTGCAAGCATGTATACGCAAGGTACATTACATTAGAAAAAAGCAAAGAGGACTTAATACCTATACCTGTACACGAAAAAATTTGCTTAAATATTTTCACATAAATATCCGACCATCGTCATTGCATCGAAACTCTCTCGTGCAACCTATTTTCTGATCTATCTTGAAAATTTTTGCTCGGGAAAAATGAGCAGTAATTCAAAATCTTTAATTCTATTTAGTTCTCGCAATATTTTGATCAAAAGAGAATTTAACAAGCTAATTAGGATTTATGTTAAATTAAATATTTCTAGCTGGGCTTTCTAACAATTTACGTCATAGTAATTAAATATAACCTGATATAAATTGAAGAAAGTAACCTGAAGAATTGGGATACAGAAAAAGGTTGAAGTATCATTTACTGAAGTTAGAGGATATTTTCGACTACTGTACCATTTATGCGGAAAAAGTCCTGAATTTATCTGCATTCAATGCCAATACAGCCTAAAGTGTACGAATATATTAAAGGATCATTATACATGCATTGAGGCGGCCTTGTAAGGAAGGTCATGTAGTGTTACCCATAAGTAACGACTTATCCAGGTTAAAGCACTAGTGGTGTGGATATACCCGACCACATCTTCCATGCATTAAAATAACCCACAATTTCCCCGTTTTTAGTGTTTCAATGTCTCTTACTATCTAAATTCTGCTACTGTTGACTCAAGAAGCATTTGAAAAGATTTTAGACTTGCATTTTAAGGAACCTACAGGTTTACACTCTCGTTATTTTGTCTCTGCCAATTTCCAGTAGAACTCTTTTTTCCACTTGAAAAGATGATTAAAGCGCACGTACAGCCTAAAGGACCGCTTTAGGAATTTAACATTTTTAAATTGGGAATAAAATAAATAAAAGTATGTATCGACTCCTTGAAGAAGCCTGAAAACGTTTCGTCGAAAATCTTCTCAATGATACTTTACTATCTGACTTTTTTCAATAGGACAGATAGTACGTAAAAAAATTTTGGCTTTGATCAGTTCCGATAATGAGAAAATAATTGTGGGCCGTCCATTTACCTTATTTGGGATGATTTGACATCTCCAATGACTGTATACTACGCTTCCCACCAATCAATCCATTTCATTTTCTCCTCCACAGTTCTTTCCGCCCCTATAAAGATATAGATCTATACAAAAGAGAGAATATGTTTCTGTACTACAAAAGAAATGATGACATGAAAATTATATGCCGTGGAATTTTATTTCAGGAATAATCTTTCATTTTATTCCACGAAAAATTATATATCGTTTTCTAAGGGTTTGGATTTTGCGTCAATGGGCTCTTCATGTTCTAATTGAGACTCTTCAAAAATTATTAGATGAATTTTATATCAAAAAATATAATTTCTAATTATAACTTGAATTAGTGAAAAACTTTTATGTACGCTGCCCGCATGAGTAGGTACTGGGAATTAATATTCATCTCCATTAATTTGGAAATATTGCAAATTCATTTTCCAAAATGCATTACCACATTATCATAATAAGGTACATCCTGGGTCCAAAAGTTTTCCTGACATGCAATGGACCAATAAAAAACCAAGACATTTATAAGAACGGTTTCGGGGGCCAAAATGTTTTACCTCTCTCATGACGCTTGTAACATCTACCTCCTTCGTCAAATCATTAAAAAGTCCCATGAAAGAATAAAAAGAAAAATGCAAATATGATGATTTATATCGCAGGTAAATGTTAAAGGAGAGTGTATACATTTTTTAGCGAAATTTCAAATACTGATTTTTTCATTGTGCAAATGTTCGGGACATAATATATGCATGTTATAGTTTAAGATAGGAATTTAAGCTATGAAATGGTTTAAGCTCTATTTTGCTTGACATATTTTAAGATTTACTACCATGTATAATATTCTTCTTTCAAAGTTTTATATATACAGAAGGGTGCATAGGCTTATTTTCGGGACACATTCTGACTCTACTCATTATATTTATAAATACAAAATCATGAGACTTAGCAGATATATGTTTATTTCAAACCATTAAAATATATATCTTTGCTGAAAATGTACAGTCCCTGAAGAATTAAACTTCAGTTTATAGGCTTAGAATAGGTATTAAAATGAGTTTACTTAATCAATTTTCTGATAATTTACTCATTAACGTAATGTTCCATATCAACCAAATATTTGTCATTCATTATATAAACGTAAAATTTTAAACAATTAATTTAAATATTTTACTGTTTTGCGGTTCAGGTTTCGAGCGTAAACATAGAGTTTCCTCTTGTTCATTGAATTAACTAAATACTTTATGGGGTATATTTAATTAATTAATCTTGGTTTCACATAATCAGTTCCTGATATATGTGAAACCAAGATTTTTGTAATAGACTGCAGAGAAAGTTTTAGAAAAATTATATTCTGTGAATTTAATATATAAATTTCCAAGAATTATATTTTTTAGGCATGCATTTAATAAACGGCTAATTTTTAATAACTATGCATTAAATAAAGCCTTGATTATCCGTTCTTTTTAATTACTAAAGAATAAATATTCAAAGTGTTCAACATTTTCTTCACCTCGAAAAGTGATTTTCTAATGAAGTATTTATACCCTTCACAAATTAGAGGTGTGTAAATCGAATATTTTTAAATATCAAACTATTGGAATAAGTGTATTCTAAATTTTTTATAACATATTAATTTATTCATAATTATTATTGAATTCTCCTGGTAATAACCACATTTATATGTAACGGATACCTAAATAAATTCGTAGGGCAACAATGTTTAGTTTTTCGTGTTAATATTTCCAAACTTTGGTTTTATATTAATGACGATGATTGTCAAATTTATTTCGAATATTAATCATTTAAAACATAACTCTGAGTTTCGACTATTGCAATAAAGCTTTTGCTTACCAAAATCAGGTAATAAACCAACAGAATCAAACACTGTGGATTTTATAGTGACTTAACTGTAAAAAGGCGATATTATGAGAGAGTTTATGTTAAAAATATGTTCAGCGCAATATCGCCACCAAGAAAATAGAGGTCTCTGAGTACCGAGCAGGACCAAATGGCTCAACTGGGAAAGTGTACGATACATTTCGTGCCGAATATTTTGACCTTCTACCTATCGCCATCGAATTGTACGAATAAATCGGATCAACTGGAATTCAACCTCTTCATGAACGCAGCATGTTTACAGCTGACCGTAGATGGAAGCGACCCATCTGTGAATTCCATATCCTCAGAACACTTGTCTCAGTGTTTTAGCAATATATAATAGTAATTCTGTGTCAAAGAAAACTGCGCTACTCCACTACGTGACCTCCACAAGGGGCTCGCGAGTGACCAACCCCCTTCTCTGAACTATACGAGACAAGAGCGTTTTCCCCTCTGTATAAATATGCTGAATATATTTATCGTTTGAAAACCGTGAAAAAATCAGATAGTGATCTAGAATTTAAATTTCAACATGATTTAAATATATAGTTTTATGGACAATACACAAAGAATAACACAAAGAATAACAAAAATTTTCTAATGGAAGAATCCATCGATATTACAAAAAGGAATTTTGTGTTTTGTGTTTTGTGTTTTCTTTAAGAGCTCTTACTTACAATAATTCCAGGGGATAATATAGCTACATTGGATTAGTCGGCAACCTTCTGTATTAGTCCGTATTGTAGTATGAAATTTTGAGTAGTATTTGAAGAGAAAATTATGTAATTAAAGTATGTAATATTCATCAATTCTCAGTATTTTCAAAAATTTTTAAAGTAATAAAATTGAATATATTCATTGTTCAATTTTCAATTTTCAATTTTCAATTTTACAAATGGGAGTACTTGTTTTTTGTTTTTCATAAGCTGAAATATCACATTTATGGTGACACGTTGGCATTTGTATTACATAATAAATATCGATAAAGAAGCCTGAGAAATACTTATATTGAACATTTCAACGACTCTACTATAAAAAGTCTCGTATCCAGAATAGTGAATGGTTATCAAAATCCATCCGTTTTGTTAGAACGATGCAAAATGATTTTCTACGGCAAAATACAGTATAATTTTAATCTAAGTAGTCAAAAAACGTCAGCAATACCTTTGCATGTCCTGGACAATTTTTTTTGTTTTAGTGAAATGTTATTTTTACACGTAAGTTAAAGTCATTTATTGTCATTCAGAGTTTTACTTTTCTTAAAATATAGCAACTTTTTACATTATAACACACTTACAAAATCGCATTGGCATCACAAGTATCGCTTATTTGATAAATAAATAAACTTGTAATCAAATCGAGTAAAGATTCTAGTGTAAATTAAATTTATTAAAAAATGTTTAGTTTCACAAAAAAAGTGGTTTCTTTCAAAATTTCATTTTAAAATGCATTTATAGTTTATTAATATAGGCACTTTTTTCAATTTTTTTCTCATGCTATTTTTTTTGAGATTTACGTTACTTAAAAAAACAAGGAACAGAGATATCGTTTAACTTCAAACAGTATCTAATAACAAAAGTGAAAAAGCCAATTAAAGGTTTGAATTACTCTTCAATCATTCTTAACATAAAGAAAAAGCGTAAATTCCGGAAAGTAACATTAATTCCCTTTCCTCCGAATTATCCCATCTATTATCTACATTTACTCAAAATTTCAGTTCATGAGGTTGGATGAATATAAGATCCCATCCGAGTTTGTTTTCAAAGTTTCCTCTGTTTTATGAGAACCAAAGTTAAAGTGTCAAATTGATTTGGATTTTAACAGTACCTTATTACAAGATAATGAGTATCAGATATATATATTATGCTTATATTCTACATTAGATCGTCTCACTGGTGGCTGGCGACTGGCAACTGGCTATAATAATTGTATAAAGGCGACAAAATGCTCAAATTTTAAATATTTAAAAGAATGTAGTTTTCACTATAGAACAGAAGATCGCAATATCTATTGAAAACCCACATGATTTTTTATACAATCAAATTCACCTCTCTGAATATAAAATATAATTTTATAATGTTTCAGTTTGGAAGAATTACCATTCGCTCATGGTTATCTCTACCGAGAATGAATTTTTTTAGTTTTCTGAAAAACAGTTACCACTTCATGGATCAGTAGCTATATACATAAATAATTATTAAAAATCCGCCCACTTAAATAATGTTAATTTTTTAAATTTTATTCAAATACTCATAATAAAATCATTTTAATTGTCATGATATATATGTGCTTATTTTACCCTGAATATTTTCATGGAACACATAGTCAGTTGTTTTTCCTCAAAATAGGATAACTATTAACACAGTATTATTAGAAAGATTCCAATAAAGTATCAGCACCAATTTCTACTATTCCACTAGGGCGCACAGTAGATCATGTACTAATTTTATTGATCAAAATATTCCCGTTGATGTTTTGATCAATGCAAGGGCTTAAATGACTTGTTAGATTTTTTATTGTTGACGATAAAGAATATTAAGAATATAGAATGGAAACTTGGCAATTGTTGGAATTTATGCCAATTCGAAACGGGATGATGATTTAGGCTTTCGACATTCTTGAGAATTGTTTTAAATTTACGAAGATCCATCAAAGATCGGTGGAGGGTGTAAATTTTAATCTTTTAATGTCCCGATATCTAATATAATTTTTTTCTTTGAGTACTTTATAAATCTTAGCTTCAATATATTAAATTTTAATTACTCTTAAAACCTGAGGTCAAGCTCTGAAAAATTAGCTTTCCATAAATTTTAACATTTCTCTTCCTTACGAAAATTATTCTTCATATCATTTTACATGAAAAATCTCTTGGCCCACCACGAATTTAAATATTTGGAATAATAAGAATTCAAAATAGAAATAGAAATCGGTAAGGTTTCTAAATCTTTTGGGGGACAAATATTAGAATGTTTTTTACAATTTACGGGAAAAATTCACACAAAAATAATGACTAGTATCCTTTTTTGTTCTGAAGAAATTTTAAGCTCGGCGGAGAGGTTATATTTATGCAGAACTCTCCTTAGAGCTTTGGATGACTCTAAACACATCAGAGCGGAAAAACATCAAGGTGATTCATCCTCTTTTTCGACACCAATATCTGAACAAAAGATGTCCTCTTCCGAGACCCAGCCTCTTCTAGGAAATAGTTCAATTGAACCCAAACAAGATGGAGGAAACACTGGCTTCCATGGCGAAGATGCCAACCCTCCAGGGGCCATAGCTTTATTTTTCCTAACAATTTCTTCGCTTTCTTCAGTGTATCTCATTTATAGCAGTGGAAAGTTTCCATGTATGACATTACATCCGTTTCTTTTCTCTGCTTGGGGGGATTCATTGGTTTCCTTTGGGAGGTACGTGGTGGTCCGTTACATTGGTATCCGATTGTGAAAGCCATTCGAGGAGCAAATGTAGGATTCGTTCTCGGATTCCAGCTCTATCTAGTCCTCGCGACATCAATGGTTTGGAAAGAAGGTAGTAATGGGCCATACGCACTTCTCATGCGGTTTGGAGCTACATTTTATGCAGGTTGGCTTTTCGTTTACTCTCTTCTTGGCCAGGAAAAGTGGAGGGTAGCGGCCGGTATTCCGACTTCAATTGTTGGAATGGTTTTTGTAACGTCATTTATCGGAGATTCAGACATCATGAGTAGCTCTGCGAAGGCTTACTTTTTGGCATTTTTGGTTACCCTCCTTGTCGCTTTTCTGGCGGGTATGGCAGTACCGCCACAACTCTTTAGTCCCGTGTATCATGGAATACTTGTGCCTAGTGTTATTTTCGGATTTCTCGGAGTATATAAGTTTAACTTCGGTCTAGATGAATCAAACTCTGGAAATGTGTGGGAGACTTGTCACATGTTCGACAGCGTAAGCGATTTCTGGGGTGAAATTTTCAATTTTCTCTCAGATCTTGTAGCAGTTATTGGTCTCATTGCCGGTGGAATCAGTGCTATTAGGACTTCAAAACTTACATGGTACACTTTTAGATATCATGCATCCTCCCCTTTCTGGACAGTCCTTCACTATTTACTTCTAGGCACATACGGTCCAATGCCACCAGGTGCCGGATCTGAGGATTGGAAAATTGTATCTCATATCCCTTTTGCGGCCTACGAAAGGAATCACCCCTCTGCTTCTCCGTTGAGTGTACCCTCCGCAATGGAGATTCCAGTAGCGCAAAAGTTCGACTATGCGCTGCTAAAAACAATCTTTAAGGTAACAGATTTCGGTGATCGATACTTTCCGGCTGCCGTAATCGATGAAATTCCTTCCAACAAACCTCGCGTAGATTCAAGACTTGGAATTGATTACTACTGGTCTGAATATTGGCTGCGTTTCAAGGCTCCTGAAACGTCGAGTTTAATGAAACAGAAATTTCTTACTGGAGAGATGTTAAGCTACTGCTTGTTGTACTCACACGCATATCGCAGTGTCCGAGAGCCGACTGCAGAGGAAGCTTCTCGCGTACTCAATGCAACTGGAAAAATTCCGAATAGAGTATTGGACTTGCAAAAATATGAAAGATATCAGCCAAAAGAAGGATATTCTCCGTACGGAGGAAAAGCATATTTCATAGCGAAGAAATCACACTCCGAACCTTGTGGCTCTGATGATGAAGTGAAAGATTTAGAGGTTCTGGGAGTTGTCGCCCCTCGAGATTCATCAGAAAACGTTGTACCCAAGGCAGTGGGATTTGTGTCAGACACGGTTGGTGAAGATCTCATTATGAGACCAGGACATAAGCATTTTAATTATATTCAAAAGGCCATTCATGCGACAACCATATACGAAGCAGTAGCTCTTCATCATCTTATGGAAATCCATACTGTCACTAGTATCACAAGCATTGCACTGTCCAATGCCTTCGATAGAAAGCCAGATGCTCATGGATTTAGAGCAGTTATGCAGCTTCATTACTATATGTCAACTTTGGTTCAAGAGGTGACTACTCCGCATTTAATGAACCGATACTCAACTTTTCCTCAAGTTTTCTCCTTAAGGGCTGCTCAGATGTCAATTTCCGTTAACGATCACTTCCAAAATTATGAATACTTAGCAGATTGTGATTTTGAAAAGCGTAGAAAACTTATGAAAACACCCCAAATGATGTTCGAGATGGAATATTTCAAGAGATTCAAGGCATATGGGGCTAATTGTGTGCGCGCGATTTGGGGAGATCAAAATGACTCCCCTATAATTACGGGAGAATTGACAGAATCAGAAATTATCGCTCTTGACCAAAAGATTGCATCTGATGAGAAAATGGCCGAGTTCCTGGATGAACTTATCCGACAAATGCCCACAAATTCAATTCCGTATAGGTTTGCTCCCACAGTTAATGGGAAACAAGTCTGGAATGCTCTAGGAGTCGTTCAATTTATTGCTGAGACTATCCATCTCCATACCGTAAGGCATCAATACTTAGGAACTAAGATGGCCCTAAATTCCCTAGATCATAGATATTCTGGATTAGGGTCTCATTGCATCGATGATCTTCCCATTCCTGAAGAAGAATACTTCTCACTGATTTTGATTGTTGCCGCAACAGCACTTAAGCCTTTCCCGACACTGCTTGATAGTCATGACTCAGATACTCTTACTAGCGTCAAAAAGAGCTTTAAGGACTATCTCGGTGAATGTCAAACTCAAAATGCTCTTGAAAATGCATTCATTGAGCTTACTATTGGAGAAGATGGCTTAGAGAAACTAAACGAGAAATGGGAATTGGAAGGCGAAGAAGTGAACGAAAAATTCATGAGGGTACTTCCGAAAGAAGTACATATAATGGCTGGGTACTAATAACTCAATACAGCATTTTACTGTATAATCTAGAATAATTTTAGATCTAATTAAACTTAACGAGGCAAAATATCCTAGATAATATTTGCGAAACATTAAAATAACTACTTCATTTTACATGAATCATTAGTTATTACAAATGTTCCTATTCTTTTACAAAATATTTCCAAAAAATATAAATTAATTAGATATAATTTTGTTATTGAGAATTGAAAAACTAGTGTTAAATAATTAGAAAAAAATTCCTCCAAAACGACAAGTATTTTATATATAACCTCAGAAGCTGTGAAAGTATTATAACTAGAAATTTGAAAGTACTAAAAATGTTCTGTATGTTTTTAAATTCACTTACTCCATCTTTCATAAATAAGATCCTGTATGTCGCTCTTTTTCCAATGTGATTATAGATCAGAAATACAAAAATTTTCTTGTAGGCAATCCAATAACTGAATCTACTATTTCGTGTCCCTCGATCTTTTAAATTTTGTGAAGAGATAATTATTTACAAGTTTTGGAACTCGTGAAATGAGACCGTTGAATTATACTGGAAACTAAAAACACTCAAAATCTTTACTGAATAATTTCATTAATTCGTTTACCATTTGAATTTAATTTATATCTGAAAATATTTACTGATATTCTGATTGAATAAATATTTGAATCTTAAAAGAAGTTATGTTTAAATATTTTCAAGTTTAAATGACTATCAGATTCTGCCAAGAAAATAAATCTTGTTTGCGGAAGAGTAAAAGAAATATTTTAAAAAAAGCATTACTAATTTCCATTTGAGTAAAACGTAATCCTTTATTAGGAGTGAGCTATTTTAGTTCAAAAAGTTAGGTGTATCAGTAGTCGTAAAATGTTTTACATGGATCATACATACTGTAATCAAAAAAAGCCGAAACAACCTAATTTTTCAATTCCATATTTCTCAAAATTTGCTCCTTACGGATGGTACTATAAACAATTCGATAAGTACTTCATATTAAGTATTAAACGGAAGTTGATTCGATAAATTTACGTTGAAAGAGCTGAAATGGATGAAAAAGTAAGAATGTCGATTTAACTGACTATTAAATAATGATGGGTTTAATTGATTCCTTTCAAATGAATAAAGTAATTTATCTTTAATGTATTTTTTGCATTCAAAAGTAACATAGCAATGGATAATTATCATTTTTGTTCATGATATATAAATATAATCAAAATAATCAAGAGATATGTCAATTTAAAGCCCCGATCTACGTACCAGATCTAAAATGCCCATTTCGTAGCCAAATGAGAGTGACTTCAGATATTTAATGTCAGTTCTTTCATTGAAGAAAAAGTAGAATGCCTACTTTCAATTAGCCCTAATGTGACATAAAAACTAGCCATAACCAAAAATCATCCTCCCAAGAGGTATCGAAGCATTCCAGCATAATTCGCGAACATACAAGTATTTGAATCTTAACAACTTGAAAATTATTTCCTCGCTATTTTGTTTGGGGATTTCTATGACCTTTTCGTCTTTATACTTTTCTTTACCTTTAAAATTGCGCGAAGTAATCATACTCATTTTGAACTCGATTTAGGCCTATCAAGGAATTTCCTTGACCGTCCTAGTAGATTAGAGAAAAGTCGAAAATGCCTTAAAAAATTTGTAGTCATAAGTGGTATAAAAATGGTTCTGGTCACTTTCTATGCAAAATGGTGGGCCACGATAACATTTTTACCACATTTAACCATTCAAATGCCCAATATATTTTGTTATGGAATGTTTCGTGGGTCTGGGTACTTTAAATGCATACAGTGTTGTTGCTGTTTAGTTCTAAACGGGTCAAATATTTATCTTTAAACCGAATTCTGGAAAGCAGTACATTTGTTTGCTTCAAATTTCTCAAGAAAAATTTTAAAGATCACCTTTTTAATTTTGTTAAGAATAAAAGAATAGCATTGATTTCTCACAGAACTAATTTGTAGTCAAGAAGATTTTCTTTTAGAAGAAATTAATGCAAGGAAAAAGTAGCGTCATTGGCAATGGGATCCTGTCTTAAGTATTGAATTGCAAAGATCGAGATTTTTACAGTTCCGATCTATATTCCTAATCACACGAATATTATGCATCAAAGTAAAAAGACCAACAATTCGTTTTTTATTTAAGAAATAGTCAAAGAAGCGACGAATATTCACAAACGCAATTCAACGGACAAACGATGTGTAGATATGAAGGAAAAGTAAAGAGACCCAGGAAAGAAAGCTAAGAAACTTAAAACAAAGAATCTACAAAACAGCCGTTATTGTTTCCAATAAACACTTATATAAAGCTAAAAAACTTTTTCTTGTTAGTAGGTAATGTTCTACAATTTTTAAGCTCACATTCATTATTGAAGATTTAATGCTTCTTTTTAGTATTTCGGTACTACAAATCTCTTCTATTTTAAAAATTATGTTACCCGATTTATAGAAATTTTACCACTGCAAGACCTTTTTATTTTGAAGATGAAAATTATTGGTACCACTAATGCTTGCAATACCAAAACATTCGACAGTATTCCCGTTTTATCTGACTAGCGCTGTATTTAATCGAGGAATAATATGTTTGTCTCTTTTTAAGTCTAATAACGCTGTACTATTCCCATTACTAGCAGTTTCCTTGATGCAAAAGGGAATAGAAAAGAGATATAGGGAGTGAATCGCACAATTCTCCTCCGTACAGATTTTTTATTGTAGCAAATCTTAGCCTTGGCGTAGTGAAGAACTTAGGAGGTGGGATTTCTATTCATAATCAATAAAATCATTATTTGTGTGCAAAATTTCGCGAAGTTGGAAAAGCAGGCAATAATCTCGAAAAATTTATCTTCTGAAACTTCTAAAGGCAGTAAAGTAACTGCTAACTATTCTGGTATTTTCCTGATTATCAGATGAGAACATCTGGATTGATATTTCCAATGCATTGCCAAATCAAAATTTTGCTTCCATATTTGCACAATTTTCTGAGCATATTTTTACTATCAACTGAAACGGTTTGATCATTAATATTAGACAGAATTAATACCTCAAAGTTTATCAAGGTACTCGCTTCAATGTTAAATTACACAATAATACTTGAATAAAGTATAGGATGCTTTCAATGTCAGCGAAAATTAAATCAGTCTCATTTTAGGAATTAATTTTTCGTTTTAGTGTAACGTAAAAACATTTACTTTATTGGTGAGTTTTGTGAGCTAAAGTCTCAAGTAAAGAACTGAGCATACTTAAAACTGAAAGTCATCACAACCTTACGCGGCCACTTCTAGAATGAGTAAATATTTCTAGAAGTCACACTTCCATCAAGCATCAATTCAACTGTGGCTTAACTGACATATAAAGTAGTTTATTTCCATAATTAATAATTAAAAGGAAAGAAACTTCTTCAAAAAATAGGTTTCTTTTCAGTTGACCGTATATGCTTACAGTAGACTGAAACTTAACTTATTAGGATGAAGTCTTTTAATTAGTATGCATTGAAGAGAAAAGATCCTCGCATTTTAAAAGAGTCATAAGTACTTAAGGAAACATTCATCTCATTAAATTCGTTGGAAAAAGCCGTTAGAGATATTGAAAATCTATTATTTTCCATTTTGAAATCGGAAATGGTTTCTTTTTTTTGTAAAGAGAGTTTAAATTAATGGTGATTGATATATATATAAATGCTAGGGAACTTGTGCATATTTCTGATGTGCGTACTTATTGGATGAAAATATTCATTCAGCACATCGCGAATCTCCAGTTAACGTAAAAGGTTAATATATTTCTACTAATAAGAAGGTATACAATGAATCCTTCTTGGATTCTCTAATTGTTTGTTATTAGAAACGTTTCAGCTCCGAATCTCCCACTTTCGCGCCTACGTATATAATCGAAATTGCTCATTTTCATTCAACTTGCTTTTAATGTAGAAAGAAGGCCAGGAATCGAAGGAACTTTTCATAACATAAATTTTTTTTGAGATACCTGCAGGAACTTTACCAGAAAATTTAAACCAATCATTACCCTTATACAAGACCCGAAATTTTCGACCCGCTTCGCGGGGTCTCGCTTTTCTATGCGACAGAAACGCTTAAGCGTGGAGTAATTATCAGCGGTAACTAGAGCCCGAATCATCAAAATCTTACCAAACTGTGAAATTAAATATTTCCTCTAAATAGTTGCTTCTACAGTACCAAAGAGACAATTCTTCCCCGTGCCATCGATGGCACTATAGCAAAACAGAATTTTTGTTGCCCAAATTTAGGGGGGGAATTGTGGTACTCAGTGATTGAAAAGTATGTAACGCGGCCTGCGGCCGAACCGTGGCGACACTTGGTTCTTGCAAAGTAAATAGTGTGTGCTCTGTTTATTGGTTAGTGTGTATAGTTTGCGCGGTGCAAAAGTCAACTGCTTCTTGCAGTACTGGGTTTATCGGCGGCTTAAATATGGGGCGTATGAAAGTAGCACCAAAAGGAAATAACTCTTCTTCATGCACAAGCAAGAGATCATCTCTTTTGCGAACTCTTGACATCGCTACATAAAGCTGTCCGGCACAAAAAAAGTTGACGCGAGCGTCGATAGTCATGCGCTCCAATGTCTGATCTTGTGCCTTGTGTACCGTAGCTTCAAAGGCGAGTCGAATCGTTTTTTTGCAAGACCCGAAACTCTCGACCTCCTTCGCAGGGTGTCGCTTTTCTATGCGAGATAAATGCTTCAGCGCGGAGTAAATATCAGCGGGAACTACATTTTTTCATGTACAAAATAGACCCCTAACGATACTCTAGAGGCCGATTTTGTTGCTTATCAAGCCCTCGAAAAACAACGAAACATTTTCCACTTCTTAGAACAACTCCTCTGCATTCTTTGTGCCACAGTACCACATACGATTGGTTACTCATTAGTTTTCTTCAGTACTTGTTAAGGGTCGCTAAAGTTAACTAGCTTGGGTGCGGAACGCAAAACGTCTGCATGTTGCTACCACCAATTGCAGAAGCTGCACAAGTAGACCATATGGCGAACTTGAACTCTTGATAAAGCCGAGAGGACCTCTTTCCCTTAAAGGTTCCGATACGGGCAGCCATGGCCGCTGCATGCTCGTCGAAAACCTCGGGTGTGTTCTCCGACGGCCATCCCAGGGAATCAAAGGTTAGTGGAACAAACTGCCAACCGAGATACGGGCGTCCCGGTTAAAAATGACCAGGACTAGCAGCGATTTTTGTCGCAAAGTCCCTTAGTTGTCGCAAAGTCCCTTAGTTTCCGTTTTTCTGACACATTAGGGGCCACACGTGCTTCCCAGGCTTTCTTGAGTCGGAAGCACTGTCTGAAATGTGAAGAAAATGCCATATCATATGTAGCCGGGAGAGAGGACGTAAGGTTTTCAGGAAAAGTAGTCAGATGGATGAGTCGGTCTGCAAGTCGGGCGTCCAGTCCGGGAAGTAAATACGGGACTTCGTAGTGGACGCCAGCCCCCGAGGCTTCTAACAGGTCTTCGCTGAGCACTTTTGCCACTGCTTCGTGGCAGTTCTTCCAACTGAGACCTTATTTACAGTACTGTACAGACATAACATACTGTATTACAGTACTGTACATACATACATGACAATCTGTAGTACAGTACTGTAGTACTGTACATACATAACGTACTGTATTACACTAGTTTACAGTATACTGTATTCCAGTACTTTATTCCAGTACTGTAGTACAGTACTGTACAGTGTGTTATGTATGTGCAGTACATAACATATTGTATTACACTAGGGTACAGTATACTGTTTTGCAGTACTGTGTTACAGTACAGTACAGTGTACTGTACTGAAAAAAAGTCAGACAAACCTTAAAATCGGGGCCAATGGGCGCAGTGCCACGCCAGCTTGGCACCAGCCCATTGGTCCAAATCTGTAGCCATACAGACAACAAGCGTAGAGTACTAAAATTGTTTCAGAGCCATCTGCAGCACAGTGCAAGCGTGCACTTGGTGCACATTGGTCGGATGAAAATTAAAATTCGCAAATTTTTGAAAATTTAGCAGCCAATGAGAATTGAGCTTCGCTGCTGATGCTGATGCTGATGCTGATGCTGATGCTGATGCTGATGCTGAATTTTTTGATTGGCTCTCATTTT
Organism: Kappaphycus alvarezii; assembly: GCA_002205965.3. Classification (NCBI taxonomy): domain Eukaryota; phylum Rhodophyta; class Florideophyceae; order Gigartinales; family Solieriaceae; genus Kappaphycus; species Kappaphycus alvarezii. The sequence continues at coordinate 1,533,798 of NADL03000705.1, read as the reverse complement.
GTGGATTTTTGACAGTTTTTTCGCAGGTTGTACTCGAAAGGGCTCAAAGTTGGCGGGACTTGCGTGGCATAATACATAATGAGCGATTTTGGGTATTTTTTCCTACATTTACTGTACACTCCAACCTACCTAGCTTGGCGCGCTACCTTCGATTTTCCATATTTTTTCAACATTTCTTCTAATACAGCCCTCCTACTACCCCCTCTAACATTAGTACATCACATAAACATTATTATAAGGAGAATAAAAGAGAACTATCATCCCGCCAACGTCATCAAGAAATATACATTGCTCGAAAACCTTTTTTGATTCCAGAACAGGAAAGCATCTGTAGTCCAGATTTCCATACTGAATTTTTCAGCAGCTTGATTTTCTCTAAAATTAAGCATCCCCAGAATATTTATTTGAACTTTTAAATGCATTTCAAGTAGACATTTGCTTTCTTGTCAGATAATTATACTATTTATTCACTTTTTGACCAAGGTTTTGAACAATGTATTTTTACTTCATGCTTTTCCAGATCCTTGTGATAACAGAAAAAATCTGAACAGTTCATTGGTAATTATTTAAACTAGTCGCTAATTTAACATGTTTGCATGTTAAAGATTGAATAATTATTCAGCCATTACAGGTATATTTAAATCTATTATGCTGTATTCATTTATAAATATGTCCAAAATGTAACTCAAAAATTTGCAAAAACTTCATCTTCCAAGCTATTCTCCTCTTTAAACTGGAAATCATTTTTAATTTTAAAAGAGAAATTCCTACTCATATGTATTTGTACATACCAAGTAGGCTAAAAAATTACGTCATGATAATATTAATTTTCAGACATATTTTATGATGCAGAACATTCTCTATCATTGTAATCTTATTCGCAGAGATAAAGGATTCCTTTAAAATTTGGTCATCTGAATTGGAGAAAAATTTTAATATTCGTATGTAAGTGTCAGATATACCAATTTATTATAATAGAAATATTCTGATGGACTCTACTACTCAATATTGAGAAATTGCCTCCACGTTCTTTCGAAAATGTCTTTCTTCAGGAAAATAAGAAAAATGAAATTAGGAACTGGATGGATAAGAATATAATTTAATTTAGATAAAGTTAGGAAGGCAATTGACTTCCCATGGACTCATTCTCCCTAGGCTTCAAAATTGTACCTGTTACGTAAAATAATACATTCAATGGTTTTCGAATTTATTTTGTGTCCGCTTGGATGTTTTTATAAAACGGTTCTAACTTTCACCCTTCTATTTCCACTTTCTCACTTCCTTTATAGGTACTTCATGCTACACTTGTGATTTATGTAATAACAAGATGTGTTCTGCTATTTTGGACAGCATTATTTCATTTCATAGAATTCTAAAACTAAGTTTAGGAATAATTATAGATAGCCCTTCTGAGCCACTTTAAAGCCACATACTAGAGTTAATGGGTACATCAATAATTAAAATAGGCTAACTATACAGAGAGGGTTATATGCATTCATATTACTGAGAAAAATTTTTGGAAATAAGATTTTTTCTCCTGTAGTAAATAAAGACTGCAAAAACTCAGAGAAAAACATTTTTGAAGGTCAGAATTCTGTTTCTGATTTACTATTACCGAGAAATCTTGTATGCGAAATGCGAAAACAAAAAAATGACTTCCTAAACTTATATGCTCCACTTTCTGCACTATTGCACGATTCCAATTGCACTGGGTCTGTTAGTGTTACTAGTAGATAAATAATAGTCGCATCCATTCCGCTTTTTAATGATTTTCTCTTAAAAGTTTTTAAAATACGATAAATTATTAAATCTAAAATCGGTAGATTCGCTTTTTTCAGCGAGGCAAAAGATTTTTAAATATTGTAGTTATTTTATTTTAGATCACATAAAAGTATTCTTTAGCCAGAGCCTTTCCAATCTTATATCTAATATTGAATGCTTTAAGTTTTTCTTGCCAAGAGAAAATCTATGAATCTATATTTCTTTATTTACGTGTGGCATTAATGCTCATCGAAGAGATCCGTTTTGAACCAAAGAAGCATTTCTTTCTCCTATTCATTGAAACAAAAGGCTATGGAAGTATGGAATTAATTGTTTCTTGGAAACTAGTTTTCCCGTAAAGCAAAACAACCAGCGGTCTAAATATCTTACAAAGCGAAGCTTCATGGTTTCTGCAAAGAAGATATGCGGAACATTTAAAACATTCGCTTTTTATCCAGTTGATTTTCTAGTCGACTGAATTTCTCAAATTTATTGGATATAATCCGCCGAAAATGAATCTTTTATGTAAACACTACATTGGTTTGGGGAATGAAAATGTTTGTTCGAAACTCTTCGATTCAACATCATAAACAATAAAATAGGTGAAGATGATCTAAAATATGGGCAGGGTGGGAAAGAATATTCGACCACGATGAGGAACAGATTTGTCGAGCAGCACCTGTGGCCTAACTTATATCATATTAAGTCTAGATTCATGTCAAATTATCTAAAGGAAAACAAAATCTAAAATATACATTCCAACCGAGGCGAGCCTCAGAGCGCTTGAAAAAATGATCAAGTATCGAGGAGCATATATAACGCTTCTTTACTTGCATATCCTTTGATGCTGATGACAGTAGAGGTGCTGCAAAGTACAGGGTGATGAATGAATCTTCAAAGAAAAGATTCAGAGAACTTTTGTTAACGAGAAACAAATCGCATGCCAAGCAGTTCAATATCTATCCAGACAGCAAAAATGGCGTAGAAAGTCGTTCATATGCTTTGAAAAACTGATTTCATAAAGGCTTGGATACAGTAATCTATGAAAGAGCCGAAAAATACTGATCATTCATTCTGCATGGGCCTCTTCAGATATCTTTAAGTACTGCGCTGTTTAGCGCAGCAGAGAACTATTGTGTATACTTGGAAAAGGCTGTCGATGAAATTCAGCTTTTTATTTCGTCTATGTCAAAAATAACATCGAAAAGAATTTCAGATACAGTAGAGAAAGACAAGAAACTATTGTTTATGAAATTGTTCAAAAAATGTGGGAAATTTATACGCCACCAGAGTGTTTTAAGATACTTCTCCATTGTTGATTTATCGCTGCATGTTGCACTACAGGCCATTTTTGAAAGCACAAATAGAAATGACGACTAGGAGCAAATGATTACAATATCAACAAAATATATTTAACATAGGAAGAATCAAAGCGGTCAAAGGCTCAGAGTTGTCCGAGTAGCAAGCATAGAATGATAAATTAAGAAGGGAAAAATCAGTCATTCTCATGCTTTATCGAGATTTATGAGACCTGCTAGGGCTAAGAGAGCTAATATGGGATTAAAATTTTCAAAGAGCGGAATTGTAATATTCATGGTCGTATTTAGAATAAATTCCATGTTTGGAGGTGTCCAAAAACGGCCTCAAGGGGACCATTCGTATTTTCAGGCCTGATCTTAACGGCGTAGTGTGTTTAAATTGAAGTAGAGCTGGGGGCATCTTTTCCCGTTGCAAAGATACTCACTATCATTCTCATGGACATTAACACCACTCTTCTATTAGCGTAACTAAAAGATATTCCCACAATACACGTAGGTTTACGCTGGTTAATAATGGATGTACCGCCCAATTCTTCAATTTATTTCTTTCTAAATATTTTTTTATTCTAAATAACTCCTCTTCCGTCTAAACTTAAGATATACATGTTTACTCATATTCGAGAATATCTGTGTTTAATTAACGTTTATTGTAAGTATAGAAATATCATTTTGTCCGCTTTAATGAGTGGTCGGAATTTGAAGCAAATTAATAGGATTAGAACCGCTCTTTGCAGACCTGAGAGTGTTACACGTAAAGAGAGTATATACGCCTTTACAACTTTTAAAGACTTTATCTAGATAAATGTAAACTGACATCAGAATGACTCTCCATTAAAATTTTATTAAAATGTTTCCAGTGTCAACTTCAATCATTTTGCAATGAATAGTATTATTAGCTTGCCTAAATATTTATTTACGTATTTCAATGGACTCGGCGGGCAGAGATATAATTAAAACCGGGATTTTACTTTTTTGACTAGGTCTAAAAAGTTAACCTCTCATATCCTTCCTTTTGTGGGAAACCAGTTTGCAAGTCGAAAACAACTTGATGGCGGCATTTGAACGTCATATTTTATTTACGTAAATATATTCCATTCAAATTGAGTACTTTCAGCATAAATATAAGAAAAAATAGGATATTGTCGATTTACTTTTAGAAAAAGAAAACACATTGTGAAGAAAGTATTTTCTAGGCCTTTATTGATGAAATATTTTCTTATCGCCTTTTGAAGACAAAAAGAACTGAATTTAAACTTCAGTAGTTGTGAGGAACCTTATCCCAATAAATAAAAATCAAGAATGTATGAAAAATTATCTAAATATCTCGTGAAAACATAAAGTTAGTCTGATCAATCGAAAATATACAGATAGAAAACAAAGTTGGAATTCTTCTGGATTTTCCATTTTAGATAATATTTCGTTACATCATCGATTATTTACCGTGCTTCGCCAATATCATCAGAGAATTTATTTCTTCATATCTTTTTTGCACCAAGATATTCTATTATTAATTGGTATAATATTTCAAAATTTAAACATATAAATAAGTCTTCTGAGCCCTTCATGGTGATTGTATGCATCATAATATGCATACCTGGTGGAAAATGCATCGATTTCAAGGATTTTATTGCATTTTAGTCCTGAAAGGTAAATTTATCAGTCAGCTAGTTTGAAGACCTCAATACTTACGAATAAGAAGATTCGAATAAGAGATTTAAAATCTTTGAAATACGGAACTTTTTCTCATTTTATCCGTTTTACTTTTATATCCAAACCATGGGCTCTATCCACGCGCCACTTCTTTCCATTTGATCTCTGACCGTCTATCTTCATCAGAAAAGCTTGCGGTCCTAATTACGACTAAAACATCTAGTAAGACTGAAATGTGAAAATATTTTATGAAATATGTACGTTCTCATATGATCCAAGCATAAAAAAATTGTGCGCGAACAACATGGAAATGACTGCGATTAGTTTTCTAGAAAAAAGTATGGAGTACCTTATATTTTTATATACTGACACCTATTAAACTATTATTCAAATGCAGATAAATCAAAATATTTAAATGTAAAAATTCCGTCCCGATCAGATCTTTTACAGACTCAGAACTACACTTTTAATTTCTTTTGGAAAATCTCTTCGGTTATATTTCACTTCTGCAAACGTTTTGGATTCTTCTTATTTAATGAATTCATGAAGAATGGATTTTAAATGTGAGAATGATTAATTCATGTTAAAATAAATTCAAAAAATCTTCTGTGACAGTAAAACTATCAAAGCGCCAATGTTGGCTTTCTTATACTCCTAGAAAAGCTTGTATCGTAGCAAAATCACTTTTATTCATGTAGACGTCCCTTAATTTATATGAAAAAATCTGGAAGCTAACATCACTGGTATAAATAGTTTTCATGCTGTTGAGAAACCTGTAATTGTAGACACAATCAAGTAGGAATATAAATGTTGTTAGACTTGGTAAAGAATAGTGTGCGGCGAACGTGTTCGGCTCCTTCGGGGCTGAGACACGGGAGTGACAGACGGCGGCCTCTTCGAGGCTGAGTTGTCCTAGTTGATGGAAGAAAAGAGTTGAATTGAGATGGTAAAGATGATGATGGGATGGAGTTGGCTGTTTGAAGGCCAAGCGTTCCTTTTTATAGGGTTGTAGCAACAGCCTCTCCTAATTGTACGTCCTCTCTTGTAGTATTGATTATCTATCATGACGTATAGTGTCAGCAAATGCAAACACAAATTATACGTGGCCGAACCTATGAAAGCGATCAATGTTGCATTTGCACTAATTCAATCCAAATACTGTACGTGCATTTGTCAAGTGTACTTTGTACGACTCTCCTGCATGCTTCTCAGATCATGCCGCATTTTACACTTCAGCCTTTTTCTCTTTTCGAACAGAATGTGAGATTCCGGTTGATAACTATTTGTGCTTCTTCTCTTTTACCCAACCTGTCGGTGTAATTTCCATTTTGTTCGAGTTTATCAGTTTCCACAGTGGATGCGAGTTTGAAACCATGCTTTTTGTCATTCCATCAGCGTAGTTCTGCGATCCAGGAATCCAAGCCAAGTACCGTAAGTCTCCTTTGGTGTGGCTTTCTCTCATAGCATGGATATCAATTTGTAGTCGCTTTTCCAGGGTAGAACTGTTCTTTGCTATGACATTAAAAACTGTTCTTGAGTACACGTATCCGTCAATTTCTATTCTCTTACCCAGAATTTCCTCCATCATGTGTTTGCCGAAATATGCGTTGTCGAATCCATACAGTAGTGCATGAACTTCTGCTGCCATAACTGAACGTGTGACTCGTCTGCACTTTTAGCTTCCGTAGTGAATTATGTTTGCGTCGTTGTTGTCATCCACCATGAGCAATACGAATCCAAGCTGGGATCTGTGGCTATCCGTGTTTGCGAATGAAGCGTCTGTAAAAAGTGCTAACCGTACAGTGCTCATATCAATCTGAATAAAATTCAATTCGTGCTCCGAGGTTTCCTTACATCTCTCCGATATTTTCTTCAGCTTCTTGTAGTCAGAAATTTCCGGGTTGTGGATGATTTAGCCAAAAGCTGCACTGAAGCACTCAAGTCTGGCCTTGTGCAGCAACCGACATACTGTATCCAAGCTCTCGTGCTGCGAAATTGCTCTGGACTGTTCTCCAATATAAAAGATGGGAGTTTCTTGGACTGTGCGATCTTCAAGTTTCTGTTTTGTAGCCTGCAGATACTGATACCATTAAATTCCAGATATTTTTCTTCTTCCAGAATTTTACATGGTTTGCTTTTGAACCTTTCCGCCTCATAATTTTCCAAGGATAGAAAATCTTCATCACCAAAACCAAAAGAATCGTCCACTTGGAGGACAGTCATGCCCCATAGATTCTCATGATTTCGTTTGTACAGTACGCATGGGTCCGTCTTCGTCGACTTCATCTGTAATTTTTGTTTATGGTACGCTTGATATGTCAAAAACCAATGTAGTCCGCTGTCAGGTATACCGGACAACGGTTTCAAGACTTTAAGAACCTGACCTTCCGCTAGATTCATTTCACGTGGGGCTCTGAGGTATATAGGTCGTTCGATGGTTGATTCCGACTGAATGTACGCCTGTTAAATGTCTCGTATGTAGGCGTTGAATTTAGGAAAGCAGGCTGCCAGGGAAAATGTGAGCCTTTGTCCGAGTCGAGATACTGTTGGAGACTTAGTAGCAATTCTCAGTGCACCTTGGTCGCGAAAGTTTTGAGCGACGAGTCTAGACTTCTCATAGATATTTCCGTCGACATTTTTCAATTTGTCCACCCATTTAGATCCGTAAATTAGAGTTCCATATAGCAATTGGCTCGTCGATACGACTTCAAATGTTTTCGTTTTTAGCAGGCCTTCAAGTTCTTTCTTTCTAGCTTCCGCAAAACCTGTTCCATGAGAGCCAGGTTGATCTACAGTAGCATATGTGCCAATATTACTGCCACAAGGGAGAGTTTTCTGGTTCATGTCTTGCTTCTGCTCGATTATGGGAGGTTTTGTACCGGCGGTAAGTCCCAGTATTGATTTGATGGCCGGTTTGACAACATGGGAACGAAAGATGCGGCGACCATGTGGCAGTTGTACTACAACTGTTTCGCCTTCAATTTGGATGAAGGGAAATGGTCCTTCCCAGCGTCTGGAGGTTTCGCGAAAAACGTAGACTGGAGAACCAGATGGTAGCTGTGTCGATGCGTAACTGCTTTGTTTCCCTTTTGGGCCTCCACTGTGCTTCAATCCGAAGGAAATCCTTCGCTTCGCATGTTCTTTCTGTACCATTTGCATTGCGGAGTCGATAGCCTTGGCTCTCTCCAGCTGTGTTTCAGCGGGTGTGTTTCGTGGTGGTCGATGTAGGGAGCCGTAGACAAGTAGGGTTGGACAAAGTCCCTCCGGGCCTACAGCATCGTTTATAGCCTTGACAGCCATCTGAAGACAGTCTGCATCGTTCTCTGTCCGTAGCAGTGACTCACGTATCTTAATGTAGGCTGTTCGAAGCGGTCCATGGTGTCGTTCGACATGAGACATCGTAGATGGTGACTCTATTGGTGCCTGTAAGACTGAGATCCCTTCTGCTTCGGCTGATCCCAGAAATTCCTTCGACACAAAATTGCTGCCCTGATCTACTCTGAGAAAGTTCGGTGGTCCTAGATAAATGCGCGACCAGCAGCGTAGAAAAGCTTTCCAAACATGAGAGGACGTTACACGCTTCAAAAATATTGCTGCGGAGTAATGTGTGGCTTCATCGACTGCGTGAAGTATCGGCTGCTTGTTGATGTACATGATGTCCACTGCTACGATGTGGTTGTACTTTGCGTCATCCGTTCCTAGCGTTATCTTGAATCTTCGGGGTCGAAAGGCGTTGATAGCACATGTAGTGCATGCTTTCGTCAGTTGTTCGATCGTTTCTCTAACTTCACTATTCATCTGTTCTGGCTGTGCGCGTTTTAGTAGATTGACGAGTGCCTGTACGCTCGGGTGGCCAAAAACTCGGTGTAGTTTCTGCAATCCCTTTTCCGTGTATAGAGAAAATGCCAAGTCGCCTCTCTTCCACTTGTGGATCAGGAAGTAGTTCTGGAAGATCAACAGTTGCCGTAGATGTTTGTAGATGACTTCTTTGTTCTGTATACTGATTTCTAATTCATTATCAATCATGTCCTTCATGCTGAGCAATGTTGGTACCTGGTCTGGTACGATCTGAAAAGTGACGTCAATTACGAGAATCAGGTCTTTGAATGGTATTGGAATCGTTGCCGTGCCGATTGGTTGACTGCTGCCACCAGTTTCCTTCAATTTGCTTACTTGATCACTTCTAAGGTGGCATGGTACATCAAATTCTCCGCAGTAGGCCTTATACTGCATATACGACATAACTGACGAACGATTTGCCCATGTGTCGAAGTAAATTCCCTTAAATCGTGCTTGTTCTCCGATTCTGAGCTCATTTTCCATCGTCAGTAAAGCGTATGACAGGTCTCTGTGGAAGGAATTTCCGTGAGTAAAAGAGGCATTTGCGAGATAAATCTCATCTGAGGCGTGTAACGATAGCGTGTCTTCGGCAATGTACATTGCAGTGTCATCCTCGTCGCTGAAATCGTCTTCGCTGGAATAAACACAGTTTGCGTTCTCTTCTGGGTCTTCTTCGTCTGGTTCTGGCTCCGGTTCGGTGGCAACATCACTAACTACGTACGCCATATCTTCAGATGTGAAGTGTGCGGAGGGCCTCCGGTCCTTCATTTTTCTAATGGATTGTATGACTTCGTATGGGGTGTGGCGTTCCCTTGCGAGGTGATTCTCACCACACACATAGCACTCCTTCTTCCTAGATGTCCATTTCGGTTTGGCTCTGTGTCGTCCGTCAAACTTCTTCTTCATGTATCCTTTGAGGGTTTTCCGTGCGTGTCCTCCGTAGACGTTTCCCAATGTGTAGTTCGCGTAGTTTGTGCTCCTGTTAGATACAGAATGTGATGATATGAATGCACCTGCGGTCCTTGGTTAGTTTGAGAGGAATGTTGCAATTCTGCTCTTAGCCTCTTGCGATGTCACAGGTACTCTTTCTCGAAGAGATTGTGTGATTTGATTGGTATCAGCTGCCACGATTAGCTGATCTCGAAGAAAATTGTCTGCTCTATAGGCGGGGTCTAGCTGTTTTTGCAGCTGTGTCAAGTGATTGGAGAAGTTTCTGAATACTTCTCTAATTCGCTCTTCTCCGGGTCTTCTCTCATGGCTTGTGAGAGCCTGAGCGACTGCCATAAAATAAGGTTCCGATTGCGCTGTTCGGCGTTCATGTAGATGTCGATGAGTTTCTGAAGTACTTCTTCATACTGGTCTCCAACTCGGTAGTTTCGTTGAAAAAATGATAATGCATCATCACAAAGAATAATCTGAAGTCCTTCAACCTTCTCTTCGTTTGTCAAGCGACAGAGTCTTGCCATTGAGTCGTAGAATTCAAATGCTCCTTGCAAGTCTTCATCGAATCCTCCACCATATTTTCGTCTTCCTTGCATGGCTTTCATGAGTTCATTAAGGCCAATTGGGTATTGGTTCTTCGGCTTTGCCTCTGTAGAGTAGTTTCTTGTGTGTTGACTTGAAGTGCATTCCTTGTTTGCCGTCAGGTTGGGTAGCACATACTGAATGTTTGTTCGTGCCAGGCTTCCGCGATAGGAGTGTTGGCCATGACCAGTATCGATGTCTTCTCTGCGTCCCCTGGATCTAAACTGTTCTTGCATATGTGGTTCTATTCTGCGTCTGCTAAACGCCTCACTTGGGTTTTTTACTGCATTCCCATTTGGTGGAGTATCCCTCTGAGGGTCGTTCTGTTCACGTCCTATCTCAGTTTCGGGATTCGGAACAGTGTAGAGTTCTATAGTGGCGCCAGCTACAAAGTTTTCTTGTGTCAAGCATTCTAGCAGGGCTCTAGTTCTGGCTAGGCCTTGTTTGCGCCTCACAAATACTCCTCTTTCTGTCAAAAATCGGATCCACATAATGGTAGTGAACTTTGAAATGAACGGGATTGTGTAAGGACGAAAGGTTGACGTGAATTCAAACCAGAGTAGTTCATGTTTTCAATCTGTTTCTTTAAAAAAACTCAACATCTCTCTAGCATACTGTTCCACATCTGCTTTGTACTGTGTCACAGTCTCTTCTGAAGTATTTTCTGGTGGTGGTTTTGGGTCACCAAAGTCATTGTACAGTGCATCTTCAAAAGTTCTCATGGCGCTTGGATTGAGACCAATGATTGATTCGAATCCAGGCTGAAAAGAACCGTGTTCATTACCTTCATTGGAAGCGGATCTGTGACTTCTTGATTGCGACATGACAGATTTCCAGTAGCTAAATTGTGGTCGACCGGAACATTTATAACTATTGAGAAACCTGTAATTGTAGACACAATCAAGTAGGAATATAAATGTTGTTAGACTTGGTAAAGAATAGTGTGCGGCGAACGTGTTCGGCTCCTTCGGGGCTGAGACACGGGAGTGACAGACGGCGGCCTCTTCGAGGCTGAGTTGTCCTAGTTGATGGAAGAAAAGAGTTGAATTGAGATGGTAAAGATGATGATGGGATGGAGTTGGCTGTTTGAAGGCCAAGCGTTCCTTTTATAGGGTTGTAGCAACAGCCTCTCCTAATTGTACGTCCTCTCTTGTAGTATTGATTATCTATCATGACGTATAGTGTCAGCAAATGCAAACACAAATTATACGTGGCCGAACCTATGAAAGCGATCAATGTTGCATTTGCACTAATTCAATCCAAATACTGTACGTGCATTTGTCAAGTGTACTTTGTACGACTCTCCTGCATGCTTCTCAGATCATGTCGCATTTTACACATGCTTGCGTATTTTACTCATCTTTACGGTTATGGTTCATTTTAAAACTTAATTGACACAATTTGGACCCATAATTTCATGCAGTTCTTTGGCTTATTTCATTTTTCATAGAATTGTTGAAGTGATACATATCAATTCTTTTTTCACAAAATAGCGAATTGAAAATTATAAAAACTGCATCGGGTTATTATTCAGTGATATCTGCAAAATGGAGTAAATGATATCTACCTTTATCCTCTAAAAGTACCCAAAAGTACTTTGAGTGAGAAAAAGAAGCGTTCATGCAGTAACAGGAAATAGTTGGTATTTTCACCCTATTTTGTGAAACTAGAGTATCTTATATTTTCTCATTTGACTCTTTAAACCCCCAAATTTGGGAATTTTAAATATTCTCATTTAATGCTTTAAATTATAAGCATCAAATGAGAATATGTTAAAGAAATATTTTATCTCATAGTTACAGAATGAAACGTGAATTATCTACATTGAGTTCATACTTAAAAGAACTAAAGAAATTAAGGTTAAAATTCTTCATAATATTTTTTTTGTGGGAAGCTCGCAATAATTCAGAAATTTCCATTAAACATGTAACGAAAGCAAAATAAATAAAAATGATGTATCGATCCATCGATTAAATGTCGTAAGTCAATCAGAAACCTCTGGAAATAAAGAATATGTTTAAAGGGGTACGATCTAATTAACAAACATCCCTTGACTATATTTGGACACTCTATTTATATTGAAAGATTTATCCTTCATTTTTGATCTTCTCATGATCTATGAACTATCAATACCAGACATAAAATGAAAAAAGTTTGCCTCTTCGAGAAAATTTTACCTTTTTAACAACATTATGTCTAATGACAATGTTTTCCTCTTTTTAAGAGGAAATTTAGCCCTCAAAGGAGATTTGAAAGCCAAATTTCATTACTGAATGTGATTACACTATCAAGTGTAATAACACCAAATTTACATTTCCCATATTTAATACATGTATTTCAATGCAGCCGAGTTTTTACTTTTCAAAGTATCTCGATTGTACTAAATGTTTCTGTAAAAGATGTTTTCTCCAAATTTATGGTTATTGGAGGCCCTAGAGATCACTGTCTAGGTCTCAGCTTATAATGCTCAGCTACTTACTCTTGCAGGCAAGCCTGGAGTAGGGGGATGAATAGACGGTTGAGTGGATGGGGTCGAAGACTGCTCTCCTTGGTTGGTCCTGGAACGGTTGTTATTGAGAGATTCTGGTTTGACTTGACCCCCACGACCCCTACGACCACGCTCTCGCCCCATACTGTAATCGACCAAATGTCACGAGCGAGCCCCTCGGAAAACACTGTCACGTCCCCGAAGTCGGGTCAAGGCTGCGTGGCAGGGCTCTGCGACCGCGGGATCCAGATGGGAGCGAAGGTCGGGGGAAAGCGCGGCGAAGGGAACGGTCAAAATTGTACAACGCGACGTCAACAGAATGAAGAAGGTCGGGTGTCGTTGACTGTTCGCATGCTGAGACTGCCGGTGGGACCACGCTCAAATTGCATTTGGCTACTTGAGTCTGAGTAAAAAATGCAAAAAGTTAATCTTCCTTGCTCTGCAACATGGTAACAAGAGCTCCTAAATTTTGAGATAATACGGTGCTTGGCATTTAAACTCCGTTGGTGTGCTACAAGGTAAAAGAAACTCCGACATTTCAGTTCAATATAGTACTATTTAGCAGTTCATGGTTTCGGATTAAAAATATGTGCCTTCTTCGTTTCATTCAATCTATATCACTTAACCACGGTGGTTCAAGTCCGCAAATAATCGCCTCTATTGTATGAATCCGGCGTCTTCATACTAGAAATGAAGTAGTTTTGTACGGACTAGATGCTAAGAAAACTTTGAGCGCTGTTCATTCTTGTCGTCTTTGTGCTTTTGTCTACTTTTGATCTTGCCTCCACTAATGGATTCATTTATAGTACAGAGAGACTCCAATTCTGCAGCACTGAGTCCTGACTCAGAGAGGAGAACTTACCCATACTACCTACAAATTGGTATCATTACCAATTCGTACAGCGAACCGCATACCGCCCGTCAAAATTCATAGCACACACCAAAGCAACCATAAAGGCACACACACGCAACAACTAGTCGGGGTGCTGTAGAAGTCCTGACAACCTATGTAATGATACCATTAAATACTATCTCCAAATCATTACAACTCAGCATAAAAGTCTAATATGCGCTATTTTAGCCAATATCTCTCAAAGAAGTAGCTTTTGGACCATTTGGCAAACCGATCTCATCCTGTCCTGACAACCTGTCAGAACAGGATGAGGCTACTTTGCTTCACATTTCAAGTTTCATCGCGCCGAATAGGGTGTAATTTTCTTTATATACTATATTTTGTGTACAGTCCCCAAGTTGCATACCACAGTTCATCCTGCTAATAGTCAGTGACTGTAAGCGGGAGGAACTGGTCGCACTCCCGTATTTTCAAACACCTACTAGGTTTAATAACACTCCCCGTCTCCACAGAGATGGCGACAAATCTTCTATAATAGATTGGAGAGAGGACGGCGGAAATTCACGCTAAAGCAAGAAATGAGAGCCAGTAGTTAGAAGGGCATGTATGACACTGCCATTCTGTCTTCGAACTATGTCGCAGCCTGCAACTGCTCAGTCGTTGCAGGCCGCAGCATAGGTGACATCATAATACGACCCAATCTGAGTCGTATTATGATGTCACCACCACTGAATCAGGAAGTAGTGATGCAGATATTCCCTGCATTACTGATGGTAGCATAATGAATTCAAGTCCATAGGTTACAGAGATTGAATAAAACACTGTTTTATTTCATTTGATCTCCCTTACTGTGCAACATGGTAAAATGAGCTCCAAAGTTTTATGATATTACGGTACTTGGTAGTTAAAGTTTTTGAGGTCTGCAGCACCGGGGAAAAGTGAAGAATCAGATTGAAGGGGCTATCACTTTAAGAGGTTCGTGGGACACTCAACTACAAATGATTTGACATAGAGAGTTGAAGTGCTAAGCGTAGCCTACGCTTCGCACTTCGACTCCCTCAGGCGGTCTATTTCTGCAGGGAAGCTTTCCCCTGCAGTAACTTGTGTCGAATGAGTTGCAGAGCATTAGCAAGGAAAAAGCGAGCCTTTCTTTACTCACTTAGTAAGTGGATCCGACTTGACCACTACGGAAGTGGTCTATATTCAATATAACACTTCGGCTCCGCCCGTTCTTCTGCAACCTGAAGTTGCAGAGGACAGGGCAGAGCAGGGAAAACATTGAAGGGCATGTTCGAGTGCTTTTTAAGTACACTATGATTTCGAACAGCATGGTGGAAATGGTTGACAAACTTAACAGCCTAGTGCACAGTTTCACCGTGCACTGCAAAATCTGACCCAGTCTTTTTTTTGAAATTTTTAGCGCATTATATCGACGAGGTATCGCAACTAGTGACAAAAAAGCGACGACGTCGAATGTAATCGACGAATACACGGCCTCTGTCGCAACTAGCAGCGAATGCTTGGCGGGAGGAGTGAAGACTCGGTTTTATCAGCAGCTTAGTTATGCGATTTGGTCCACGTGTGCCGCGTCTGTATCATGTCGCGCCCCACAACATGCAGAGTTTAGCCACCCTATTCAAACCTAATTGTTTTTAGGTTTGTTACAGTGGGGTATTCAAGACTTTGCATGTTACACCTGCATATGTCTGTGGTAAAGTAATTCTACAGTGACATAGCTGAAGTTCTGTTTCTGAGTCCTTCAAATTTCTTCCTTTTCGTGCAATAAGGGATTGGAATTACTGCTTGCAAACTAACAGAGTTGAATGCAACGCTTTGTTGAGCAAACTAGCGCAGATAAAATTTCGCAATCACTAAACGAGTAGCGTCACTCCTCTCCCGTGTCCTCGCAATGGACTGGGATATTGTAATCAGCGTAAAACTATTTCATCTCAGTCTTAGGAGAATCGCAGTGGCAAATGTAGCAATCGTCGACAGTCCCAAGCTAACAGCAGACAATTTAATTCAAGCATACATGCGTAAGTGTAATGAAGATATGTCCATTCCGAGGATACTGAAAATTATTTGTGTAATGGTTGTCAACTGACTAAATCAACGAATCCAGATTGGGCACTACAAGCTCATCCATGAATTAATCCACTCCGGTTTCCGCTATCTTTTTCTGTAGTTCAGTTGCAAGTAGTGACCCACAGTGCTTGAGCAGATCTGATGTTGCAATCGGTAGAAGCTCTTTGAAACTTTCCTTCAATACTGTTGGCTCCGTTCCACCCTTTGATTGTGTAGATTTCTTCCTCTTCAAATTTTCGATCAGTGAGGTTATCCACGCATGAAGCCGTACAACAAGCATTATGCTAATGTCATCCGCCTTCATAATCTGCTCTGCGAAGAAGGTCTCAGCCACTAGTCCTGCAGGCTCATTACCAAAATGGGCGTCAATCCCATCCAGTTGCCTGCAGGGTAATGGGTCCTTTCCTGCTGCATAGATCACCTCGAATGTTGCTCTTCTCCACCACGAATTGATACCACGAATTGACAACCTGGCCACTTGTATCTTTTTTGATGAGCTTACTGATGGCTTCATCGTACTGGTCCTCGCGTCTCATCAAAGTCGTTGTATCGCTAACCTTAACTTTCTTCGAAGAGATGGTCAAACAGTACCCCAGCTCTACAAAGTGGGTTGACTTCAAAGCTTTCTTCCGACTACAGACATTCTCTCGGCAACTCACAATCAGACGCCTAAGAAGTTTTTTTCAATTCCCTGCCAAATCCGTGATGCATTCCCTCTTTGTACAATCAAAACGTGTCTTAGCATTCATTACCTCCATACAACGCTCTAAAATGGCATTTCAAAACACAAACTTATCAGAAAAGAAAAACTCCCCCATTAAAACCAGTTCCATTGGACAACCTGGAACACTCCCGACACCCAGTCGAGGGGTATTTCACTTTCCCGATGCAGAGAAGGAGAGCACAGCTCCTACCGGAATCCCTACTTCCAGTCCTTGTGGGTAGATGTAATCGTCCTTAGTTTTCAGCCTAACTTCGCGACCACGCTATTCTCGCTGTCGAAGTCCGGGAGGGGGCACCATATTTGGATACCAGGTGAGTTCGGTATTCAGGGAAGCAAATTCGGATGGCACGGTTTCTGTAGCCACAAACTTCGCGACCTTTGGCAACTGGTTATAGAGGCCCAGAACAGTATGAGTCCAATCATCCTCTGCGCCCTCCCTCCTGAGCTCGTTATTTATCGCCAGCCACTTGCGCATGACACCTTTCATCCCGAACAAGTCGCCCTCAGAAGAGGACCTTGCGGAACATCTCGACGCTATTTGAACAAGGGTCATCTTGCCCTGCAGGTATGCGACAATTGCTTTCTCTTTTTCAAGCGATGAGTGCAACAAGTCGACAGTTTTCTCGAGCTGGCTAGTAATGCTATTCTTTCTGGTAATTTCCCCCTTCTGTTCATTCATCTGTGGACGAAGGCCAGCGATCTCCATCTCCAAATGCTCACGTACTGAGCAGAACGGCTTCCAGATCTTCGACCTTGCTGCGCGATTTTGTCGGAACTCTGCGCTTCTTGGCACCTTTTGTCATTCACTGGCCTATGTCGCGCGACTGAGGAAGTTAATAGTCTGGAATATTTTCAAAAGTCGGCAATGTCCCTGACAGTCCTTTTCTGTCTGCTTCCAAGGACAAACGTTTCTTTTGATCACCTAAGTTTTCTCGGTTGCCTTCATCCGTCCCACCAGCTGCAAACGGGCCCTCTTGACTCAGAGTTTTACATTTCTTCCTCTATCGCATGCCAACAATATTGACATTCGGGAAGGGCTTGTTGCATCCATCTTCGTCATCGGAAGTATAATTATCACCAAGACATGCATCATACTCAGAATCATCTACCCAATCATAATCCTTTGCAGCTTCAATCTGGGTCAATTCCTTCCTAAATTTCAAAGAACCCTTTTCACTCTCCTGTGGGTTAACAAGTGTCACGGGTTGCGCAACATTGTGCACGGGCTTCGAAGAAGAATTATCACCTGGAGAGTTTTTTAAGGTGACAGAGGACCGGAGGTACCTGCGGAGCATCCTTGAAGGGCGAGAATTCGAGTCCACGGAAACTTGACAAGAACTCGCGGTGTGTTGATTGCCACGTTTTTGCTGAGCTTTGATACCTTTAGAATAATCCGGATCCCTTGCGGCCAAGGGGTTTGTGGTAGTGATATGGGGCCCTTGTGACTCAATGATGTCTCTGTCGTCTAGATCAGACCTCACAGACTCTGTGACCTTGGGGACACAGTTTGTGAGCTTGGCTCAGTGCGGAACCCTACCACCCATGCCATGTGAAGAGATGTGGACGGTACCAACTGATTTATTTTTCGTGGCTATCCCATTGGATTTCCGGGTATGACCCTGCGGTATTTTGTTATCGTCGGAGCCCATGAGGGAGACAGTGGTTGGAGGGTGTTGGTAGAAAGAAATAGATACGAGGAATTTTGCGTGTGGAGTGGGAGATTGTAGTGTTTTTGAGATGGTCGGGGAGTATTAAAACGCAATAATAACGAATACGTTGGGGTCAGAAATGTCCAGGAAGAACACCTATGTTGGACAGGTTCTTCCCGCCGAATCGTGGGAGTCATTCTAACCATTTCTATAAAGCCTTGAAACGACTTGGCCAGCTCTCGAAACATGGCACCCCGTCTCATGTCATCCGGTTCTTGATATCATGTATAATATCAGATTGGAGTTTACAGTGACATGGATTTTTGTTTATTTTTGTACGTATGAGTTTCCCACGAACCGTAAGACCTGTTTCATAATTGAACTGATTTTTAATTTTCGTGAGTACCATTTAAATATACGTTAGTTGCGTTAATAAAAACATTTTTAGTAAATATTTAATAGTAAAAGAGTTTGGGATTCCCTCCAGGAATCCCGGGTTCCTTCTAAGTGTTCTTCCCAGGCACCCTAGGTTTCCCCAGTAATCCTGTAAATCTCTCGAAGAATCCTGTAATTATCTCCAGTAACCCTTTGAATGTCCCCTGGAGTACTGTGTCTTCCCGAGGAATGGTAAGAATCTTCTAGTTTTTGGGTATCTTACAGCGCAGTTGGGAGTTTGAGTTTCTAATATAATTAATAAAAAGCAAAAATTAGGGAATGATGTTCCTGTACATTACAGTTAATCCTAGGGATCCCTTGAGTAATCCTGGGTTCCATGAGGGATCTCCCAGGAGTCCTGGGACTATCTCCAACACTCCTCGGAATCCCTCCAGGATTTTTTGAAATATCTCCAGGAATTGTGGATATCTTCGAGGTTTTTGCCATAACATGCAATTGGGAGTTTAAGTTTCCAATATGACCATTTAACGACAGAAAAACAGATATGAGTCGATCTCGTACTATTTATGGAAAGAGATTGGTTTCGGCCTGATGTAGGAATTCCTCAAGTATCAAGAGGAAACCAGGGCCACCCCTGAGAGATTCTCGATATATTAATTTAAGCACAAAAAGTATATTACATGATGAATAATAATTTAAACACCTTTTAGCCATTATGAAGCTGTTTCTGCAGTTGATGGCAAATTCCCTCGGTGAATTTCAAAGAATATGCTCCATATCGAGGATGCCTCCTGGCTTATCTTGGCATTTCTCAGGTTTCCTTCCAGATTATGGGGTGAATAAGTATCTCTAGAATAGAAATCTGTCGATAGTCGCGTTTTGTACCAGCATGAAACATCCGAAAAAACTTGGAAACAGACTTCGGTTGTGTGAAATACCCCAGGAAAGGTCTGCCCTTTCCGAACGCTTCCTGGAGATTTTCCCCGGGATTCCTGGGACATCCACAGGAATTCTTGGGGTCATCCCGGAACTTTTCTCTTCATAAGTGGTCATATTTTTGAATTTTATAATGTTCGATTTTCCTGGAGTAATTTTCCAGGTTTCGTCTAGGTAAATGTCTCAGGATTCCTGGGACGCAATATCTAGGATTTTGCCAGCAAAGGTTTTGTTATTTACAGTGCTTACAGCCTACCCAGGATCTAGTGACAAGAAACATGGAAAATCTCCAACTTGTTCTGGGCCATTCCTGGGCCCAGGATATCGCATGGGAGTCTTGAGGGCGTTCTTGGGATTGTAAAATACCGACGGCTGCTGCCTACGGATCCAGAGGTCGCCGCGGGGTAACCATAGCTATAATGTGTCTGCGAACCCTTTGGCTACAGATAGCAGCCATTACGTACGAATCCGAGCACCCAGGCGGTCAAGTACACCTTTCAACTGCCGCAAATATGTCATCATGGCACGAATGGACGGAAAAAAGTCCTTGGTAGTGTATAAAACAGCCTGGTTGTCCATGTGTAGTAGCAGGTCCCGTCTTTGCTGCTCCTTGATTTTCGTTCCCAGTCGATTCATAAGTTTTCGTATAGTTTTTAGTTCTCGATAAGTTATACTTTGAGCCCTTTCCCGCCAGTTACAGATGACTTGCGTCTGGAACTGGTCTGGAAAACCAGCCCGCATGTCTTGGATGTTCAGAGTTCCCCTGTATCCTACGCCCGGGGAATTTGAATGGATATCAGCATTGGGCTACAACTGACTTATTGAGTGTCCTTCGAGATCTTCATTAGATAGCTTCTGCCAAAAGACCAAATCACTTACGCTTTGATGGCTCAATACAACTCGCTCTAAGCCGTCCCGACTTCAATTGAAGCTCATATCCCAGTGGTTTGAACGTGTATAAAAGCAGGGACATGGCATGGCAAGCGATAAAGAGACACAGATGCCACAAAAATGGGCTAATGCTCTAGTATTCACCCAGCATCGTCCCATTCGAACTTCCCGAAGAAGTTCCTCTGCAATATTCTTGACTTTCCTGATCTTGTGCTCTGAATCAGGAAAGGTATCGCTTTCTGTCGATTTCCGCCTCTACGTGAGTCAGGTGTGTAGATCAGCGCAACTCGCCCTTCGAATGGTGGCGTTGCAGTCCTAGTTGTCGGAATAAAATATTGATGACAACCGTGGCTTCCTGACAGTTTGACAATGTAGCAGTTGTCCCAAGCGACGACGGTGCGATTAAGAAGCAGTCCAGGTACTCTAAGTGGCACATGCCCTGACTTCGCAGTTCCTTAACGAAAACTCCCATGAAACGATTGAACCATAAAAGAGATCACCCCTATCCAAACGGAATAAATAAAAACTTATAGGAGAACCCTTCGTAGTAAAAGTGAACCCATTTTCTTATAGCAGGTGTTAATCAAAATGCCTGATAGCCCTTCTTCACGTCCACTGCGAGAATATAGTCGTTCGGCTGAACGCTTAAGGAAAATTCCGGAAGAGACTCCATTCGTGGACTTTCCTTGCTCCCGTGAATCGACTGGACGCTTAGGTTGAAAATGAATCTTCCTATTCGTCCTTCTGATCTCTCCTTCCAGATTTTGAAAGAAGAAGAAATGAAAGCACAAGCCCTTCGAGCTCGCTCTGCACGGGCTCTATTAACCTGGCAATTAATTACTTCCCTGCATCCAACTGCCAAATATGCGCGTGCGAATAATCTGTCTTCCTGTCTTTGTGTAATTTTATGAAGTAAAATTCCCTCCCTTCACCGAAAAAGGAGGTCTGGTTTCTCGTAAATGCCAAAAAGTAATAGCTGGAAACAATTATTCCGAGCAGCAAATGCGATACCACCCCTCGACGCCAGTGTGACTTTCCCGCCAAAAGGATCGTCCTATAAACGAGGCTTCTAGTGGCAATCGGCAGTGTCTCCTCTTTGATTTCCATCCCTCTTTCCGCCATTACTAGCTTTGAGGGTGGCTACTGCCTTCATAAGTTGCGTTCATATATGACTGTCAAGTTTCTCCATCACTTCAACCATGTCAGCTGATTCCGGCTAGAGAAGCGTTCGAGCCCCGGAAGGAGCATATTGGCGGTTACGGCGACATCTGACGCCATCTTGTAAAATTCATTGCGTAGGCACACCACGTCGAGAGCATAACGAACTGACAACAGCCCCCATGCATCGTACTTCTCAGTCTTTTCCAATTCGTCATCCCTAAGAGCTTCATGACTAAGATGTATAGCGGCTTCATGAAATGGCAGCCAATACCCAGTTTCATTAACATGATTAGCTTCCTATGTAGGTACCGATCTCATACTCTACTACCGTTCGAGAGACAAGCGGTTCGGACACTGATTGTGTTCGAATCCGCCGGCAAATGCGGACAAGCCTGGGCTAGGTTCATGCGGATAGCGAGACAGTCCGAACCGTTGTCATCATGGCAGCTCCGTGCGATATTAGCGTATTCTGTTGGCTACTCAGGCCCGATTCCTGCATTAAGTAACGAATTTCCTTTCAATAGCTACTGAGTACTATGTCCTCAATTTCCTTGAAATTTTCCTTGAATGGAGTAGTTATTGCAGCTTGTGCGATAAAACGGTCTCGCCCAGTAATCTTCATTGGACCTTGTTGAACTTGCCTACCACCAACGGGCTGGGGACTCTCGCGAAGAGAGAGGCATGGTTCGACTTGGCAACGAGATCAAAAGATAAGTGACCCTGTTAAATAATTGCGGCGGCAAAGTCTGCTGCTGTAAGTCCAATCGGCTACACCGACACTAATGTGTCGACTGAGCGGTCAGAGCATATCTCGCTCCCTATCCATTACTAGCGTCTTATCCCCATAAATTCAAGCTTCCACACAAAAGAAATTACAGAGATAACCCCATGTTCATTAAGTGAAGTTTTTTGATCATTTACGAATGAGGTAACAAAGTGAATATTTCGGGGTCGCAAGTGACTCACTTGCGCAATAGGGAAACTTCAGAGGTATTACTGGGCACCCTGTAGGATATTCCGGGCCACAACCGACCATATCTTTCAAATATTAAATCACCCCACATTTTCCTATCCTTGCGCAATATGCCGTGAAATCACCTTGTCTATGTTAATGCATCACTCGCGCTCTGTGTGGATCATCCTACATCTAGCCCTCATCACCCACACCAGACGTCTTCACTCTTGTACTGGGCGTGCATCACGCAATTTCGTAAGTAAAGGGGTGATCCACGGGGATAGCAACGTAAAAAAGACCAAGGGTGAAAAAAGGACTTAAGGGGCTCAAATTCTTTTAACTAGGGCCCATAGTAAAGAAAAAGGACGTCAATGCCAAAAAAACAAATATGAAATTACAGAAAACTACTCTTCACCCATATCATATTCGTTACGGGACTCAATGTCGGTGTCTATATTACGTAGCTCCTCGCTTTTGGCTTTGACGTAGAGCTTGTCAAAATCATCCTCTGATATCTTCCCTTGAACGAGATTGCCTTGCGTATGCCAAATGACCCAAAACTTTGAGCACATTGCTTGCCTGCAAACCGTACACCACAACCGTTCCCTACTCCCACCCTTTTTCTTATATTTATTTACACTGACCTCAATTGTATGATTGTAAGACCACAAGGAGCAGTATTTTGCCATTCCACGAACCCTCTTGTGCTCATCAAATCTGGTTAGTCGGCGATCTTTATCTGCATGATGACTGTTTTCATAAAATGACGTGACAAGCTGGGAAGGTTGCATTGATAATTTGTCAGCGGCCAGTAGTATTATCTTCATCTGCAACAAACAGCCGAAACGGAGTTTTCAGCACCACTGCGTGGTGTAAACATTGTGCCCGGTACTCATTTTTCGGCACCAGATTTTGAATATCTCAGTTGCTTCATCTGTTCTATCCACATGCTCCAAGTAATGAAAGAAGACCAGTGTTGTGAAAAACTCCAGAGCCTTGGTCACAGTTGATGTTGCCGTCATTTTTTTACTTCTATGGCGACCATAGTGAAGAAACCTCTCTCTTCCGGCATGGTTACGATGGCATCTGGGCTGTCCGCGAGTAGAGGAGCATTCTTCGAACCGATGAGTCCGGTGGTCCTGATATTTATGAGCGCTGATGGAGTCCCCCGCAGCAATTCATTACCTTTATGCCGCGAAAAAAGCCTGGAAGGGCTTGGATTACTTGAAGCTCGCTACGCGAGCCCTCTTTCATGCCACTTGTGGCGACAAGTGGCTTCAGCACCCACGATGTGAGTGGGTTCTGCAACGGTCTTTTTTTCAACAATTCCTCACGCTTTAAAAGCAAGTCAGCGGGACCCATTCCATTTCCCTCAACCCGCCTTTCCCCAACTCCCCTTGCTACAACGCCAATTGCCCCTTTTTCCGTGCCTGTCTGTACGGTTTGTTCTTCTCCCTCTTCGTTGAGAGGAACTTCTCCTGATTCCGGCATGTCCCACATGCCGGAATCAGGAGCAGACGCTGTCCCAGAGACAGTCTCGGAAGCGAGAAGATTGTCTCTAATTTTTAGTAGCTTCGAGATAAAGAAGGTCTTGGTCGCACTACTCGATTTTGGTGCACCCAACCCAGGCAAAGAACCCAACAACCGCTCCTTATTCATTCTTTTCAGGGCACTGGCCGTTGCACCGCGAAGTTCGTACGAAAAATTTTGCTCATCCATGATCCCTGATTGGGAATCAATCTGCATCCCCAAAACTTTGCCCACGAGCTCCCATTTCGATTGCAGCTGCTCTTTCAATGCGTCCTTCGAGGACGCAAACAAATTTGTGTCTTCAGAGAGCTTCCGCCCCGACAGTACCGACGCCAGGGCAGGCAACGTGTCACCAGCAGTTCGTGGGACCTTCCTGAAGGAACTATACGCGGTAAAAGAGGCAAACAGAAATGAGTGGGCAAAGAACTACCCAGGCCTTCGCTTTGCATCACGGTAAGGAGACCCATGTTCACCAGCAATTGATCAGCGCGCGCCCGGGCATAATTGGAGCTCATTTCCACCCTGCTCTTCGTATTTACCTCCCCTTCAACCTGCCTGCCCTGGTTTTGTTCTGTCGAATATGACTTGAAGCTCTTCAAGTCTCGAACGCAAATACGAGTGGCCGACCCTGTCTTTTGGAATAAGGGCGAACTTAGACGCGCCAAAGCGGCTCAAGTTGTTGTGTTAGATAGTCTCTATCCGCCCTCTGTAGCTCTCAAGATAAGCAATGGCCTCCCATCTCCAAGAGGGTACCTTCTGCGCGCTGCAAATTGCCTTGTAACCTCATCTCGCTCACAGTCATTCCTTTGCTTTTCTTAGGTATTGGTCTGTCGCCAAACACAAATGGATACTCAAAGTAACGCTTGTCTGTACCGATGCCAGTACCACCTAGGTGTCTATTTATAAACTAGATCGTCTCCTTGGAGTTATACCCACGGTCAGCGGCAAATACGGCATCGTACATCGGCATAACTGCGCCGACGGTAGGGAACCCCTGCAAAAGTTGCCCTATCCGTTGCCAAACATGTATGACTTGTTCTTCAGGTCGTGAATAGTGGGAGGTGAAGTAAGCATTTGTCAGGTCTAAGCACATGGCGTTGTTAACATGCCCAAGAGCTCTCTTTGGGTTATTTAAATGCGACAGATTCGTGATTTAGGGAACGGTACGTGATCTCAAGCGCTGGTGGTCGTCTTTTAGCTAGATCATCATAGTGCCCCTCATGTACACCAGTGACCGGTTCACCGCTGTAAGGCTGCTCTCTATATCAGTAATAAGAGCGTCGCCTCGTAGAGGCTTGTTAGACCACCCCTTTGCAATCTGCTACGTTCTCTGGCGGCGCTCTGCGGTCGCAGAGAATGCGCTCCAAATCTTCAGGTATCTTGCCGGCTCGATCCCAACCTGAAAGAAGAATTCAGAGTTTGCATGTGCTTATATGGTTGACATAGAGCATCCATATGATGCTGTGGGTTTTTGGAGCACGAGAATTCCTTTGAATTCTTCCACATTAGTCAATTTCGTGCTATGTGAGTGAAGGACTCGATTCACGACATTCAAACCCATGTTGAGCACAACGAGTGGGAGAAAAACGTCAAAAAGCTCTAAAATGGATATATTAGTCACTGATATGAAGCTTTGATCCCCTTTTTTAGACTTTAATTCCTTCAAAACGTTCTTCATAATTCTATTTGATTGTTCGAGATACCTTGACTCAGGCATATGGTCAACATCATCTACAGCGATCTTGAACTTTTGAAAAGGCGATTCATAGCGCCATCCGTCCAACCCCCTACTTGCTGACTTTCTAGACGCCCCGCTATCTCTTCATCCTTCATTACGTCTTCTGCTTCTTATCCCTCTTCACCCTGCAAATCCCGTTCAATATCCTCATAAATTCACGAATAAGCCGGACACATTACATCAGCGACGATGTCTTGGTAACGTTCCATACTTGATATCTGCGAGAAGAGTGCATCATTGGAAAATAACCCATTTCGTAGGTCCTCTATTTCTTCCTCCTCAAACTCCTCGTTCTGCTGAGATGAACCAGAGATGTAGTCTGAACACTGAGAGTTCACCTTCTTCAACTCTTGAGAGAAAGAGTGATTGTGTTCGCTCATTTCTTCTGATGGTGAGGAAGGATATAAGTCAAATTCTTCACAAAGGTTCCGGCGTACAAACTTGGGACGGTAGGCACGAAGCAATCTGTATCTAGTGCCGCCGTCCCTTTTGTTAATGGAACTTTGAGGGAAACGCACCTCACGTCTCACTGGGCTGAGATCGCCCCAGTCTTTTTCAGCTCCCAAATGTTTCAGAGTGCAGAGCACGGATTTTTTCGGGTGTCGCTGCTCAGATGGAGACTTTAGGCACAGTTTGGATTGGTCTGAAGCCACAGAGGGACTGAGGAGGTAATGATTTGCCGTACGATCGCGAGGAGCTGGGGAATTATCGAGGTAAGCAGTTTGACACCTCCTCCTATGGGAAGGTACGAATGAGCTTATCTCGCGCTGAGAGCTGCCGTTGGGAGAAAATTGCATTAGTTGATTTCGGACAGGCGATTGTTTTTTCATTACGCAGCTGGTTCTTGTGATAATTACGTACGCGAGACCGTGACTCACTTTCTCTTTAAGTGAATAGCTGAAAATGAGGTGAGTCATTTGTTGGGGATTTTGCCTCGTTTTACAGTAACTCACTATATTGGAGGGTGAAGCTAGTTCACCTTACAGTGATTCAACCTGATGGTGTGTGATGCACCCAGTCCGTTAATTTAATGTGACACAAGAGCATTGTTCACATGCATTCTGTAAATTGATAAGCCTTAAGAGACTCACCCATGGCGGCCAAGAGATCTTCATTCACTTTTTTGGCAAGTGGCGGGAAAACGTCACCTAAGGAGCATGGAGATAATGTATGTCAGGCTGTGAGTAAACTGTAGTGTCCCTGAGCTCAACCGACCCTACACTCGTACTGGACAGGTACAAATTTTGGTCTAACAGTAAAGTGCAAGAAAAAAAAAATTAAGGAGACCGGACGAGCATACAGTATTTATTTTTACATACAGTTTTGAAGAGCTTTTAAACTATATAAAGATATTTAACCATAACAAAGGAAGCCGTAGCCATGTTAAAGTAATAGATAAAAACGGTATGAGAAATAATTTAAGGACAAGAAATAATATATGGGACAGGAAGTCTTTATTACCATAATCTATCCCCTCGTAAGGCTTTTTGGTCCATTTCTTCCCAAAAAACTCAGTTAGCCGTTTGTGAATGGAGTCGTAAAGTGCGTCAATTTATTTGGGTTTGGAATCACACCAGGAATCCACACCAGCCTTCATCAAATCCTCTACACTAGTGTTTTGCTTCCCCGTTCCGTAACCTTTCCTCGCCAACAGTCCCCAGACATTTTCTATAATTTTCAGGTCTCGAAACTTCGCTGATCAGGCTAAAACATCAACCTCTTTCCCTTTAAACCACTTTTTTGTGTAGTTTTATCGGTGCGGAGCAGCATTTTCCTGCTGAAAAATGCAATTCTCTCCCAATGTTTCTGCAGCAAATAGTATCATTTCCTGTTCCAACAACGCACAATACGATTTAGAGTCGACCATTCCCTTGCAGCTGGCTAGATCTCTCAAACTGTAAAAATAAATTGCTCCCCAAACCATTACAGATTCACTATCTTGGTGATTTGTAAAAACCACCCGCGTTTCCTTCCTCAAATCACTCCAATAGTAAGCTAGGCCATCGAAAACGTCAATATTAAACTTCTTTTCGTCATAAAAGATAATTTTCTTGTAGTAATCTGGGCCACAGTTCAGCATCTCTCATTCCCATCCAGCTCGAGCTTCTTTATGATGGGGGCGGAGCGATGGTGCCTTGTTCATCTTCGAATACGCCAAATGTGGCGTCTCATGCAGTAATTGCTGGACTAGACGAACACCTACGGGTAATCGCAGATTCCCCTGAATAAATTTTGCTGATGAATTTTCTTTAGATGCCTCTCGGATAAGAGCGCGAGTTTGAGTCCACGAAGTCTTGCATGGCTTCCCCAACTTTTTTGAACGTCCCCTGCGCTTCTGCTTGTTGGTAAATTTTTCTAATGCCCATTTTGAACGTCCAACCCCCGCCGCTATGTCACTTATGCTGAGCAGTTGACTTCGGTAAGCCAAAATTTGACCTTTCTTAATATCGGTGAGTCTCTTTCCCCGTGACATTTGGTGTTGGCGGTTTTCGTTTGTTGGAGAGGCCCATTGACCGATTCTTGGCGGGGCAACTATGAGGACGAGTACACCTATATTCGCGCCAAATATGGTAGCAGTCCTATGTATTTGGCGAGAGATAGGGTTGTTTTCTTGAAGCTGTCCCATATATTATTTAGCGTCCTTAAATTATTTCTCATACTTTTTATCTATTACTTTAACATGACCACGACTTCCTTTGTTATGGTTACACAGCTTTATATAGTTTGAAACGATGTTTATTAGACATAATTCCCCGCGCAGACCACACTTTGGCCACAATTCTTTTAGCAATGTAAAGAAAGTGCCGTATCCTGCGTGGGGTTCGAGCTCGAACACTACAAACATAAGGCTTACAGGGTTTATAGTCTCCCCAACGCCTCTCTCACCCACACTCGACATCTAGTGGCTAGTCTCACATAGTTCGTCTCACGGTATCTCTGAATAGACCCATAACAGTCACCCCACCATGATCGGCTTGTCGGATGCCATAAGTCCTGAAAGTCCATCACCGTGACCCGAAACACAAAGGAAGAGGTACTTGTCTCAACGAGAAGGGCGGGAGGGCGGGGGATACGGTAAATATCGGCTTTTAAATAAATCGAAGTTGTTTTAAAAAAAGTACTCATTCCTAATTTTGATAATAATGTGCTGAAAATCTTTGTGTGGCATTGGCAAGGGTCTCTGTGAGAGAAATACATTTAACACTACACCAAAAATAATTTATTGTAAACTAACAAATATCGAATGAATTCTCGTCACAGAGGAACGAGTAGTTCTCCTGCACAGCTTTGAGATCAATGTAAACCATGCGGGCGTCACTATCCCGCCACCCTAGATTGCACTTTCCGTATATATGCGTTTGAACAATAAATGGTAAAAAATTTCTACTATACGATTCAACGCCGTCAGAAGACCTTTCCCGAAAGGCCTTTAGAGCATGCTCAAACCCGATGTATCTAGAATGGTAAACTTCCATTCCCTTTCCGTCGGAAGCATTTAGCCACTTGCGATGCATAATTGAAAGATCCGAAAGGGCCTCTGGCCAAAGTACAGTCAACTC
This sequence comes from Kappaphycus alvarezii, assembly GCA_002205965.3. Classification (NCBI taxonomy): domain Eukaryota; phylum Rhodophyta; class Florideophyceae; order Gigartinales; family Solieriaceae; genus Kappaphycus; species Kappaphycus alvarezii. Next base: position 1,504,738 of record NADL03000705.1, on the reverse strand, counting down.
TAACCACCTTCCAGAACTCTTACCGAAAACGAACCCGCACCAACACCACTAGATAGTAAAATTGCAGCGGTCACACATTTAGTCGTTGCCCCTGGCTCAGTCCAGGTTGAGGTAAGGTGCTAAGGCTGAAACACCTGAGGTGAAGTTGTTTCTCGTTTAGTTAAAACGTCTTCTAACGGCTCGGAAGATTTTTCCTCTGCAACCAACACCTTTCTCTTCTTCTCTGGACTAAAGTCCGCAGAGCAGCGCGGGCGCAGGGAGGGAGGATCTTTGTCTGAAATCATGTCAGCAATTCGCTGTTGAAAACGAAAACTAATAAAGTACAAAAGCAAACTTAGTACACTTAGTACGTACCATCACTACCAAAGTATTCAGCTTTGATTTTTTCAGTTTTGTGCGGAATTTATCGAGTTTGTGCTCGAGAAACACACGCTCAGATGACCAAATCCGCTTAGGATTTGCGTGTTTGGGAATATAGCCGGATGCTAATTTGCGTCTGAGTAAAACAACGGCTCTTGAGTTTTCAGTTAGCTTCTCCGGCATGTTGAGTAATGTATTGAAGCTCTTGACTCAAGTACATCACTCAACATGGCATTCAAAAAGGCATCGATTTATATAAATACGATCAGCAGTGACTGATCATCATCATTTTACTGCTACTTCATCTAGTAATTATGATGAAGATGATAATGGCTCTATGTAAACAAGTTCATACTGATCCATATAGTTGGGAAGAGCTATTGATTTGATCGCTGTTAACGGCCATCTGAAATCACAGTATCCGGAATCACAATTTTTACAGAAAATTTTCTCCATGTAGTATGTAGCTGTTATCGTCAGTTCTTGCGCAAACTTATTTTAATGTGAAAAATAGGAAAGTTAATTAAAGTTTTTATATTTGAGCAAATAAAGTCAAAATCATTGATGTAAGCGTTCCTTCCTTTACAGGGCTTAGAGCAGAGATTGTAAGAGAAAAGCTATATCAAACGAATCCCTTGCGGTATTTTCGTTAGGCGAATTTCTGTTCATCATTTGTCTTCAGACAGCTGAGCTGCCGAATTACCGTACAGAAGCACAATACAAATATGGTCCTAATGAATAAAATTGAAAAATAAGAGTAAAAGAACAAATATGACGAACCAAAACTCCAAAAGTTCGAATTTATGGCAAAATGTTGCGAATTTAGATAATTAATGGGCCGCAAATTTTAATGAAAAAATTAATATTTTCTTATTTTTTTATCGAATTACTGCTGGCCGTTACGTTTGTCTCAGTAGTTCGTGGTAATTATAACTATATCCCTTACAGCACCGTTAAATTTGGCGACCCCATTTCAGCATAAGTCAAAAGTTCGAATCGACTTTAAGCAGTTCGAACTTTTGACAACACAGGCCTTGCTGACGCAGCCATCCTCGTAAAGTCGAGCTGCATCAAACATACATGTTCTGTAATATCAATCAAAATCATTTCCAATATGAACAACATTATTGTGGTATTTTTTATCTAATTCGTTTTTTAAAAATATATTTTGGTATGAGAAGATATAATAATGTATGCTGCTGCCAAAAGTCTAATAAGGCCAAGTCAAATCAAGTTTAATCGAAAGCACTTTGTTGTACTTCGATTCAACTTGATCCGGTGTGGTATAAGACCAATAGGGTGCGTCGGTAGCCACTAACAAAAGAGTACCTAGAACGCAGACGAGCACCACAGGAGCACGGATATTCGCCTAAAGGAGGTTTCGAGGGAAGCACTAGTAAAGGGGTAGGCTCATTGGGCGGGCGATTAACCTTAAGGGGGATAAAGGGGTCACCTTAGAGGTGTCGACGGCTTGAAGACCTAGAGTTAGGGGCCAAAGGGTGCTTGCCTTTACGACTTTGCTACTCCCACTCCTACCGCCCTCCTTATAAGGGAGCTACCCTACCACAACTACTGTAAATCTACACTACTGTAAGTTGCTCCTAAAGGACAAGTGGCCCCAGTACCGCCACCCCCTCGATCCACCAATAGGAGCTATCTATTCTAAAATATCTAATCAATTACCTAATGGTCCACCTGGTGTCCCCACATGGGCCATGGCGGTCCAGTCCACCCTGCCCGGCTTACAGCCTCCCCATAGGTGACACATCTTACAGCCCGCACTGTACTCCAAAGGTGCTACTGTACTACATCCGGAAGAAACTGCTATATGGAAACTACCGGCGAATTGTTTATACTATGGGCTGGCAAATTTTTCGCTGTTCGCGATGCCAAAAAAGGTGTTGCAGAAAGGACGTTTCGTGCTGTGTTTGGGGTCACATCGGAGGTTGCAAGCATGGCATGGAACTTGAGCTGCGAAGGCCTAGCACCAATCGCTTTGCCTGTTCACGTGCTATAGGCATAAAAATTCCTCAAAAATTACAGTACGGAATCTGTAAATGCTTTTCTCTGGGGTTGTGACGAGAAAACATACCGCAAGTGGTGCTGGTACTTCGTCAACCGCATATCTGAGCTTTCAGTTGTAAGTTCGTAATGCTTATTTATTTTTATTTCTGTCGGCGATTTTCTGCTTACTGACTAATTTTCAGAGTACATGGGAGGCCCTTTTGAAACCTATTAATTTTTCGGATGGTTTCTTCTGCTCTCTGGATGGAACTGACTGTCCTTTCAATTAGCCGTCTCCCTTCAGCCCGAAGTGGTTCTCCCATAAATTTCACGGTGCAGGGTTGCGTTACGAAATCGGGCTGTCCGTCTCAACGGGCGAAATTGTATGGTGTTATAGGCCCTTTCTGTGTGGGGCCTTTCCAGATATACCTATTTTCAAAAAGAAAATGCTTTATTTTCTATTGGATGGAGAGCGAGTCATTGCTGATGGTAGCTACAGCCATAGTCGGTATATTGCGCCTGCCAGTTTTGATCAATCTAAGCAGTGACTGCATTTAATTATGCGGGCTGGGCACGAGTCAGTCAATGAGATACTTAAGAACTTTAATTCTGTTAGGGCTGTTTTTCGTCACAATTTGGAACTTCATGGTACAGTATTTCATGCTTTTACACGCCTAACGGCCTTACTTATCAGTACTAGTCATCCTCTTTTTGAGATTTAGTAAAAAAAACCACTCTAGTAATCTTGAGCAAGATTGTGTACATTGGAGCGTTGACGTTCAATGTGATGATCATTGATGTTGATGTTGATGTTATTGTGACATCAACATGTCAAAATTGTCAACATCAACATCAACATGTTAATTTTGACATAAACATCAACATGAACCTCAACAAAAGAGGAATTTTTTAAGTCTGCACATTACATTTTGTTGGCAAGACCACAAATTTATCATTTTACTTGAGAAGAGAGTTTATCATAAACACACATTTCGTTTTTCAATTATCTTGTACCTTTCTCTGGCTTTCCCGCACCCCCCGGGGGAAAAGAGATAGGCATAACCGCTAGTGTTAACAACTGCCCCCCTCATCTCTTGTAGGCGTTTCTCGCCGTGGCGAGACGGGGGGCCAGGAGATCGAACTCGCACCTCCGGTCGGCCAATCAAATTATCGGACGCATCGTGTCATGCCACCACACGTGGACAACCTCGCTATCCGGGTAACATACGTTTCATCTGCATAAACTACGTCTACACGTCACAAAAAGCCCTTCGAAATGGTGTGTACTGTAAATGAAGGCTGGTGTCCCAGGGTTTCTAAAATACGGTATGCTCGTCCGGTGTCCTTAATTTTATTTCGTGAACTGTACGTTGTATTTTAATCCACAATTGTACCATGCAGTATTGTACAGTACTGTACAGTACTGTACAACAGGTACAGAACATGTACAGCACAGTACAATACGCAGCGTGCGAGTAACGCCGGTCGCGTTCCACTGGCTCTTCGTGGAGCGCGTAATGACAGATCGAGTGTCACAAGCCGTACGTTCTCGACTCACCGCTCAACGTCGAATATGCATCCAACCGCAACCTCCAGGCCCTATACACAGGACTGGAATATCCATACTGGATTGCCTCGGGGACAGCAGCACGGCATTAGGAGATATCGTCGAGATTGTCGGCGCGAGCAGAGCTGGAAAGACGCAGTTGGCACATGAAATTGCAGCCAATGCGTTGAAAGAGACTACTCCTGCGGCTGATCGGGCTGTAAAGGTCTGTTGGTTTGATTTGAATGGAGGGTTGAGATGGGACAGACTGGAGCAGATGGTCTCAGGTAAGGTTGGCGATGGTTTAGCGGTTTATCGAGTAGAGGATACGTTACGGCTTTGTGCAGGGCTGCAGGCGTTGATTAGGTTTGTTGCAGAGGATCCGGGGAAATTTGGTACGTATTTTGTGTTATAGTTTCATGTGCATGAAATGAGCAAGAAGCTGGCACTGTAACTGACGAACAGGGCGTATCTTGGGATGGAATACTTGCGTGATGGTTATGTCCAGTGAAAACGGTCATTATTGATGGATTGGGCATGTTTCATTACGCTGACAAATACAACGCCGCTAAGCTCAGTTGCAAACAGGAGAGCGGAAAAAGCGTCACACATGTCCAAAATGACGAGGTGGTGTTGGTGAATGTGTTTAGGCAACTGCAAAGGACGCGGCGCATGGTAGTATACGTGACCAAGGCGGCATTGTTTGGGGAGGAACCTTTGAAAGGTAACTGGCCTTTTGAAGGTGCTGGACGGCCCCTGATTCCTCGAGACTTTATGCCCGAGTCGTGGCGCGGTGTGGTTTCAAAAAGCGTGTTGATTTACCCGATACAGGGAGACCAACATGGGCGAGGAGTGGTGGTTGTGGGGAGAGGAAAAGGAAATGTTATGTCTGTGCTTGCAGGTGGCGTCCTTGATATAAACGCGGAGGGGGTGAAAGTGCGACTAGGTAGTCTTCAGATTAACGCGAATGGAATCGAAAAGCGCGGGAAGCAGTGATTTGCCATTCCTTCACAAGGGATGGGCAGTACCGAATTGTACTTACAGGTATTTTGATCCGTCATTTTTAATCAAATGGCAAATGCTGGTGCAAGCGATGTAACCAAACCAAATCACCTCTCGGTTGCCATAGGCAGGAACCTGCTTAAACTCCGTCTGCTGGTAATCCCCTGATGGAGTCTTCATCAGTGCAGTCTCCCGCGTCTGCTTTGCATCAAAAACTTCTGTCAGATTTTCCTGCCTTAATCCCTGTGGACACTAACTTCACGCGCTTCACTGGTTTCCTCACCATTTCCAACACCCCTTTCCGCATATCCATCTCCGCTGACCTTTCCTCCTTCTCCGCTGATCCCTCTCTTACTCGTATTCTCAAACCTATTCTACCCCTTCTCCAACAACGTCTGGCGACATGCCAAAGTCCCCATGAATTCCTCCTGGAAATCCGCGACCTCACCGAACGTCAACTCAATAACCCCAAATCCACCCTCTCTACTGCACCAAATCCTCTAACACCTCCCGCCGCCTCCTTTTACGAGACCCTGCTCAACCAAATCTCCAATATCGGCTGGTCCAACCTTACTTCTCTCTCCCCTGACATGCTTTCCCTCTCCCTTACCATCCAGGACTCCAATTCTCACTCACACGTCCTGATCCTAAACCTCCCATCTGACTTTCCAAAATCACCTCCGCAATGTCTCGCCTCTCTCCCGATTCCCTTCACTCCTACGTGGTCCCATACTTCAACCCTCTCGTCTCTCCTCGATCAGTTTCGGTCCCAAATCGAATCTTTTCAACCTTTCTTTTTTGCCATGTCTGACCTCGACACTCACACTCACATTCTCGAACCCCCACATCCTACCCCAAGCGACACTTATCGCCGCCTCCTTCTTGACCCTCACACGTCACTTCGTCTCGATCTAAACCCCCATGCCCCTCTCAAGGCCTTCCCCGAATGCCGCTTCCTTGGGTCTGAAGCAGCCATTACTCCGTACAAGCATCTTCTCAACAAAAACATTCATCTTTGGAACACCTCTGGCAATATCCTACCGCGTAAGAACCTGGAAACTGTACTCGAACTCCAGCTTCCCAAACCACCGGCAGCAGATTCATCACAGGACTTGGGGATTGAATGCGGTATTTGTTACGCGTATCGATTGGAGGACAAGGTACCAGATGTGGCCTGCGACCTAAAGGAATGTGGAAAGCCTTATCATCGCCAATGTTTGGTGGATTGGCTGAGGGCATTGCCAGACACTAGAGAAAATTTCGGGACCATAAGTGGTAACTGTGTTTACTGCGAACATGACATTTCCGTGTCCTTGGCCGACTGACGAAGCTTAAAATGCATGACGACAGAGGAGAGAAGCGGTTACTGCGGTACAGATTAGCATCGATTTTTCTGTTCAGATCGGTCAGAGCTGCAAATAGGCAAAAATTCTGCCTGTAGAGCGAGTTCATGAATAGAGCTCATGACAAGAGCAATTCATTTTACCGATTGCCGCGGAGAGTTAATGTTGTGATTGTGTCGGTGATGTTGTCGGTCTCTACGTGTTTGCTTGATTCGAACAAAACACTCCAGGGACGCGTCCTTGGGCTTCCGTCAAATTTTAGGCCATTTCACCCTGTCGGTTCATTATTTACGTGGAAACAGTGCCAACGTGATTGAAGTCATGACGGTAAAGTCGGCACGCGACAAGGGAAAACTGACGTAGAAAGCGCCAGGTGTCGCCGGAGGCCGACAAGGGGAACTAATCTGGACTTTGACGATGGATACTCAAAACCCAGACGATGATGAGGCTATTTTTGGTAACTTGCCAGTTTTATTGTCCGGAGCCAAAATTGCTTCAAAAACGTCAAAGTCATTCAAAGTGGTCGATTGGCGAATAGGGACGGTAAGGAATTGCTCAAAGAGAAGGAGAACGAGGTAATGACTTTTGAAGGTGGTAGGGAAATCAATCTTGCAGGACGTAGTGCACGGTAAAGTCGCGATTGAGTAGAACGAAGCGAGCATTCTCTCGCCGTTGAAGGCCACCAGATGATAACGAGGGCTTTATGGACGGATGGCACCATTGGCGACCTCTAAGGCCTCAGCAATGTGAGGTTCATTTTCGGTATGGTGTAGTGTTATGTCGCAGAACGTGAGAGGATCTGGGTCGAGGTCCGGCGAGCTGTGAGCCAAGCCAGAGGCGGTGGAATGTTGGAGCGCAAGTCGAGGGCGCTGCGTATTAACATGGGCACAGATCTACGTAGGTGCAACATGCGAAGTCTTGAAAACACCTCTGAAGCAACTCCTTCCGTTGCCTTTATTTATATATGTAAGGAACGAGTTATGTCTGCGAATATGAGATTGTGTTCGAGCGAAAAGGCATACGAGTCAGAATGGCGGCTGCAACACTAGACCAAATGGTGTAGTTGAGGCGCTATCTGATGCGATCGAGAGCGGTCGCCATGGAAAAACTGGTGCGAAGGGAAATTGCCTGTGCAAAGTCACTTGGGGTTTCACGTGTGCACAGGGACTGTTCACAAAGTGTGTCGAAGGTAAGGGGTGAGTTTGAAAGGCAAGTTATGGAGCGGGTCAAAAGTCCGTGAGACGATACGCGGACCGCACCTTGCGGCGAAAGTCAGTGAGCTTATCGCTGTGGACTTGGTTAGCGGCTCCTGCCAGGTTAGTTGCAGCTCGAGGTTAAGTTTAAGCGAGCACATGGACCGCGAACAGCTATGTCGAACGCGGTGGGTGGGGCGGTATGATCTTGGGAGGTTGTTAGCAAGCTTGACAGTATGAACACGTCGCCGGGCGCACTTCGGAACCAGTGGGGCAGGAGGACATGGGAGGGCATGGCGGGGCCGCCGGAAGCCGCCGCGGCGAGGAGGGCCTTCTGCACGTGATCGTACGAGCGGAAGGCACGACGGAGGTCGGCAGGAAGGGCGATGCCGATGGCGATCACCCGCTTCGGAGGGGTGGGGAGGAGGCCAGCGCGTAGGCAAAGACTCTGTATGGGCCCAACGGAGGAGACGAGGCGTCCGGCCTCTGGAGGGACGTGTCGGCGCGAAGGGTGGGGTCGCCGAGGAGGACCTCGACGACCGCGAGGGTGAGAGCCGATTTAGAGGGGGCAGGCACAAGGGTCGAGAGGTCGGGAAGGTCCAGGTCTTCGCCAGGGCGCGGTAGGGGCCGGAGGCGGCGCAAAGGCCGCCGCCACGCCCGCGTAGGGGAGAGGGGGCATGGAGGAAGAAGAAGAGAGCTTCAAGGGAGGGTCTGCCCCTAAGTCCAAGCTGCATCTCGCCCTACCACCGTACCCCAGGCCCCCCGCGCGGTCGGCTCCCGTGCCGCTCCTTCCCCCGTCCTTCCCCGCGTCCCAAGGCACCAAACGCCCTTCCGCCACCCCGCCTACCTCGCCGCCCGCCGAAAGACCCCACCGCACCCAGTCCGAGGATGCCACCCTCAACTCTCCCGGCGGCTCTCTGGCGGCCACCAACAGTCGCTGCCCTGCGGCGCCCCCAACCCCCGCTCTGGAAGATGACCAAGGGGTCGACACCCTCATGGTTCCGCACCTCCCGATCCTTCCGGCCGCACGGCATCAGCGAGGCCCCGACCAATCGTCGGTTGTCCCCGCCGGCCTGCTCCGTCCCCCTCCCGCAACAGCCTCGGACTTCGCCATAGCGGACGTTCCGCCGGCTAACCCGAAGAAGAAGGAAGTCCCCGCCACGGATGAGGTTTGCGCCACAGACGACGTGGTGCCTACCTATCCGACCCTCTCACAAGCCCCGGCCCCCCGCAGGAGCACTCTTCGTAATCACCCCCCACCCCTCATCCCATCGCAATGACTCCTCTATCCCCCGATCCCTCCCCCCATCTCCGACAACAACACCTCTAGCCTACGCCCCCCCTTGAAGTCCTTCGCACACCATTCCGTGAAGCTGACACCTTCCAGAATACCCCTTTTCCATGACTCAAGCCCTTCATCCCCCTTTTTATCTAGATGGTCCACGCTGCGGCCAACGCTCGGGGCTACGAAGCCACCTACCGTGATTTTCTTCGCCTCCACATGCTACCCACTGCGGTAAGGCGCCGCACCCTACACGGGGAAGAAGGATGGCAGCACCCCAAGGGCCAACGAGCAGCTCTCAGCTCGCGCATCTGTCGGGGCCCGTAACGGCACTGAGTGAGCAGCCCTCTGGTCTGAAGCCCTGATTGCGCACCACGCCCGCACCGAATGGACGCAACAACAGAACAACATCGCCCACGGCTTGCGTCCAGCTCCGCTCGCCGGGCGCGACGCGCGACGCGCACAAGTGTTGTGCGCTGATGTCCGCTACGGCAAGGTAATGCAGTCGCTTCGCAATGCCCCGCTGGCGAATGTGAACGATCCTGAAACTATCCAAGCGCTTCGCACCCTAAACCCACGCCCACGCGCCCAAGCAAACCGCTCCCGACTGACTGCCTCCCACCCCCGCCTTTTGTCACAAGGGATGCCGTCGAGAGCGCCGTTCGCTGCCTCTCCCGGGATACGGCAGCAGGCCCCGACTGCACTCCAGCGCGCTGGTTCTATCTGCTCGTGCAGACGCCAATCAGCCCGGAAGCTGGTATTACTCGCAAAGGAGTGCTCACGCGACTCGTTGCTGAGATCGCGAGAGGTGACCTGCCAAGCTCGGTCCTGTTGCTCCTGGCTGCAGCAACCCTGCTCCCTCTGCCGACCAAGCCCCACAAGATACGGCCCATCGCCATGGGCACGATCCTCCCCCGCGTGGTAACCCTCGCTGCTTCCTGCCACAATTGACAATTCTCGTCACTGTCTCGCCCCATTCCAAATGGCTAACGGAATCAGGGCCAGGATGGAGGCGATCATTCATCTCACGCACATGCTGCTCCATCGCTTCTCCAGCCGCATTGACAAATCCATAGTTCTCGTTGACGCGAACAACGCCTTCAACTGCGTTGATCACCAGTCAAGGCTGGATCAGCTGGCCGACGCTCGCCTCAATCTCGCCCGTTTCGTGAACATGACTTACGCGCGCATGGAACCACAGTTGATCGTGCCGCACCGTGACAAAACGACCATCGTGAGTAACCAAGGCACCCAGCAGGGCGACCCTGCTAGCATGGTTCTGTTCTCCCTGACAATCCAGCCCCTCATCCGCCGGATTGCAGAAAATACGAGCATCGTCCTCAACCGGTGGTACGTTCACGACGGTACATTGATGTGGCCCCTCCCCAACCTCCGACAAGCCCCTCGCATCCTCCGTGACGAGGAACCTACCTACGGCCTACATCTCAACCCGGGAAAACCCGCATCTTTTGGCCAGTAGTCCCGCGCCCAAAGCGCGAGAGTTTTCTCTATGAATTTCGCCTTACCGAATGCTCCCGTTCGGATTCGAGCTCCTGGGCGCCTCGCTCGGCAACCGGCGTTTCACCGACGCTTTCCCTCAGGAAAACATCTAGGGCTGCCGCGGACTCTTCAGCTCCTGGCTATGGTCGATGACCCTCGCGCGCGGTTAACATGCACCGCCTCTGCGCGTCGGCCTGTGTGGCCGAACACGCCTTCAAACTTGCTGACCCACGGGGTGCCCGCACGGCCGCCGAGGCTTTCGATACGCTGCGACATAAGTCCTTTACCTAGCTTCATGGCGTTCAGCTAACAGACAAAGCGTGGTCGCAGGCAACCTGGCCTCTCCGACATGGTGTTCCTAGACATCGGCGCCGCCGCGAGTATCATCGATGCCGCACCGGCCAGCTTCGGGGTCCGCAACCCACACATCGGGCCCCGCCCTACCGCGCTCAGCGGATTTCGCTACCGCCGCGAGAAGGGTTTCCTACTCGGCCAAGCCGCCAGTCACATTCGCGAGTTCCTACTCCAAATCCCTGGCATGCCATAACCCTTCGACCTCGGTTCCTTCGACCCGGTCCCCCTCGCCGCAGCGTACAGTGTGCCACATACCCACGTTCAAACCTACCTCAAAGGTGTGCAGCAGGAGGCGCTGGCCAAGGTGCGGCTACGGATAGGCGGTCTCGCGTTCCGAAGGCCCCGGTGCCGCCTTCCTCTTAGCACATCCCTCCGCCGACTCGGAAGTGTCTGCGGTACACTGGAAGATGATGCTACGACGATACCTTGGGCTGCCGGTTGACAATGACCAGCTTCCTCGGAACTGCGAGCAGCGTAAACGCCCGATGGACAGGTTTGGCGACCACGCAGTGGACCTGCGCACCTCTGGGTTCGGTCGCAAACACCGGCATGACTCGCTCCGCAACGTCATTGCCGGCCGTACCGCCCGTGCAGCAGGCCTGGACTGCCAGATTGAGGTCCTACTCCTTGTGTCTAGCACTGAGCTGCGACCCGTTAACATGCTAGTCCACCCAACAGGAGCTTCCGACGGCACCATGGTCCGCCCGATCGCCTGCGATGTCACCGTTGTATGTCCGCTCAAGGATGATGTACGATCAAGAGCCACTTGGGAAGTGGGCGGTGCTGCTGCAATTGCGCACCGCACCAAGGTGACTGACTTGGACCGAAAACTGTCGCATCGACTCCCCCCGTCCTCAGATAACCCCACACAGGCCCCCAATTTCGACTTCCAACCGCTGGCCTTCGATTCGTTGGGTTCCCCTTCCCCTGCAACCATCCTCCTTACAGGGAGTCTCTTGCCGCGCATCGCGGAGAAGTTCTGCACATCCGTTGAGTTATCCGCACACGTATTTACAGCCGCATTACTTGTACAATCTGGTCGTCTGTAGCACAATCTATTTTTTCTCACATGTCGCTGCACTTGGCCGACGAGTACCACCCGTTTAGCTCTTAGCTAGCAATATAATCGGATCCTGCAGCGGACACCCGTAATACTAATGCCGTAAAGTTTGATTACTGATGCTTGCAAGAGTCAAAGGCAAAGGCGTTTTGGAAAGATGACCCATGGATGAGGGTGCCCCGTCTTGGCTGCCACTCCAAAGAAGCAACCCGTCATCGCATACGCGGCCTGGCTTTTCGTCAGAGCGCGGCCGCCGCTTTCCTGTTTGCGCACCCCACCACTGCGATGAAGGTGTCGTCGGAGCACTGGAGCATCATGCGGCGCAGGCACCTTGGTCTCCCAGTCTACACAAACTCGTTGCCCTTGAAATGCCACCACTGCCAGCAGGACCTACATGTCCACGGTGACCATGCCGCAGACCGCTGCGTCTCAGAGTTTGGACGCATTCACCGCCACAACTCAGTCCGCAACCTCCTCGGTGACACGTTTTCCGCTCCGTCGGCCTTGATTATGAGTGTGAAATTGAGAATCTGGTCCCTGGTACGGACTTTAGTCTAGCCGGCATCCTCCTCGTGAAACCCCCCGTGACCCTGAAGCTGGCCTCCTGGACCGGTCTATCGCAGATGACATCGCCGTGACGTCTCCGTTTGAGCAGTCCTCACTCACGGAAGCGACGCGAGTCGCCGGTGGGGCTGCCGCCTTCACGCACCACCGCAAGGTCCTAGACCTACAACACAAGCTGTCAAGGCGCCTGGTGCCCCCCTCCCAGCCCTCCGCGACCCGGGTTTCCGATTCCAGCCCCTGGTTTTTGATTCCCTCCGTGCGTCTTCCCCGGAGACTGCGTTATTTATGGAAGAATTTGTACTCGGTCTTGCCAGGAAATGCCACACCTCGGACGCTACTATTCGCACGCGCATCTATTAGCGTATCAGTTGCGCCTTGTAGTCGTCGGTGGCTATGGCAATCATATCGCGAGCCCCACTGCACGTGACCGATTTGGTCTATCCAGTTAGCTCTTAACTGAATAGTCGGTCAGTCGGTGACACTCTAGATAAGTAATGAGTAAATATATATCTCTCTGTTCAGTACATTTCACCGCTTGACAGCCGAGAATCTCCTCAATTCATGCAGCGCTTCCTGAATGGAAAACTTCATACATGCAACCATACTTTGTCGCTCATAGAAAGCATCGGAGACGCTCGCATCCAGTTCCATCTCCACCGAGTGTGCGCCTCGGCATGCAAACTCTAAATCGTGGCAAAGTTGACTCCCCCGAGCGTGACAAAAGACCTCGGCCGAGCATTCGATGATCAACAGATTGAGTATTACTGCAAATTGAATAAAGTCCCCATGACCGCGGCAGTCCACCAACAGGCGAGCCTTCCCCTGCGACAAGGTAGCCTCACTGCTCACAACGCTGAACCTCACGTCATACGTTCATCGTCTCTGACCACCTTCTCACGCCTCAAGACACCGGTGGTCCTGGAACGCAGCCCTACCGATACCGAGAGCTCGACGCTCTTCCCCTGGACTTCGCCCATCGCCTCCACCCGTCTTTCAGGACTGAGTACGGCGCCCTTCCAGAATCCATGTCAGCCGCCACCCTCGCCGCCAACGCCGATAACACATACAATCTATATCGTGAGTGGTGCAACTTGGCAGCAAGGTGGTTCTGGCAAGATGATGACTGGGAGCGCTCTCCACGTCCCGCCTCATACTCCGACTCGGAGATCCGGTGCCGCAACCGCCGCCATGCCTACCTGGACACACCCGCCGGATCCTTCCATACAGCCCATCCGTCCACGGTCAGCCGCACATCCGATGCAATGTGGTCCGTAATGCTGCGCCGCTACCTAGGAATTCGCATCTCCGACGACACCACGCCCCTGCGATGCGCAGAGTGCCGCAGACTCATGGAAGACCTCGGGGACCACGCTTCCGACCCTTGCAACAAAGGCCTTGGCTGGGACAAACGCCACAGAGCCGTGTACCCTATCTGACGGATAATCCAAGGCCATCGTTGAGCACGCTGCAACTGTAGCGACGCCCAGTCGCGACGCCCAGAGGCCCCTTCACTGGGGAAGTGAAGTGTCGCCTGTACCAGAAATTAAGTGACGCAGTCTGGACAGCATGTGCAGCATCGACGATTTGCTGCGCCCCGTAACGCAGAGGATTTTTCCTCCCACCTTTTGTACAGTACAGTAGCTGCAGTACAGTACAGTACAGTACAGACTTTATAGCACATGATTAGTTCCCAGCGGTAGGGTCAGTTTAGCCGTACCCTCTAAAATCCTTGAAATACCGTAAAATAAAGTCAACACAGAACGCTCTTCTTGGTACATCCAGACAGTATCGTGGAGGTGACTACATATACCCATCCACTACTCGCAGGTGCGAACGAATTTGCAAAGGTTCCAACACCACCCCGCCCGAGGCAATCTCCCGAACTCCCCGTTTCTCCCCGATCGAACAAAACTCCCCTTTAACACGACGCAGCACACTGTCATCTTCGTGATGGCCACCGCCTCCCCGAATCCCAATCTCGACTCGCTCACCCTTTACAATGCCCTACTCAATCAAGCTCAAACTGACCCCCCATTGCGAAAGCCTTAGAAGTCCTCGATGGCGCCATCCGTCTATACCCTCCTCCCATCTTGCTGTCGCCTTCAACGGAGGCAAAGATGCAACCGTTGTTCTTCATCTTACCCGTGCCGTGATTGCCCACCACGCCCAACAAAACAAAATTCCAGCTACCATCAAATGTCTGTACCTCATTCTTCCCCCCTCCGAGCAATTCCCTGCCGTCCAATCGTTTATCCGCCAGCAAACAACCCTTTACCACCTCGATGTTTTCGAAACCGACCTTGATTTCCGGCAAGGCATCCAACAGTTTACCAAAAACGAGACCATCTCCGCCTTCATCATGGGTACCCGCGGCCAAGATCCCCACGGTCGAAACCTGGAACATTTTCAGCCTAGTTCTCCAGGTTGGCCTCCTTTCATGCGCATCAATCCCATCCTCACATGGTCGTATCACGACATCTGGCGATTTCTGCGCAAGTTTTCCCTTCCCTATTGTCAACTTTACGACCATGGCTATACGAGTGTCGGCACCGTTTCCACAACCGTACCGAACCCTGCTCTTCGTGTCATTTCCAGTTCCGGTCAAACCTCCTACAAACCGGCGTGGATGCTTGAGGATGCCTCTCTGGAGCGTGCTGGTCGTGTAAAGAAATCAAAGTCACCATCGCAACGTCAGTTACCTAATCACGACAAGGAACCCGCCGCCAACTAAATAACTTGAATTTCCGCACTCACTCGTCCTGCTTATCCAACTACGCGACAGGGACCCCAGTCTCATGGCTCGCTTTATGCAGTCTTGGTCAACCTGAAGAGCAAAATTAACATTATTCATAACACTTTACCCCCTCTCCTTTTCCGCCGCCCGCAATTTTTTCCTTTCTGATTCGGTACAAGTCATGGGAATTCCATTTGACACTGAACACAGTTGCAGCCTATCTTTCTGAAATTCTCTCTATTGCCTCGCAATACCTGCAGTCATCCTCGAGACACTGTGCATGGTGATGCTTTCCGCATAGTACGGACGTACTCCTTTTCTGAAATCCTCTTTTCCAGTCCAAGCGTGTAATAAATGCAGCACTCGACGCCTTCATCGTATGGTGACGAATTTGCTTGGGTATTTGGGGATCTGGATAAAAGTGCAGCGTCGAGGCTCTTTCGCAATAAGATACTGCCCCAGGCGCTCCGGAGATGAGTGTGTTGGCTAGAAGATGCTTATGAGTGGTACTGGTGTTCGTGGAGCGGCTTAGGGTCGTACACAGCAGCTCGGATGGGGCCGGAGTGAAGTGAGGGCTTGAGAGGAGGCAGCTGTGAGTATTGCATGCGGTAGCTTTGTGACTTGAGAGTAGGAGTTTGTGTGTCGATGTCGGATATGGCGTAAAAGGTAGGTTGAAAGAATAAAATTGATATTGCAATCGATCGAGATTGGAAGAGAGGGTAGACTTCTGGAAGTAAGTAGGAATGAAGGGATAGTTGGACGAGGCTGCACGCTGGGTAGAGGAACGGTAAGGAAGGCTTGGAGGCCAACGGTCAGGAGGCGGGAGTGAGAGCTTGAGTCTTGGGCCAGCAGCGAGAAAGAGAAGACGTCACGTCGAAAGTGAGGGTGACCCAGCTAATCCTGCAGACTTGTTTCAACAGTCTTGGGGAATGGGGCGGGAGGAGGTGGTGCCTTGCGATAAAAGAGAGCCGATCAGGAGAACTCAAGAAAAGCACAAAGCTGGGCAAAATGGGAATGGCCGCCTTCAGTGTACTCATCCATGACCTCGTCGACACAAAAATATACGACGTTTTCAAATCATTCAGGTCATGCCTCTAATTGAAGAGTCTCCGTTTGCGTGCGGTATTTGTATCAACATGCTTTTCAAATTACCCCGCAGTTTAATTATGGCACAAAGAATCGAGGCATCATCGATCGTCCAACATTTTCACAAGGCCAGTTATATTCACAAGGCTTCTCTGAAGCAACGCCGACTTTGTCGCGTGTATCACCAATCGTTTCACCAAAAACATTTCATCAAGTAGCATGATGCAAATAGATGGATTGTTTTGAACATGAAGGTGAAGATGCAGATGCAGATGCAGATACAACATGAGTCTGCATTAGAGCATTATTATGTTGATGATGACTAGTGTGGTATAAAAGCGAGGTCTAATCCGATAGACGACTGACGAGAAAGGATGACATGCGCGGTTTTATACTAGATCGAGTCTAGCTTGATTCGTCACTTCTCGATCGCCACGGGCACGAAGGATTTAGCAGCAATTAAAGGTGCGAGTGAGGCAATGAACTCAGACGTCGTTCGCGATAAGGACCAAGCGAGTCGAGTACTGTTTGGTAGAACACCCAGCAGACATTCTCAGTGCCGGCTTAATCTAGATGTATGCGTAGCGGTACCTCTTCTGAAATGTAAGTAGTTCAGCGACGCCGGCATTGTAACCCACGGCTGCAATTTTGGCCCCGTCGTTGCTCGGTTGTCTGAATGTCTGATAACAGGTATTGGGTCTCCCCGAAGCGACAGAAGGTTCGAGGCTGGGAGATAGAGCCAGGAAGCCGGCCCGGTGATGAAAGTCAAGACTACGGATCCGCAACAGAGGTTCGGGGCAACTTTACAGGCTCGCAACGTTGACAGAGCATGTTGCGATTTTAGTGCGGTTCTCATTATGAAAATCAATGATGCCGAGCATATGTTCGCGTCTCACTGCGTAATCACCGCGTGAGTTCACTGGGTCTTGGCAGCAGCAGCAAATTTGCGCAAATGGAAGTCCCGTCCAAGTCCGTCTTTATCTCAAAACAATAGCCATTTGTGGATTCGCTTTTGCGATTCCACTAGGTTGCATCCACTCAACCATACTCGGCCAACAAAGACGCCTCTTCTTCCCCTCTGCCCGTCCGCTCCCTCCCGGTAATCCCTTCTCCCGTCCGCGCTAACACTATCGCCCGAATTCCATGTTCCAATTCGGACTGCAACCGATCTCCGCGATTACTCACTCCTATCTGTAGTTAATCCAATTCCTGCCTCCATAAACGTCATAACCGCGTCCCGAACCGACCATGCGCGAGCTGAGCGCGCGCAAGGGCGAGAACCAGTGCTGTGCGAGCCAGTTCGGGACTAGCAGAGCGCCACACCCTCCCACTGCTTTTATTTTATGCACCGCGACTGATATCATATAGAACAGCGGACTCCACGATTGCACCCTCCTGCCCCTTCAGTCTTCTCCCATCTTTTTGCCCAAATGTTTCCTCTTCGCCGCCAAATTCTCTCCCACCGGCCGGCTGTGGAACACTACCTCTTGCGCTGCGCACTCCTCCCTGATTGACCCCCACCAAATGATTCGCTACGCCAAGGTCCCCAGGATGCCATGTCCGAGAAAATACATTGCCGAACCGATTCATAGCGAAAGGGATCCGCAGCGCCTCGATCTTCACACTCAATACCCCTAGAATCATCTCCAATTTCACCTCCAATTTCATTGGAGATGGCATTCATTGGAGATGAGGGGTATTGAGTGTACGAGTATTGAGTGCCAATTACATTGGACATTTGAAGATTAGCAAGGCTTACTTTCAGTTCGGGTCCGTACTGGGGCTTCGTCAGACAGTCTGCGAGCATATCATAGGTAGGTATTGATTCTATATTATTGATAGTCCCCTTCTGAACCAAGTCACGAACGAACGTGATGAAGTCATATGTCAATATGTTTGTTCCGCTCGAAGTTTGAGATATCCCTCGCCCAGGTGACGGAGCCATCATAGTCCTGGAATACAATTGAGGGTCGATTTTGAACAAAACCCATATCTGAAAAAAGGGTTCGAAGCCATGTTACTTCACGCACTGCCGCAGAGAGACAGATTTATTCTGCCTCTGTGCTAGACAGGGCAATACATGTCTGCTTGGATGATTTCCATTTAATTGGTGCTTCCCAAAGCAGAATAACGTAACCACTGAAGGAGTACCGGTCTGCAGCACCACCCCAATCAGAGTCTGCATGAGCAAAGAGTGTTAAGTTGCTTGCTTTTAGATGTAGTGCAACTTTATCTGTACCCTTCAGATTCCTCATAACGCGCTTAACTGCTTTCTAGTGATTTGGGCGCTAGTTGCTAACATGCATGCTCGAGGCTCTCACTGCAACGGCTATATATGAACGGGTTCTCGTGCTCAGATATAGCAGGCTTCCAATCGCTTCGCGATACCTTATGTTTGTCATTTCAATAGCCTCACTTCTCGTTGGAATCGACTTCGTTGTCAAATCTTGATACATGCTGGGGTCTAGTGGAGAGGGGATTGGTTTAAAGCTGTCCATATTGAATTCAGCCAGAACGTTTGACACGAACTTGTGTTGAGAAAGATAAAATGTTTCATCCCGTTTCCTGCCCAATTTCAAACCAAGAAACTCTTTTAGGGCTCTTATATTCCGAATCTTGAACGAATTAGTGAGTTCCTTCCCTGTATCTACCAACAGTGTTTCACTGTTAGATATCAGTAGCATATCGTCAACAAATGACAAAATAAATATTTTGCTACTTCCGCTGTCAAGAGCCCAAGCACTTTCAGCATGATCTAGCTTGTAGAAACCGAGCTCGATGAGCTCCTTATGCAAGTGGAAGTACCACACTCTTGGGGCTTTCTTAAGGCCGTAAATACTTTTGCGCAGTTTGCACACGTTATTTAGGTTAGCATTATCCTCAAAGCCTTTAGTCTGGGCAATGTAGAGTTCTTCAGCAAGGTAGCCATGACAGAAAGCACTGCTCACATCCATTTGATACACGAGAGCCTTTTGTGCTTCGGCAATAGTTAGCGCAATGCGAACTGTGGTGAAATCCAGTACTGGTGAGTGGAGCATACTATATTCAACTTCCTTTTGATTACATCCGAGTACAACAAACCTAGCTTTGTAATTATCCACGGAACCATCTGCCTGCCTTTTTAGTTTTAGGATGAACTTGTTCGGTAATATAATTTTCCTATCTGGACGTGGTACAAGCTCCCATGTCCCTCTTTCAGGCAGCACAGCCATTTCAGCGTTAATGGAATTAATCCATTCATTGCTATCTGGCGACCTCAGCGCCATTGCCATGGATGCGTGATCCCCAGAATAAATGGGTCTTTTCATCGTGACAAGTACAGCAGTATCAGCGTACTTTCTGTTGAGTTTGCTTTCCCGAGAGCTCCGTCGAAGCACCACTCCATGAGTCTGTTGCACAATAGAATTCGATTGATTATGCTCATCAGCAACTGTATTGTCATTATTTCCAAGACGATTTTCATCATGTTGATAGGAGCTGTCGGTGTCAGTGTCCAGTAGCACATGCTCCAGTTCTCGTATCGAGCTGATCTCTTCATCATTAGCGTCATCAGTTAAGTCAATCGTTGTGTAACTTTTGTGCTCTTCTGTAGGGGTTATGGTATCCTGTTTGTTTGGATATCCAGGAAGCGAAAGTTTATTAAACCTCGCATGGGTGACGTGCTCAATATGTCTCGTACTTCGATCGAACATGCGGTACATATAGCTTCCAATAAAACGCATTAGAATCATGGGCTTTGTCTTTGTATCAAGCTTCTTTCGCTTTTCAGTTGGTACTGTTACCAAATCTTCACAACCGAATACACGAAAGTTTGATATATTGATTTTAATCCCATTAAGCATCTCAAAGGGTTTATTATTTCCAAGAGACCTTACCGGAATAAATTATGCATGTCCACTGCATTTAAAGCTGCTTCTCCCATCTCCCCAAAACTTGTTCCTTCAGTTGGCGTGTGACAGCATGAATCTCACGCGCTCCATTATAGTTCGGTTGATTCTCTCAACCAACCCATTAGATTGAGGGTTATAAGGAGATGTCAGTGAATGTGTGATTTCCTCATCATCAAGAATGGAAGCAACGAATTTGTTGACAAATTCGCTTCCATTTTCAGGGTGTATCTTTTTGATACTTCTCCCTTGTATTGTGTGAAATCGATTAATGAATGCTCTGATCTCCTTAATAAAATCCTTCTTTCGCTGGAGAGTGTACACCCAGACGTACTTTGAAGCACCATCAATGCACAAAAGAAAGTACTTGGTGTGTCCCCAGGTTGTTTCGTGAAGTGGCCCGCATATATCCATAAATATAATGTCCCTTCTGCAGAATTATTGGGTACCAGTGTGCCTTTGTGGGGATCGCGAGCCTGTTTTCCTTCAGCACATGGTTGACACTTAATAGTTTCTGGCGCAGAGCACCTTATGCCAATAAGATGAGGGCTTTTCATCATCTCAGTAATCTTATTATCATTCACGTGACCAAGCGTTAGGTGCCAAGTGCTCTTCTTAGTCTTTCTAATGTCATTGACTGAAGCATGATGAGCCGAGACAGATGGTCCTGATGGTGTGATCACTGCTGGAATTACATCGATATCTGTAGCTGCAGTGGAATTGACCCTGTAGAGACCTCTACTATTAAGAGTGGCATGGGCAAGTGTTTGCCCATTACGCACATCAATTAAATTGCTTGCACCGTTCTCAATGAAGACTCGTATGTCCATAGAGTCGAGGCGGGGAACAGACAAAAGATTGAGACTCATCTTAGTAGCGTAAATGACGTCTTCCAGTCTGATCCACTTTTTCTCATCTGCTGAAATAAGATTGAATGTGCTTTAATATCCACTTTCCACAGTAGTATTGTCACCAAGCTGTATTTTATTTTCGCTCCTGTAGAGCTCTGTAAACATATGACGATCACAGCAGGTGTGATTTGTAGCGCCACTGTCAAGCATAAAGCATTTTATGTAGTGTATGGTCCATATGTTTCACACTTATTTGATCCTTGACATGCACCTTAGTCATTTTTTCGACGGCAAATCTAGGCTCAGGCATACCGTTTTGCTCTTTTGCAGCAATGAAATTGCGTCTCTGGAATTGGTTGGGGCCATTCTGGTTGGGTCCCCGGCTTTTCAGTCTAAACTTGTAATACCGACGGTCATCCTTGCTGTTTGCAGTCTTGTAAACTGGCTTGTCTCAGTTGTTGTATTTTTTGTCAGTTTTAGCTGCTGCTCCAAGAAACTTTCTGAGTTCTGCTTTACCATTTTAGGAGATTTTTTCTTTTTATTCATCGATAAGACTGTTAGACACGGTTTACGATGTGTTCTTCTGTTTGTTCATCGTTTTAATGGCTACAACTGTATATTAATACTCGTTAAAGTCTTTTATAGACGATAGCAGGATCGAAACTTGCATAAGCTCATTAATCTTATGACCGGCGTTTTCGAGCTTCGTAAAACCAAGCTCTATTTCAGCGATTTGGTCAGCAATAGATTCTACAGAATCCATTTTTCTAGAGAAGACCTCATTTAACAATCTCAACTTGTTACTTGTTGTTTTCCGGGCATATCTTGCCGTGAGCTTAGTCCACATTTCGAAGGGGTCCTTTGATTTTTTTGTACTGCTTTTAAAGGTTTGTCCCCTAGAGCTAGCACTATCAATGCAAAAGATCTCTTTCTCTTCTTATTGTACTATGAAATTGTGGCATCATCATTGTCGCTAGGTACACTCTCAGTTTTATCTAGGATTCCCATACAGTCCCGGTTTTCAAAAATAGCCTCTATACGCAAGAGCCATAAGTGAAAACTTCCTCAGGATTGTCATTGAATTTTGGAATCTTCTCCTCCTTGTTGTCAGCAATAGTGAGGATGCGGGAGCGATTCGACCACTGTTAAAGATATGTTGCTGCGGTGGTCTGAGTTCAGATGGTAGAGACGATGAAGGTGCGGAGTATGCAATCTGGTTTTCGCTCTGCTCTGCTTCGATGGTAAGTGCATTCCTCGGAGTTTTACAACACAGTAGCATAGGTATATATGCGCTAATACAATAGTAAAGTTATTACTCATAATAGTCAATAAGTTCGGAGTGTGACAGTAGAACAAGCACTGAAAGGCTTTGATTTGGTTTCATGGTTAATGGACGTAGTCAAGATGAATCAATAGATGTGCACTATTTCAAAGTAGCTCATAGACAAATGATTAAGTGTTTGTGTTGGTGTATTAGAATTCACTTGATTGATTCCAGATGCTCACAAGCTGAGATACTTATCCATCAGGAAGCTCGGACCATGGCATGCAATTGAGACAGAACGATGGACCTTTACTGATTGCTGCTCTGCCGAACGTTTCGGTAAGATCTAGAAGTAAATCTAGATACTTGTAGAAGTCCTCGAGCCCAACAGCATAGGACCACTGATGTCGCACACTAAACAGAAAGTCCCATCAAGATACTCTAGACCCTCGAAGTTCTCACAGCAAGACCCTTCCGTCGTAGGGGCCAGAACCAATCAACAGCAACTTTATTATCAAAGAAAAAATATAAAAGCATAATTGTAAATCACTGGAACGTACGAATACTCAAAAAGGCAATATAGAGATCGATTCATCCTTGCTAACCATGACAACCTGTAAGACTACGATATTCACGTAATTCAATGCTGTAGCTTATTGGATGAAGCATGCAGCCTAACATCACACTGAAATTCTCCTTCAAAATATATCAAACAGAGGTCCTATGGGGCCCGGTCCCGATTTACCCTTCTAGTAGTCAAGGAGAGGTCGCACTCAAACGTTCTGGGCCAAGTCATACAACATCGCCATAATCGCATGCTTTTTCTCTTGCAACAGCATACGACGGATCTCAGTACGGACGAATACTTGCCGAAATCATGTCGAAGTAACAGGCGAAGTAATCAAGTGGGCTCGATGGCCAGAGCCTAAAAGCCCTAGACCCTCGCACAAACCCCATGAAACCCCTGCATCGCAAAACCCATGTGACCCATAGAACGCGATGCATGCCGATCCGCTACGCATGACAATATCCCGCGGTGGTTTTAGCAGACCCCTTCACCTATTGTCTTTACTACAGCCGGTGGTCCAGATTCCTCAACGATTGCGGACCCAGTCTGATCCTCGAACTTATCAGTTCCACAGGATAATCTCTTTTACTGCTCCGAAACTATCACGGGCCTTTTCTCTCACCCGCCGAGCTGTGCAGCCTATTTTTCGAATGCCACCCGTCTCCTTCCCTCTATGAAATAGAGAAGGCAACCGGGCGCTGCTAAAGGAGTAATGGAGACGATCACAGTGTGTTTCAGAAAGTTGCGGGCAAAGGGTCAGTGGAGTGCACCTGGATTCCCACAAGAATAAAGATAAGCCCCCTTTGTATAGAGTAATATACTGTAGCTCTACTCTAGGTCTTCTATATTTAGGTTAACTCAGTAGAAATTACTAGAAAGTAGAGTTGCAACTATTTTTCTTTGTCGCATTAGTATCGAGGGTCCAACTATGGACAGAACTATCCAGAACATAATTAAGTAAATAAAACGATGACGTGGGGCCCCATAAGAAATAAGAACACCGAAGAAAAATAAATACACAGCAATAAAATCATTAGCTGGTTACCTTGAGTTTCTAAATTCATATTCATCTCAAATTAAAAATGTATCGCACTCTCAGTTGTTAGTGAAGTGGATGAGACATTTAATCGAGTTTTGAATTCCTGCTGTGGTACCTCTGGGAACATGAAAAAAATCCATTGAATGGGAAAATGGGGGTGAGGACTTGCTACTGAAAGATATTGGGGTGAGGAAAAATGCGTTTATGAGACTGAATTTAGAGATGATTTTGGGCTTTTATTGTTTGATGGATGCTAACTCAAGGATATCGATCAACATCCTCACCTAAGTAGAAAATGGAACCTGTAATAGTTAAACCTGCGAAAAAGTCAGACTTGAAACTTAAAGCACAAACAAATGCAAGAAGATGTCAGGCCACAGATTTCACAGAATCTAGCACATAATTCACATAAATCAAATTTTCTACCCATGCAGCGCAACCAGCAAAATTGTCTTTGTCCAAAAACCATACATGAACTTGTAAAAAAATCCATAGATTAAGAAAATTCCTGCAACAAGAAGCAAAGTAATTCCGACTTTGAGGCAAATAAAACTTTACTAAGCACCGTAGTTGAACCTGATACTTGTCTAGTTGCTGCTACCTGTCCCCCTCTTTTTCCGCCCTCCTTGACAGTCACGAGTTGTCGCCCATTTTATCCTCGCCAAACCACCCACTCGCGGAATCGAGATGCGACAAAATGAGCTTGTTTTGACTACCTAGGAAAAAATAGTCAGACGGGTACACGGTGAACTGCAATGAGTTCTGAGACCCTTAATGATTGCGGTTCTGTTCAGCCGTGCGTAGTGCTAGAGACTAATAACCAAAAATAAACCCTGTGAAGTGCCTGAGGATCGAACCGGAAATTTCCAAAACAATTGAGTGATTCAAAAACAGGCCTAGAGCCAACTTGACTATGCCTCCTTTTCGACAATAAAACCATAGAAAAATATAAATGTAAAGTGCACATGTCCAGTACATGCGACTCGAGAAATTGAATGAGTAAATGAGTAAATATTTCTCTGGCCCTGGCTCTACACATGGATTACAAAAAGGTCAGATTAATCAAGGAAATTACATGAGGATCTCTATGATCAGATAAAATACAACAAGAATGTTTCGAGCATGATTTCTAACAAAAACTTCGAATTAAGATTTTTGGCGAAAAAGGAAAAGTTTACTTCGATATCGATCACCACTATAATTCACAGGTGTATTGCAGCACTCATGATGTTTTTACTCTAAAATTGATGCTTTTTCAATGTGTTTTATGTTAATATTTCAGCGGCAACTTCTGAAAAAGGTAAAATTATGCATTATACTAGCTATGAGTTTCTTTTAGATTCAACTCAGGGGGTTTTTGGATTAATTCTTCCGATACGCAGTCTTATCAACTTGATAAATCTCTAGCTTCCAGCTAATGTAACATAAATCATGTCAATAAAAAGGATAGGAACCGAAATAGGCCCAGAAAATCTCCGATGATGGGCATCCTAGGCACTAGGTAAGGAAAACATGGATATTTAAGGTGCAAGAATGTAGCAGATGATTCCTTTCTTCTTAAGGTTAAGAATTTGACACATCTAAAATGCGTAGTGCTGTGTGTGGCCCTGGAGAAACTCCAAAGAAAGGATCATCTTCGACACAAAAGTTTTTCATTGAATATGACTACGTGTGGTCACCCTTCATACCTGCAGTTCAATCTTGGCCTACTTGCAAATCTTGGTGCAGTTTGCTCCTTTATCGGTTCAATGTAGCTTCATATGCTCGCCGATCAGTTTAGAATTTAATATAACCTAATCCTTAGTACCCAAATGGCAGTAAGGAACTGGAAATCACAAAAGTCTTGCTCGGAAAATTAATGGACTAATTGCATTGAACGCATGCGGAGGTAGTAGAAAATATATCAACATCAAACACCTGGTCCTTTACCACTCATTTCAATAAGATACTGACTGTGGTGTCACCATAAAGGAAGCAGTTGAAAATACTACGAGAGATTCCATATTATTTGATACGAAAGGGGTAGAAGGCCTCATCTCTACAGTCAACCGCATTTTTCCCTTTTATCGAGCTCAATTGATTACTTACCTCCACCAGCGCCTAAATTAACTGAAGAGAATTTTGCATTGACTTAAACATATAATTCTGCTTTTTTCCACTGATCCACTAAGAACTGATTTTTAAAAATATAGTCTGCAAAATCCAAAAGAATGTACGCAGACATGCTGTATCTTCCGACTATATATAGATGCCCTAAGCAAATGGCTTATGGAATGACGTATATTCCTTTTTATTTCGGAGATTGTTATTTTTCAGCACTTATTGAAGATCCTTAACAACGTTGCCACCCCCGTATAAGCTTTCCATGAGTTCTTTAAGCGAAAAATTTTTATCAATCAGTTCTTCCTCGAAATTATCTGTGTCATACAATGTATGGAACTAAATTCTGTGTAATTATCAGAAATATGTCCAGCAGATATTCTGCAAAAAGAAGGATGGTATGATCATAATGATTGTCGTGAAGATTGCCGAAAAACTAACAGCAGCCGGTGATGGTGAAGTATACAACCGTTTCTGTAAATTTGACAATAATTTCAAGTTTGGTGACATAAACCACGGACCTTACAAACTTCGCTATTAAAGTATGAACACGAATCAGCAAGAATATTTGACCATTTAAACTAATGCGGAAAAAAATTACATCTATAAACGAGCAACCCTGTATTCATACTAGCCGTAAGAAATCAGAAGAATCGTTAAGAACGATCGAAATCCAGCATTTACATCAGATAACACTTCTTAGGTAGATTGGAACAGTTTCTTCTCCATTCTGCTAGGTATATTCGACCTACCTACAGCAAAAATCACTTTATTTGTATTTATCTCATTTAGTTGAGAAGGATAGTATATTTCGAATGCTTGAGAAGCCCAGAACTGTCATACCATACCATAAACTGACCTCTAAAAATTCTAACGAGATATTGATGCCATAATTTGCTGATACATGTAGGATCGATGATGTTACACAACTTGATGTGGTGACGGGGTTGTTCTTTGGGCCAATGAAGAATGTTTTTTTACAAAGATACCTTATAAGTATAATTTAAGGCCTAAAAACTGTCAAGATCATCTCTGCAGCAGAGGTTCCTACTGATATTGAAGTTATAGATGACATCAAGCTAATTTGGAATGCTCATTATGAGTTAGTCAATGATTGTGAGAAATGTAACCTATATTTTGACTCAAACGATCTTTTAGCTCTCTCTTGACACAAAAATCCACCGAGAAGTAAATTAGTGAAGGTGTGAGTTCTATTTGCTATGAATTTCACACAGGGGATGTACACAATACATCTTGGATTCATGGGAACACTAATATAGCAAGCACGCTCATTAAACGCGATAGACCGCTAACAAAATCTCCGCAGTTCACAGCTGAGAAGAATTATTGTTGAAAATAGAGCAATAGGAATTATACAAATCAAAGATTATCATGCGTCTACTCTTAATATTTGCATATTGATTGGTATTTGCAATCAGTTATATGTAAACCTTTTATGATGCTGTGATATGTCTATAGGAATCGTAAAATATTAAGTAAAGTGAAGAGAGACCGGAAAAGAAAGGCCTGGTGCGCATTTTCTAATGTGTACCTACGTTTTTTCTGGAAAATTAAGACTTACGACTCTGGCTATCTTTAAAGCTGCGCTCTGGTTGCCAGGGCGACCAGAGCTTACTTCGGACTTTTCCATAGCTCCCTGTTCAACTCAAGCTTTTGATCCCATTCGGACAGATAGAAATAAGGAGATCAGGTGTATGAACAAGCCATTGAAAACCATAGCATGAGCTACAAATACATCCCACAAAGCCGAGAAACAACTTAAGTGGCACTGGAACCCTATTGAGATGTGTCAATGCAGTTAAATCATTCGAAAATTTCCTTAACATCATCAACTCATGGTACGTCACAAGTATGAGCATCTTTTTAGAGTCGGTGAGAAAACAAGATGATCGTTCCTCGCGACCCCTCCCACAACCAATTCCCTGGATGCCCCACTAGGCCCAACTTTCTCAAAAGTCCTTCTAACGCCACTTGCGCACCTCAATCGTCATTCTCCGTCACTTCTCTCCCAAGCGGAGCTAATTAAAACATATATTCGTCTATTTACGGCAGAACCGGATAGCGGAACTGCTCCCTCATGTACTTAAAAAGCAGCCGTTGCAGCCTGCACAAGCAACAACCTGGTTGTATCTACTCTAAAGGAGTGAATATGAACTTGTAGATGATTCTATTAAACCGGAATACAGAATACAGAATAAATCCTTTCATCTGGATTGAGACAACGGTGATGGTACTCGTTCTTGGAGTTCGATAGCATCAAAATGTACACACTTCACATATCTACCTCAAGCGGCTGTAGTGTGTCCATACTAAATTTCCTACGATTTCAGTGCTTCCTTTACCGTCTGAAGCTCATCAAAAAAGTTCCTTCCTCTCCTTACCCTCCCTTCGCAGTACTTAACATCAAGATGATTCTATTTTCCATTACCTGACAATACGATTCGATTGGTCTTCCCAATGTTCTAGAATATACTCAAATATACCTCTTTACTCGATTTATACCTGCGAAGAAGTTAAAAAAATTGAACTTAAGTATTTACCACACTCCAAGCACCTTCGGAAGAAGCACCGATGGGATATCCCAGACCCCACCGTTCAAAACCATCCTCAACACGTAAACTGAAGTTCCCAACATTGAAAACTACATATAGACCTTAGAAAACGGGCATCGACATAAACATTTCCCTCGATCAGCATTAAGACATTCCTCCACATCCTTTATTTCCCTTCAGTCCTATTGGGTCGTCACCTACCACCTCGCCACCGGATGTTACTTCTAACCAAGGACCAAAGATCTCTCCGGAATTGATCTGGAAAACTTTTCGGTCGCCTTCACCGTTTAGTTCGTCGTTAAGAACTCATGCGCGGTCCTGCATGACTACGAAAATATAATATTGTTACCTTGGTAGAGGATTAAAGCCATCAGAATGCTTTGATTCGTTCGCAAGTGTTTTATCGTAAATATTGCCTCTCCATCAATAGTAATTCTTATAAAACCTTTTTCGCCATATCTATCAACTTCAAATTTGTTCCCATGTCCACTGGACTACCTTCTTCAGTCGTTCTAACCTCTATATCTGTTAAAAATGACCGTGAAAGGAAAAAGCAGCGTCTTCTTACTACCAATTTTTATTGTATCGCCGATCTTTACTATTGAACTCCAAAAATACAAAAGTCGGATTTAAATAATCCATAAGCTTCATCTTCGAAGCATTTATATCCATGAAAAACACACCGTAGTCGCGCTTTGTCGGATTCAGCAGTATCCAGGTAGCGCAGATGAGGCCAGCTATGTCGCCTTTTCTCACGTCTTTGCCTCCCGTCGCTCCACTTGGCCCTCTTTTACTTTTTTAACAGCCATCTAATTGTTTTATGCATGATATATTCATACTACTTAGGGTATGTAACTACCTGGCTTGCTCAAGGAGAATTTATAATGAAGACGAACAGATGCCAGGGGTTACTCAGAGCTCAAAGGAAGTAACTCCAGGCCGCTTGCAGTACTCGATACGCTTATTCAATGGCTCTAAAACTGCTGTCATGTGTACATACATGAAAAGGACGCGAACTGTGTCGGAAGGAGCACTAGCTTTGTCGGTGAGAATTTCTTTCTGCACTTGAGTCGCACCTCTCTTGTCATTTCTGCCTAAATGATTTATATTACCATATACGTAACAACTAAAATATCTTTCTTTTTAAATGATTTATAGTACCATATACGTAACAACTAAACTATCTTTCCTTGCACTGAGTCGCAGTAAGGAATAGAACATGGGCTCTAAACGTCCCGAGGGACCATTTACCGATACTGTAGTATTTTGGATCTGCAAGAAGCCGCAAAGAAAGGTAGTAAAAAAACCAATGGTGAAGTGAGTAAGCAATAGTTAGATCCCGTGTTAGATATAAAATTTTGCAGGATTTTGGTTGACTAGATTGTAGTTCCATGGTCACGGCAGTATAGATTTGGCGCAATACAAGTTTCAATAACAGGGAAGAAAGGTGATTGTAGACATTCACGCTCTATCTCATTCCTTCCCTGCTGCTAAAGATGGTCGTAGGGGTTATCGGTGCAACGAGGGAAAAATTTAATTCCAGTGGATGAGATTTATTATTTATCAGCCCTGCGTTGAGGTTTACCGCAGATTCGAAGTTTAGATCCCCTCAGAATGCGATAATCTTTTTTAAAGCAAAGTTAGAGAAGTCAGCACAAATAATACGTACAGTGCTCGATAAATTTTGCTTTCAGAGAATTGATAACTTAGGAAATGCAGTTGCAGCGAGAAAAAAGGGCGGTAAATAAAGATAGAATTTTCTGAGATGATATCAAACGAGAAGGACACAGCTCCGTAATCTCCATATTTTTTAGGTTTCATATTTACTTAGGAACTGTATTTGATCCTCATCTTCTTTAATATGTAGGTCTTCGCCCGTAAAATAATACTCCTGAAGGCATTGTTACCAATGTTAAATAAATTTTTGCGTATTGCATAAGTCTCGGCAAAGACTCACTAATATACGAAAGAGGAAATAAATCAACTGGATGTGAATGCTTAAAGGTACTCAAGAAAATCATATAATATTAGCTACCAAGTTAAAAGGGCTCAATTTCAGTTGGATAAAATAGAGGTAGACAAATTCTTATATTCATGTGACTGGAAAAAGTAAAAGAGCAAT
Source organism: Kappaphycus alvarezii (assembly GCA_002205965.3). Lineage (NCBI taxonomy): Eukaryota > Rhodophyta > Florideophyceae > Gigartinales > Solieriaceae > Kappaphycus > Kappaphycus alvarezii. The sequence goes on along the minus strand of NADL03000705.1, from coordinate 1,474,306 downwards.
AACCAAAAATTATGGTTAGGATCAAATATAATACCTAATGTACAAGATAATCTACTCATTGCTAAATTGTGAAAAATAACGATTTAGACAGACCATTAAAAATATTAATAACCTAAAATTTGAGAGAAAAAGTTCAATATTCGCATTTTGAGGAAAAGAATAGTAATAAGATATATGAATACGCATATAAAGCTGTTATAATAAAACGGGGTTTACCAATACACGACTAGAGTGGTCGCATGAAATTCATACCATTCGACCCATCAGATTCCTAGAGTTGTTCATCTGTATGTTCAAACCTTTTCGAGCTGTGATGAAATCAATATCGAAAGGATTTTTCTAATTTAGCGATAGAAAACAAGGCCCAAAGCATGCAGCGGATGCAAACTAAAATTTTTGTTGATGATTGGGACAAAGTAGGGCAGAAAACAATCACTGCTCGACAAAGAGCACCTAAATTTAGAATGAAGTAACTTCTAAACACCACATAGCTTCTCAAGAAAAGTTGAACCAACAAACGAACTGCCAAAAACACCCCCTTGCTCACTTAATTCTCTCGAGACGTTTCCAAGTTTTAAACTCAATAATTCAGAGGTATTTATTTTCTGCTAAAGAGTCCTACATTTTCGGAAATTCAGACGACCACTCTCTCAAATCTTGCACTCCAAACAACTTCTTGTGATTTGAGCCATACAGAAAAACAAAATAAATGATTTACATCAAATATAATCAGGGCTGAAACAGAACCTAGTCAATGCGCGTTGTGATTAATCACAATGATATTTATAAACACAGAAATATCACCATAGATACGATAAATCTTACGAATTCTACCGAAATAAATTTAACCTTCCTTTATGCTGCCACAAGCGCTGTACTCTTGTTGTAATTTTACGTATTTCTCATTCTTTTAGTGCGTAAAGAAGCTGCTGTTTTGCTATAGACCTGTCGTTTTAAGACTATTGACTGACAGCCTCCACTTCTGTGCATAGTAATAATCATTCATACCGTAGGAAATTGATTCATTGAGCTTTCGACGGCATTTACCTCCTTTCTGAACGCAAAGGCTTGAAAATACCTCTAATGTAGGTTTTAAAAACTGTCAGAATCATAAAAGAAACTTCTTCTAGAGATAATTTCCTTTTCGTGCCTCTTCTAAAGTTGTAATGAGTAGTGATACAGCTTTTAAGTAAACCAAAAAGAATTTCAGATTTGTTCGGGTTGGAGCTGAAACTTATGGGAACATCATCTCTGTCTCCACCTTTGAATATTTTGTCCCAAGTTTTGGTCTTCGAGTCTTTTTGTCATTATTGTCTGGAATTAATGCGTCACTGTAAAATCGTAGCGCTGTCCACCACTTAACAGATTCCTTGGAAATTAAGCGAAGCGTAGTTGTTTTATATTTAATGGAAAGTTGTTAAGAATTCTCTGAGATTGGCGCTGTGACAGTGATCCTGGAGTAAGTGATCATGTGATGGACTGAACAAATTGAAGAGGACAGGCGTTACATAAGGTCGAGGTAATTGAAGTCTGTCGACTTACTATTACTGTGTACTACTCTGTCGTTCGTACTTTAAGCTCTCACTTGGAATATCGACACGGTTTTACGTAAGCACTGCACTACTGTTAAGTGACTGCATATTTGTTTTGTTTCCGTACCTGAGTCAAATAAGACTTTTTGTAAAACAATTAGAAAAGTCTTGTGAATGTAACTGTCTTTAAATCAAAACTTTGAACCGCATGAACCACTTATGATATCTTTAAAACTGTGGAAATGATTTTATGTTTATCAATTTCTGTTCTCTCGACGATATTTCTGTGCTAAATATAAATTGAAGATGCACTTTGCAAGGAGCCAGATATATACGGATTTTCAATCCAAAGCACGGGCAGCACTCAAAAATCTCTAAAACAATGGATTAAAAATACAATGAACTCGGTGGAGATACTTCTGCGGGAAATCATTTAGTTGTTTTTTCTCAATATTTCAATTGAGAAAATGTTTCTGAAATCAAACAGCTAGTTATTTATCGAGAGTGAACCATCAAAGAAAGAGGATAAACTGTGTTGATGAAAACGCTTATGGTAATCGCATATCAAAATTTTTCTCATTAGCTTTGCATGTAAATTATAGAAAAAAATCGGAAGGGATGTAGGCATTTCCGTTAGCAGCTCTTGAAGCCCAAGTTTTTATCTCGAACGAATGTGTCAGAACAATTTTAATATAGAATGAAATATTAATGCTGAAGGGGAATGTTTAGGTTGGTATATTTCGAGTAGAATATAGTGTAAAATTCCCATTAGCTTGTTCAGAATGGCGGCAGCGGAGGAAACAATAAAGTGAAAATGGCGTGTTGTGTAGTGGCGACAAAAAAGTTGCTGCTGGCACTGTCAAAATACAGGCGGCGTTATAAGCATTAAAACGAGGAAGAAAAATATGAAAAAATACTTAGTGGCGCCTGGTTGAATGTAGAAGGGACAAATTGAAAATTTTGAAAGCGTAGAAATAATTAGTTTGCTTCGATACTGCGTATATTACATATTTATATAGTCAGAGGAAATGAATATCTGAGAAATGCAACAAGTAGAGTAATTAACCAACTGGAGCTTACACTGAAGCTGCGTGAAATTTGACAATAGCTAAGGTCGGAATCATTTAGGATAGACATAAAATAGACGGTTATATCTCCGACACATCATGAATTCTACGAAAATCACGAGATTCATATTTTGGATTTAATTTCAAGGGATTTTGGACTTTTATTTCATTTCAAGAGAAATACTCAGACTACCGGAGATTTGGCCTGTTTCAATTTAAATTAATAGTTAAATTTAGGCGTTATTTAGGCTACACATTAAAAAGAATTCTTGGAGGAATAGTGCGTTCTTTTAGTGACGAAAAATACCTGTAATTTTTTTCAATTGCAATGTTTTGTATGAACGATCATTTAATTTGAGCAAGGACAGCTTTATGATATGTACTGGCCCTAAATCTCCTCGATATACGCCTTCACTTCTCTATAGGTTTCCGAAATTATAAATCTGCCAAGAAACTTCCTTCTGATTGAAATAAACAGTTGTAAAATAGTCCAAGTCGCCTTCGAATTAGTCAAAAAAATATGCATACTTGAACTAGAATAAATCTATTTTCAACGCGTGATTTTTTTTCAGCGGAAAGGATAATATTAAAAAACTGGAGTTATCGGGGCTATTACACGCCCTTTTGTGTGTATAAGTAGAGAAATCGCCAGATTCAGGTACCATGGAATGGAACTTGTAATTCGAATGAAATAATTTCAATGATACAAAAATATTGAAAATAAGAGAAGGTAATAGAAATTAAGGGGTTTACTGGGGATTTTATAATTTGTTTTGCATAAAAAATTTATTTAGATCATCAACTGAATATTTATTTATAAATTTAACCTAATCCAAATAAAATTCCAAAAAAGTATATATGCATTTTTCTTGGACATCCTATACTGTATTCCGGATAGTTTACGTAAAATAAACCCTATGAAGATGTTTCCTGTGTTGTTTACCTTAATCTACGTGCAGCATCAATGAAAACGAAAAATCGTGATTAGTGTTTCCTGGAATTATCCTTAACAGTGGGACCCAAGTTACAAAAAAAGAATCATAATAGTGCAGAACATATTTGTTGGAAACCAGGAAATTATTGGCGGTAAAAAAGCATAATTTTCAAATCAAATAATAAGCATTTTGGAAAGAAGCTCACCTTGCAGCCAATTACAACTTTTTTGCACTATATAAAATTTCTACGTGATTACGGGCCATAGAGAAGAACAGCGAATGCACGCTAGAAATGGCCTGCCCCACAAACACGTAGCTGACTTTTATAACAAAATGTTAGTTCCAGTTCTTGAGACGCCATCATGCGGCATGTAATTCTTGTAAATTATATTTTAAGATTACCGATGAATTTGTGCCTACCTTGAATCAACCAAGACCAGAAGTTTAATTGCTTCAAAATGTAGTACATATGATATTTAAAAGTGGTTTGGAAGCCTTCGAAATCTGTCTCCAGAAGGCTTAAGGGATATTTCCCCTTATTTTTTATGTCCACGTAGTAATACGGCTCGAAGAGTTAGATCTTTGCGTTGGAAGTAAAACAAAGTAAGATAAATTAAGGCGCCATTAGTATGCGTATCATGAAATATAAAATAGTCCGTCTAATCTGGAGTTAGAGTTCAGATTAATTTTCGCAACAAGAGATAATTTTTGTATTTCTTAGTTTCCATAGGCTGCTTTTTCACGGAAAATAAGAGAGTGCCGTTTGAGAGCGCTGCTGTTCTCTTAAGTTTAAAGGTTCCAAAATATGCGGAGGATACATTGAAAACAGTCCCATGCAGTCCCGTCCAGTCACGTCCCGCGAGCTCGTCCCGAGAAGAATTTTCATGACAGGCGTATGTTAATTCTAAAAGTTTTGCTTGGTCACGTGGGACTACAAAAAGAAGGAAATTTATAGCAAAGAGAAGAACTTGGGAATTTCAGTCAACATATTTTCTGCTCGGAAGAATGACGAGGCGTCTCTTCAATACTTTTGAAGTCGGTTGAGATATTCTTTTGATATTATTGGAATATATCTCCTAGTGGTTTCTGCGATAGATATTTTAAACCCAAACGTCACGTTTTCTCGACTATTTATTTTATTTTTATATTCTATATATTTTTTACAATTATAGTTTTCTTAATCGCTTTATAGCCGTGGTTTTCTTAACCCACATCACTTTCATCTACCTCAAGCGTGCAACTATGTAAATAGTTTGGTTTGAATTTTCAAAACGGCAATATCTTTTTGTCCCTATTTTTCGAAATTCTCACTTCCTAAATTGGGTTATTATATGTTTCGTTGCATCATAAGGGGTTGCATATATTTTTTTGAACGAATTATGTCTTCCGAAAGAGAATGATGCGAAATTTTATTTCCAAAATGTGTGCTTGGAAGTAATCTTTAACAATTGACAATTGATTGTGTTTGTGCTTAACTTGTTGCCGCAAGAGCTCACATACTAACACGGAGAGCTAAATAATTTCTAGCTGAACAGGATTAAATATTCGTAAGGAGAAGAAGAAAATGTAACACGGAACCTTTTGAGCAAGTTTTGCACGTTTAGTACAGCAAATGGAACCACACTGTGATGACGAGGAACTTTTATTTGCTACCGTTATTAGGTATGGAAGCCGTATAATAAGAGACCATTTTCGTCGTCTTTTGAATAGAAGAAAAAAATTTAAGTCAACGGTTAGACGGGTACAAGAAAGATTTAAGGGCCGGCAATACATTCAAATACAGTATCAATTTAGTCAAAAGGCAGAAATACTGTACGTGAGTCTCAACTTAGAGAAACACTTTCGCTCTTTCGACAACAAATGGTACGCATTATATATAAATAGAAACGACATGTGACGCATTAAACCCATAGTTCAAGCATAACGAAAAGTATTTATGAGTATTGTATTTAGGAGGGATCATCTCACCGCTTTCCAAGTAAATGTTGTACTTGTATTTCGGATATATTGTGAATATTATTGTCTAATTATAAGATTCATTTTTAGAAAAGAAAGATATATGAGCCGTATTACCGTGTGGCTCATCCTAAAGCTACTTAATGCGGAAAAGACATTTTTCAAATGCCTTTCCGTCTATCCCCACCACTATACTCTATTTTTATCTCACAACACGATACAATTAGTCAATAAACATAAAATAGAAGCTGAAATGTCGTCAGGTAAGGAAATAGAAACGGAACAACCTTATTCCAAAACTTCCAAACGATGTAGAAGAGGAAAAACGTAGGTAATTTAGCATTACAAGCACTATTTGTGCTAACTGAGAAAAGTAAACTCACCGAAGTCAATTTCATCGGCTACGTTTGCGACTTGATGCGCCACCTTTCTTCCAGTATTCCTGAAATAATTCATTGTATTTTTGATTCAAAAGCGCGATAGAGCGCTCAATCACTCAGTCATTTTTCAAAACTCCAGTGCCACGTACTGTCCTCATATTAGACACAATGTTTTCGTTTATGGGGACAAAACTCATTATCATACAAATATTTACAGTTGCTGTAGGCATTTAAATTTTTTGGGCCCATGGATATTCACTAACAAAAGATACTATACAAACATAGAATTATAGTAAATTAGTGCTCAGTTGCTTCACTTCTAGATAAAGTCGGCGAAAGAATCCACTTGCAGGTACTGAAAGAGAAAAAATGGCAAATTTACAAGAATACAGAATATTACGGGGTGGTATATTTGGTTCTACCCTGAAAAGCGTTAAAATTACCGAAGATTTTTTTCAAACTTCTATACTGTTGAAAAAAATTTACGTGAAATTTTATTTCTCATAAATGTTAGCTCTAAGCTTTTTCCTCATATGATTACAATGGTGTAATAGACACTAGGTTTTGTTCTGGATCCCGTTACATTAAGAATGTATCAGGAGCTTTACGCTCTAAGGTAATAACTGCTCTGCGCTTAAGAAAAGTATTATTTCAACTTTTTTGTTGCATAAGGACGTGGAAAGAGGAGCTAGCTAGGACTTCTCATCTTTATTCTAAACAAAACTCTGAATTTCTCATGAATCTTTGATAGCATAAGGAGAATCTGGCTGTAATAAACATGACTGTCATAATTTTCTAGCTCAAAAAGTTAGTGCGAATTACATCTTTCATTCGGATTGGACTTCATATAGGAATTAAATTCGCTGTCATATTCAGTTAGTGACGTAAATATATTACGTGGCAATATGGAATCCGCAATTTTTATTTTACAGCAATAGCTCTTGACAAAAATTTTAACTTTGTTTTTAAAGAAACTAAAATGATTCTTAGTGGCTTTTAATTCAAGTTATATGTTCATTTTGATTTTCTGGTTTAAGGATTTGGGGCCATCTTCTCAAATGAGAGCTTTTAAGTCATATTCTACTTACTGCTACAAATTACATTCCAATATTTCGTTGTGTAGATTTTTTCCAGCAAAGTGTCGTTTATTCAAAGTCTTTATATGACTGAAAATATTATTATTTGACCAAATCGTTAAAAAATGTATGACATATACCCATATTTAAACAAACTGTACAACTAGCCTGAGCCTCAATTTACGAAAAACTATTATTTCAATTTACTCGTCAAGCTAGTTACTGTTCCATAAAAGTGAAAACCTTGCACTACTTCCTCACGACTAGAAATTGGACCAAGATACAGGAGATATAAAATGTCGTTACTTGATCTGAAATGGGCCCAAAGAACGTGAAAAATATCTCAAAATAATATAGATGGACCGAGTAGTGTATTGCATTCATCTTGGTTTTTCATAAATCGAATGATGAGGTTCATGCAATAAGATTAGAGAGATTAAGCGTATCTGAATGGTATTCTACGACTCTAAGCCACGTACTGCATTCAAAAGGGACGTTTTATACGGTAAGGATATAATTTAAAGTACTTTCTTGGTGAAAATTACGAGAGGAAAGAATAGGTATGTATATATAGATCATATTTTGAAACTATTTTTAATATTTTAAACTCTTGTGGATGACTGTTTTCTCCGCCAAGATTCACTTGAATGCATTTCAATTTCTTTATTATTTGGGAATTGTTATTCTTCAGTTTTCTGTAAGATTATTCAAGCCAAGTGAGTTGGAACAAATACTCAATAGAGATCTCGAGAAGTGAAGGGGTTGGAGGATTTTCAGATTGTAATGAAATTTAATTCGCATTTTTTGTCTATTAGACCTCTCAGCAAAACTTAAAAGTATAAAGAAAAGAGCCAAAAGATTAATGCAAACTGTATTGAGAACAGTACAAACCGAATTTTTACAATTTTAGAGTTGCATAGCTTGTGAGATATGGATGCCTCTAAGAACTTTTTCTGTTTTATGTTAGTTGGGTACCAAAGTAAATAATTTGTGGAAACTCCAATATTGGACAGAAAAATTTAAAAGTTCATCGCTTATTAAGACTCTTTTTCTATAGCTCTCCAAATTATCCAATATTTAAGACCTTTTCCGTCAGTGTAACCCGTAAAAACCCCCTTCAAAGTAGCCCACACCATCCAAGATGACCACCCTAAATATATGTCCACTGCATATCCAAGAACCGTAAAATCCCGTGCCCACCTATTCTGCAGCACATAGCCCGCTTCGGATTTTTGCCACTACTTCTGTATGGTGCGAACAATACATATCGATGTACAGCAAAAAACGGCGCCTAGAGGAAATTGACGACAAAAAGGCTCCAGGTGACGAGTTTTTGATGCTTTTGCAAGTGTAAAGGGAAGAATTAGATCCACAAAATGACAAAATTCGATACAGACTAGTTTCATGTCGTTAAAAGTGCTTCCTCGAACTGAAGATGGATTTTATAATGTTTGTACTGGCCGCAAATCCCTATATGGGTGAAAAATTGTTTCATTTATGCCATTAAATTTATTGAAACATGGTGAAAATTGGGATTTACTAGCCAGAATTTTTCGAATAAAGGCTCTAACTTTCGAGATACTGATAACTAAGTTCATCAGTCCATGAGAAAGTCTGCCAACACATCATACGTGACTGACTTGCCAACAACTATGACATTCTTAGATTTACTAGAGGATGAAATGAAGTTTCGCAAGTACCCAACCGCAAGATATTACACCAATGTTATCTTACAACAAGAAAGCAGTCCAATTGGAGGTATTCAAGAAGAAAGAAGCACTGCACTGGCAAACACAAGCTGGGTGGATTCAAGTCAAAGGTAAGTATGTTTCCCAATGGCATGAAAATCAAATATTTTGATTGACAACTACCCTGGCTCCAATTCTGAGTTGAAAAATTTTCAGCGCAATATTATATTTCAAAAGTTGACTTTTTGTGAAAAAGAAGATAAGCGAAAGGTCATGGAAACTGAAATTTGAGTTGGATTGGACCCAATTCAATGGTGATTCTTTACAGAAAGGGTACTAAGGAGCAGTTGAGATTTTGAGTTCAGTGTTAACGAGAAGAAGCCTAAAGAAGACCATTCAACGCGAGAGGAAGAGGTTGTCAACGGCAAAAACAGGTCGAATAGAGTTTGAGTGGAAAAATATTTCAGGCGTTTACTTTTATTTTAGAAGGTCTGGAAAGAAATAGAAATAGAAATAAGAGCGTCAATCTGCTTCACTGAAGCCTCGAATGGCATTCAAAATTTTAAACATTCAATTCTATGGCCTTTGCATAGAGAATAGTCCCATTTAACCTGTGTTCACGATGGGCTGTATATAATAACTGAAAAAATATTTTACAAGTATACAAAAACTATTTCATTTGTTTCCATATCAAATACAGCGATGAAAAACTAGGCAACAATATTTTATCAGACATGAACAATTTTTATTTGTTGTGAATCATCGAAAAATAATTTTATCTATTTCCAATGGTCTAGGTTTTATCCTGTATTACATGTGAAGCATTTTTCATGTCTGTCAGTTGGATTTTAAACTCTACAGTTCTAATTACCGGAATTAAAATTGCCAGCAATTTTATATGGATTAATGGTCACCTGGAGAATTATTCAATAATTATTACTGAGCATCAATTTGGTCTACAAAAGCTATTATAAACGTACTGCTGGAATCATCTTTGTAGCATTTAAATTCTGATATACAGTATAAATGGCCTTAGAATGTTAGAAAAAGTTAGCAAAGCCTCGAGCCATCGAAATATCCCCGTCGATCAGCTATCAATAAATACTGGGTTTCTTTTTGTTATTGTTCTAAGTACTATTCAGGTAATTTTATTACTTATTTATTTGGAACTATCTATTTTGTATCTACGCATTTCATTTGACTTTGATACTGTATACTGTAGGGGAAATGTGGGGTGATTTAATATTTGAAAGATATGGTCGATTGTGGCCCGGAAAATCCTACAAGGTGCGCAGTAATACCTCTGAAAATACTCTAAAAATGCTGTAGGTGAGGACACCTACATAAAGAGACTAAAAATGCAGCGTGCATACTTCGACAGGCGTAGAGAGTTGACTGCTTACTATTTTCGTGCGAACAAAATTCCACCGTGATACCCTGGGACAACGTAAAGTAAAAGCCGATTCTCCCCGCTTCATCTATTTTACTCATTGCTTCTTACAACTTTAACGAGCCCAGGAGAGAGAACTATAGACTTTTGCCGTACTTCACCTCGGGAACCCCTTTCTCGACGCAGCCGTGGAAGTACTGACAACCTCACCTATTATCCTTTCTACCCGTAACACAGCCGCCGTCTCTAATCCTATTTTATTTCTATTTCGTATTCTTCATGATCACCATACTACCTCACTACATATCCTGCAATGACATGGTTTAACTGCCCATGTCGAAATTGCCCCGTTTCACCTCGGTATCAACGCCACATCTCGTTGTTTGCACTGTTCAATCATACGAAACTGGCCCACCCCAATGTTCCTCTGCCCTGCTTCTCCCTTCAGCTTAGTATGATCCTCTATTCTCCCATACCCATCTTCATACTATAATCGTCATCATAAACTCTACCCAACAGCCCCACCCGTGTCAAAGGATGACTTGACCACGATTAAAGAGCCTAAATGTTATTCCCAAGTCACCTTCTAAATAGCAAATAGACAGCCTGATCTTGAGAAAAGTGGCAACGCAATCTCTAGCCAACCTGGAAAGCGAGGTTTGAATAGTAAAATGCACGAGTAGACCGATAGAAACGGGAGAGTGGAGATCACTTACCTGGTTGACAACGTCTACAACGAAGATCTTGGAAGTAGAGAGAAGTTGCAACTGTGAAAGAGCTGAGCGAGTGTGAGTGGTGATGAAGAGGGACGGGTGAGATCGAGGAGGGAGCATAATCAGTAAAACCCGTTTCAAGATTAAGAAAATAGTCAGGGTCGGCCTCCCGGAGGCACTTATGGAGGCCGACAATGACATGTTAATTATTATAATGCAAGAGATTTACTCTTTTTGTCGCATTATTCGCTATGCAATTCAATGTCGTTTTTGTTCCTCGCCTGCCTTGACCCACCAATGTAGTCACAGGGTCACGGATGCGCAGACGCGTTTCTCTTTTCTCCTTTCTTCTCTCAAAACTCCGTTTAGAGTCCCCACTAGAAGTATCAGACAACGAAGTAAACTACCCCGTCTTCCCCCACTTTTTGTTGACAACCATTGCTTTGGAAGTGATTAATTTCATTTTATTACTAATTTTATTACAGTACAGTATGTACGAGTGTATCTACGTAGGCAATGTAGTACTGTGCAATTGCTGCTATTCAAATTTTATGCCAGTTCAACGTATGCACGGAAATTAATTTCGTGCATTTCCTGTAATTTTTAGGGTAATAGGGAGCTTATGATTGAGAAAAATGTGTCAGAATTCTGCGCATTGGTGAGCACACGTGGCTCATGAAGTTGAGTCCGTTTGTACTCCTGAATTTTAATTAACAGTTTACGCCTGACTTTGAGCGAGCTTGGCGTGAGTATTGCCCCACAAGGATACTCTACCTTGGTGCTCGAGCTCATCGAACGGGCATCAACAAACCATGTCCCTCAAGTCGTTAAACCTCAGCTCCTGCACAATCCGTGCTTCTATCTACGCCACAGTCCTGGCGGTCATCCCGAAGCGGTACCTTCTAGGCAGAAGCGGGCGTCTAGCTTTACGACTGCAAAGGTGGTCTCTGCCATAAGTGCAGAGTTTGCAACTTGGCAGCATCAAATCCATACGCTTTTGCATCGCTTTAACCTTATCGCTCTAACGCAGTTTACCTTTAACTTTAACAGTTTTAGTGACCGCGAGGCTTTTTTGTATTTCCGCTTCAGAGTGGTAGACATAGCTCGTTTAGTGCCTGTGCTAGCGTGGCCAACGCGCAAGACGCATCCGTGCCGAAGCCGTTACGGTGTTTCGCCTATTCTTGCGAAGTGTTTAATTCTTCGTCGACTGTTCCAGATCGCTGGGAGGACGTGTGTACTCTCTTCGGAAAGCATCCCTCCCAGCTGTCCGAAATCTTTTGGGAAGCTATGGACCATTTTATGTCTGCATGCGGTCATCTACTGCTTGACCCCATACCAAAACCTTATATGAAACGATTTGCTGAGGGCTTTAACAAAGCAATACAAGACAAAGGTGCAGCGCGCCCCAACTGTGTCGCCTTTGTTGATGGAACAGTTATCGGAATAGCTAGGCCAAAAGGGCATATGCGTCAGCTAGTAGTATACAACGCTCACAAACGCAAACATGCCCTGAAGTATCAGTCTCTGTCGACACCGGATGGTATGATTTTACATGCGTATGGACCTGTGGAAGGAAGAAGACACGACTGGTTTATGTACATTTGTAGTGGTTTGGAGAAGAACTTGGCTGAAGTGCTGGTAATCGATGGTATGCAGTACGTTTTGTATGGAGACTCAGGGTATAATTGGAGGGTTTTCATGGAAGTTCCGTTTCACAAAAGTAATTTAAACAACAACCAAAAGGCCTTTAACAAGTCTATGTCCAAAGTAACAGTCACAGTTGAGTGGATCTTTAAAGAAGTCAAGATGTACTTCCCAGCGTGTGATACGAAGCGCAAGATGAAGGTGGGCGAGTCACCTCTAGGATTGCTTTACGTGGTAACTATGATTCTATGCCACTTCCATAACTTCTGCTACCCAAATCAAATCGCACGCTACTTCGGAGTCACACCACCATCGTTGGAAGAGTATGTTTGCTGTTGGGGCTGCCTGAGGAGTGAAGCACAAAGTTTTTTCCCGGCGAGCCTGTAGGCGAGCGCAAGGTCGTCCTGCAGCCCCGTAGGGAAGCCCTTAAAGCCCCCTTGCATTTCGTAACGGTAAAAAGCACTCAAGTTCTCATTTGTTGCGCTTGAGGACGTCCACTATCAGCTCAAATTTATTGAGGACAATCTTTTTGGCATCTTTCCTTTCCTTACGGCGCTCCTCTCTATCCTTCTCTCTTTCCTCCCTCTCCACCGAAAAATTCTCCCTCTCAAACTTCAGGTTGTCCGTTTCCAGCGCAATACGAGCCATGTCAGCCTCCTTCAACTTATCCTCGAACATTCCCAGTCCAGTCGTCAAATCAATCATCTGCACCTTACGACGCTTTCCAATTCTCTTTGCACTATCCTCACTTCTACTCTCAGCACCGTCTACGTCTTCAACGACAGCAGCTCCTTCCTACCCGCTTCCCTCCTCCGAATCACTTCTTTGCGACTTACGAATCAACGCCATCTACACAACCTCACGACCTAACCGCTCCTTCTCCTCCTTCCTACACTTCTCCGTCTTTGCAGCGTTCTTCGACACGAACGATTCCCTCCCCTCCCGCATTTGCGACAACATCTGGTAAAGCTCTCCAAACTCACCGCCAGCGACACCAGAAAGCGAAGCATTCGCTGTGTCGTCCGCATCGAAGTCGTCTAGCAGACGAATATATCGATCTTGTACAGCATTCCAGCCTACCTTTTGCGTCTTGTGGGGGTTGAGGTTGACCTTCGACGGCAATTGCTCATATATGTCTGCTTTATCGTGCCGTGAACGGCCACATGAGCACGCAAAGCCGATATCTCCCTTACCATGATGAAGTCCTCCATGGGGAGGTACTTTCCTCTCTTCGTACGTTGGGCAGTTGGCGGCGGAGTTATCAATGGTGGGGCTGGAGGATGTGATGAAGGGACTGGTGCAGGAGGGGTGGTAGAGGCAGCTGGAGAGGGGGGATTGGGGATTTCATGGGATCCTGAGTTGGAAGAAGGGGAAACCTCAGCCATGGCGAATTCGGAGTTGTGTCACAGGACCGACCGGAGAGGACAGATGTGTCTCGAGTTAAAAGGCCATTTGGTCAGTTGGCCTGATTTGAGTGCAGCCTCTTTCCCGCCAATTCACGGACACTTGTCCTGAATTGTTCACAGAAGTGGACAGAAGTGGCGTGAGCAAATGGCCATATTTGAGCCTGAATGCTCGTGACATTTAACACAAATGCGACAAACACTGAAAGCGCTGTAATTTTTTTCGCTCAGATTTGCTCACGAATTGCTCACGGACGGAAGCGTAAGCTAGCTAATGTCAGAGGTATTACTGCGCACCCTGTAGGATATTCCGGGCCACAACCGACCATATCTTTCAAATATTAAATCACCCCACATTTTCCCCTTTCCTATAGGCTTTCGTAATAATATGATTTGCGAGTCTTTCGACAAGGGGATTATTGGTGTCAGCAAATAGACGACCGGGTAGTGGACTGGACGTACAGGATGTAATTCAGTTATGCTACTCCTAATTGCAATTGGGACATGATTAATTACTTTCTGTGTTGTATTTATTTCGATTTCAATAGACCCTCAAATTTTAAATTTGTTTAACTGCATATGCTGACCAGTGAATCAAGGTCGCTTGTCTCTGATCCTGGTGACTGATACACCGGCGGGTATCTTCGGAAATGGCTGAGAGAAAATCCATTGGCAACAAGTGAGGATTAGGACACCAGCTCAACAAATGGATCACTGGGGTACGTGGAACGAAAAACTATAGTCTACTAAACTGTACGGTACTGTACAGTATTTGCAACACATTGCACTGTATTGTACTGTACTGTACTGATCCAGTACAGTACTGCCCAGTACGTACAGTACAGTATGTGTGATGAATATGTATGTACTGTACTGTCCAACCGTGACAAGTTATGCTCAACTGTACTGTACTGTATAGTAGTACAGTAATCATTTCGCTCTACTATGAAGCAGTGCCCTACCCGCGGCACCCTCCACCGATTAGAATCGGCTTCTACATCGCACTCATTCAACATTCTTCTGTTCGTCCATTTCAGTCATCTCCCCTCCCCAATCCAACTCTTGTTTCTCCTTCCCTCACACACATGGCGGACTCCGCCGCAATATCCAAATTTGTTGACATCACCGGTGCAGACATTGCAACAGCTTCATTCTTTCTTTCCGCCGCACACGGCAATGTCGATGCCGCCGTTTCCACTTTCTTCGAATCTGATGGTATCGTACCCGCCGGCAGTGCGCACACTACCGCTCCTTCCACCCGTCCCGCTCCCCGCCGTCCCATTCCCGAACCTTCCCCCCAAAATCCTCCGGCAAATCCCAACAACACCTCATCTTCTAGACCTACAAGGCCTCCCCGTTCCACCACCACCGGTGTAGCCACTTTAGCTGGCCTGCGTGCCGATTCGGAAGACGATGATAAAGAGGCAAACAACTATTACGCAGGTGGTGAAAAATCAGGTCAAATGGTTCAAGATCCTCGCAGGAGGGGTGATGCTGCCGGACCATCCAATGCCGATCCGCCGGCAAACCTAGCCGACGCCATCTTTGAGAAGGCCCGTCAGCTTGGTCCACGCACGGATGATGAACATGAGGAATTTGCAGATGGTCAGACATTTACTGGAGCGGGCTATCGCTTGGGTGATTCCAATGCCCGCACTGACACCACCACGCCCCCGCCACCGGATGTCGTGGGAAGGAGAAATGTCATTCGCGAGTTGACTTTTTATGCTAATGGGTTCACAATTGATGATGGGCCGTTGAGACGCTTTGACGATCCGGATAACGAAGCATTCTTAGCTGATGTCAATCGCGGAGTGGTGCCGAGAGAAATGGAAGAGCCTGGAATTGGAGATGTCAGCATTACACTTATTGACAAGAAGGGTGAGCACTACGTCCCTCGAAAGAAGAAGGTCGTGCCATTCTCAGGAGGCGGTCAGCGACTAGGTGCTACTAGTAGCGCAGCCGCGGCGGCTGCCTCCACTCCCCCTGCTGCCGTCAATCCTCAGCAAGCAGCCGCTGCAGTCCAAGTCAATGAATCGAGGCCCATTGCGAGTGTGCAAATTCGGTTGCATGATGGCACCAGACTGATTGCCCGTTTGAATGAGGATAGCACTGTGGGCGATTTGCGACAATTCGTAGCGGCGGCAAGGCCGGGTTCTACGGCGTTCACCTTGTCCACCGCATTCCCGAGGAAGGTTTTGGACGACGATCAGAAGACGATCAAAGAGGCTCAGTTGAAGGGCGCTGTAGTGTTGCAAACGAATAAGTAGTCTGGATAAAATTGCCAATCGTCACACCAGAGGTATGTTAAAGCATCGAGCAAGAGTCTTGAGCCGCAAAATCCTCGTGACGGGAAAGTGAGAGCGAGCGACGAAGTGACAGGAGTTGTCTCTCACGAATCACCGCGGCGTTAGACGTCGTTCACGCAGAAAAGGAGAAGACAAGTCACGTAAGAAATCGGCGCGGGTGCTCTAGGCCCTTCAGCATGCAGAGCAAGGTTCAAGTCAATGCCATGATGGTAAGAGACCCGCGGCGTATCCAGGGAGGCGAACTATGCGATTAGTAACGCCGATCATGACTGACTCAAACTCTATGGAACTCTGACATTCCAGACAAGTCCGTCTATCACGTATTTGCGTGTGGATGAACCCAAGCGAAATACGGGATGGTTGTTACTCTTTTGTCTTTTGGTTGAGAATGCGCTACTAAACTTTCCTCATGCAATCCACCTTTTGTATTGCCCTCCAATCTATATTTCAATGATATCATCTGGAGGAAGATGTTTGTATCGAAGCCGTATTTTTGCCAACTCTGCGACACTGATTTTCAGAGGCTTTTGATCCTTAGAAACATCCTTTCTCCCAAACAGCCGCTCTCGCATACTCTTCCGGAAACCTCTCCCAACGCGTTCTTCCCTGCACTCGCTCCCGACAATGCATCCATCCAACGAAGTATCGAATTGGTGCGAATACTTTCCGCTGCCTTGCCGCGAGAGAATCACCCCAAGCTTCCCAGCTTGCAACCCCAGCCATTGCGGTAGCCATTCCCGCAAGGGACCGTGGGGTTTCACCAACAGCATCTTGCGGGAAACACGCCGTGGACCCCCGTGCTTGTGGACGGCAAACCGGAGATCATGCCTTCCAGTTCGGATGAGGTCCCTCATGGAAGGCATAATCCCGTCTGCCCCATGCATCGCAATCCATTGGTGCAGCTCTTTGACAAACGGCTTCCACATCATCAACGTTTCAACCGGCTTAGTCTGCACGATATCCTCAGCCACAACCCAGCCATGTCGAGCCGCAAACTCTGCCACTCCCCCATGGTATCTTTGAATGGCAAACGCAATATCAGACCTACCATCCCTCTTCAACATCTCCATGGACGGGATATATGACGTGCCGTCCACATCGCTTTTCTCCACCGGCAGCACCTTGCCGGGATGCTGCCAAAATCCGTACCTCATGCCTATATAATTGAGCAGTTCATTCACGACATGCTGCTCCCTCTCCCAAAACCCCTGATCCCGAACCTCAAACGCAAATCGCAATCCCAGCCTCTGGGCGTAGTACAGCCATCCTCCATGGTCGCGAATAGCGGTTGCCAAATCCAAGCGCCCTGCCTGCACCAACATAACGCTCGTCGGCATTGAGCCGCGACACTCCAAGGGTTGTGTGCCCAAAAACGACTCCAGCTCTGCCACCACATTCTCCAGAACCGTCCAGTATCCGCGCTTCCTCCGAGGATACTTGACTTGCAAAGCCATCTTCCTGGCGACCATCATGACGCCACCATGCAGGCCGACGCCGTACACCAAATCCATCCTGCCAAAGCTCTGCATAGTCTGGATCGAGGGCATGACGCCCTCGCACCCGATCATCTTGATAAAGGCAGTCAATCTTTTTTTGACATGACGCCACTTTCTCCAGTAGCTACTCGGGCCATACCAAACCAAATGCAAGTTTGCTGCAACACGACTAAAACCTCCCCATTTGTCAATGGCATATACCAAATCGCGACGTCCAGCACGAATCAACTGATCTCTTCGAGGCATTAAACCCGGATGTCCACGATGAGCAGTAAATACCAACAACTCTGCATGCAAGCGCTTGGGATCCGCCCAGTAGCGCGGGGGTTTCCGATGTGCTCTGTCAGGATGAGGAGCGAGGGCTGCACGACGGGCTACAAGCGAGGCACCCCCATGCAATCGAACTGCATTGAGAAGATCGGAACGCCCCTGTTCGATGAGTTCACGTTGTGACGGCATGCGACCATGACAATGGGACTGGGAAAACTGACGCAGTTCGGTCTGAAGGTTATGCCATTGAATCCAATAGCCGCGATGGCGGCGAGAGGTGGTGGTGCGTCGTTTGTAAGGGCGCTTCGGTCTGGATTGGGAGGGGGTGAGAGTTTGGATTGAGGGTGACGGGGTGGTCACATTTGTGACAAGCATGTGGAAAGGGGACAGAGAGGGGAAAGCGGGCGGTGAGGATGGGCGTAAAAGGCAAGGCGAGAGGAAAGCCATGTGGATGGAATACGATCAATGCAGCTGGGATGGTCGATAAGCTGGGCGCTCTGCGAGAAGAAACTGCGACTGCCGGGATTGAAATTGGCATCACGTTGACGACATTGGGCAGAATGTGCCGGCGGAATTTGATGCAAAACGAGATTGTAAACAGTAAGGACATTGGAGCACTGGTGCCGGATGGATTCCGGATTCCACCTGGGACATTTGTTCAAATACGACAAAATCTCAGATTGTATCTTTCATTCGTGCAATCACCATCAATACGCCACCATCGTGTACACCCTCCAACAAAAACAAGCCAAGTGGCAGCCTCCTCCCGCCGCCATGGAGTTTTACTGTACTGTACAGTCCAATTTATCCTGCCATTATACACTACACTACAGTACATTGTACAGTAATGTACTTTACTGTACAGTACATTAGGGCAACTACGTACCATACAGTATGCAATTCTTTTTACTCATTTATTATTTTCGAGTGTACTGTACACTGACTGAATGACCATTAAATCCCCTCTCGGAATTGAAAAGTCGAGTTGCCCCTGGGACCAGGAGCGAGTTCGATAGGCAACGTGGCTTGGGTTTGTTTTTATCACTGTACTATGTATGTGCAACAATGTAAAGTCGCTACAAAATTAATTTTGAATATGGTGACCACCTTCTGCGTGTTGCGGGCACGACATATTACTGATTTGGGGTGCTTTTAATCCATGAAAAATGAGGTCAGCTGTTCCCTGAGGGATGTCATATATGGGTAAAAGCTTACATTGTAAAGGATTGGCGGGAAGCCGTCAAAACACTAGAAAACTGGCTGGAGTGTAGATACTCTGGAAAAAGTGAAATACCGACGACCGATATTTAAGCAGCTTTCTTAGTTACCCCCAAAGGCGGAGTGCTGTGGTTGGAAGTTGCTATCGTTATCCCCACTGTCTCGTCCCACCCGCTACCCAGGGGGAAGGTTCCAGTCCAAGTCTTTATACATTTTCCACCCGAGAATACCAAGATTGGTATTGCGCAATAGAATCTGAGAAAAAAGCAAAAATATAAAATTCGGAACACTAAAAAGACAATATCGAGACAGGCTTTCAGTAATCACACCTTTGCTGTATACCTCAGACTACATGATTGAAACTCCAGCACTCTGTATACAAACGATGCTATCTCGAATTACCAACCGAACAACTTCCGTTTTGGCAACTCTATTGGATGGGATAGACAAGAAAGATTTCTTGGGGTTCCCTTGGTAAATGCATCTGCCGCATTGTCTGTCCCACGCACTAGACCAACTTCTGATATATCAAATTTTTTAGGCCTCCCTTGCGGCAACAATATCGATCTTTATTCTGCGTTTTGTTGTTGCAGATGATTATGAGATAAGATTAAACAACTGTTTTGAATCTTTGAGCATATGTATCGGGATATTCTTACCATAAATACCTTGAAATGCGTCTTGAATCATAACTTCTGCATCAATTCCATCCATAAATGCTTATACTTCTCCACCCTATATTGAACGCACCACTCTTCTCGATTTTTGAATGCCATAGTACATAATATTGCATTTATTACTATCATCTCAGAGGGAAAGATAATGTGTCCCAACTGGGAGGTGTGGTCGTAGTTTGTGCCAAAGGAAGCGTTCGTATACACTTGAAGATGTAATGAAGCTTCATACAGTTGAGGTTAAAGAGGGGATACATTATGCCGTTTCATTTTCCGTATTGCCTTATTCAGTTGAGTAATAGAATCCTGACAGAAGCGTTCCTCCGTTAATTGTGCTGCTTTGTTCACCAGCCACATGATATCAGGTCTGGAATGTGTAAAATAAGCAAGTGCAGCTCGAAATCTACAAAAAGCACTGAAATTTGCATCCTCAACCATCAAAACAAGTTTGTAAATGTATTCCTTTTGGGTGATCTCAATTGAGCAGTTCTCATTTCTCTTGATGTTCAACCCAAGGAAATTTAGTTCATCCCATTCGAGTGGCTATGACTCACTGTCTTCTCCAAAACGGTTGATGATAACAATATATTCTGAATTCCCCGCTCCAAGAGAGTCGCCTACATAAGTACCAAAGATTCCAGAGATATCGGATTTTTCCTCCTCCTTCCACGTGTACATTGATGGGCCCCCACAGGAAGGTGTCAGGCCAATAGTGCCTGAAAGTTACTCGTGATAGTATGCATTCAATAGTTCCACTATCATATATTCCGTACAACGGTCGATGTAACTGGAAGATCTCATCCGAACGGATATTGAATTGTGACATATCAGAAAAGCGTGGCTGCAGGTATACATCGCGTCCGAGTGGGTCCTTAACCTGAAGGCAAGCTTGGCTTATGTCTTTGCTAAAAAGCCTAAAGCCTTTTACCTCAGCAAAGGATACAAGTAATCGAGTCGACCGTTGCTGCATACCGGGCATATTATGCTCAACAAAATCTTTTTCCACATCTTTGTGCCGCTGGATAATGTATCTTGCCTTTGGCCTCTAATTTTGGGTCGCCGGCTTTTCAGTGCCAGGAAAAATCTTTCACCTATTATGTTTGCCCCGTTTGGAACGTATGGAATGGGATAGTCAAGGTTGACCCGGATCTTCCGGGTACACGCCCAGAGTTGGAGCTCTGGGTCCTTTGAATGCCTCGCGACTTCAAAGAGAAGTCAAGGTCGATTAAACCATTGTTTTTGTTCTTTCAAAATCGGAGTTTTGTTCAAGTAGTCAACCTTAGAGTAGTGTTAGAAAAGAAGGATGTATTGCAAGAAACCTGGCCCAAGAAGACGATGAATAATGTTTTTGGCGAAAACATTATTCAGTGAACTTGTTGAACCGAATAGTCTTTCGCCCTGAATGTTTGAGGAGGATTAGGCCGCTCTGGAGCAGATGAAGCAGGCGAGAGGTATCAGGAAAAATATGGGGGAATTCTTCTGGCTCCCGCCCTGTTCCCGCCCGATGGCAGATGTTGCGGGATGTGTCAAACTCATTGACGTCCTCCCAAAATGTATGATTACTCTATATACAGACCCAGACGATAAGAGTCTTATTCGGACTCCTACAGAACTTGAACTCAAAGAAACGAAAATGTGTCTCATGGTTGCACCCAAAACTTACCCAACAATCATAAATGGGTTGTTGGATAGGAACATTTTGGATTTGACGACTGACAAGCCGAAGGAGATCAATGGGATTTTTGCGGTGCCTGCTGAGAGCTGGGATTGATCCCAAACTCGAAATAATTGGAGGTAACGAGAAGGTTATTCAGAAAGTGAGATATGGGCGCTATATTGACGATTTTTCGTCAGCTCGCCCTGGATTGAGTGCCCTACCACCACGGAATGGGACCAACCCATAGGCAAGACCCGATATTGAGGCCAAAACCTTTTACCTTCAATGACTACAGGAGGAAGTCCGAAGTAGCTGCGAAGGTGTTCAGGCAAGGCCAACCTATGGTTATCGATATCAAGTTTGCCTGTGTATACCAACTTATCTGAGACCGCCTCCAACTGTGTGAACAGTCCTGGGTGAGGCATTTCACCGTTAGCTGTGTGATGAAAGTGCAAATTTCCACGTCGAGCGTCCATAATTAAACGCTGACGAGTATTGTCTCTCTTTTTAACCACGTTGAATACCCGTCTGTAAGTTAAGCCCTCTACCTCTTTTTTACGGCCTCCTTAAATTTTGGGCTACTGGCTCTGGGGTCACTAGGCTTCGAGACCTCAACAATGAATGGCTCCGAATGATAAACTCACTGACGTCCAACTGTTCATATTGAGCTTGATCAGCCGCGATATCCCTCAACTCATCTACAGGCAAGCGGACCACCTCTTTTCTGTGGCTTCCTTCTTTCTACAGTGTCTCCGCTGTTAAGCTCTGTATTGCTGTTTCCGTTAGCAAAGTCGACACTCATACCTATACGGTATTTTTCACTCTGTCGATTGATAATTTACTATCCTTTCCGTTGAAGTCTACGACAATATTTTCCCCTGAGATGTCACGGACAGGATATGGACCTATCCAAACAGACGGATTCTCCCTATAAACCAGCATGCGATCACCAATCCTGACGTCAGCCATCGTACCTTGCGGTAACTTGCTCTGTAGGGCCTAGGTCACCCTACTTTTAGCAATAGTGTGTGCCGTTTCCTTTCGCGCTTCATCCATCGCAGTCATTTTCTCCACTTGGGTAGGGAGTTCAGTTGGTAAGAAAGGAATGCGAGGCACAACGCCGAACAACAACAATGTTGGAACTAAACCATTTGGTCTGGCAGAGTCATTGAGAGCCCTTAAGAGGTCTCCAATATATTTTGCTTGCTCATCCCGGGGTGTTCCGACTTGAACTTACGATAGATCTTTTACGATAGATCTTTCTCAAATACGCATGGTATCGTTCTCCCACTCCAAGGGAGTCATGGCTTTTGATATCTGCTTGTTTTCTGTTAATACCAGCAAGGAGACAGTAGTTTCTGAAGCGCAATGCTTAGAACTGAGTACCATCATCTGCATGAATCTCAAGCGAGTGACCAACATACCGACTTGACCAGATACTTACGTATGTCCTCCATACCTCATCTGCTGTCTCACTGTTGAGAAAACCTGCAGCATTGAACTTGGTGTCCTTGTCTAAAACATGCCAGATAGAATCGCCTCCACTGGTGAGCAGGTCACAGCTCAATTTCCTGTTGAACACGATGTCATCGTTCGGTAATGTTACACGGAATCTGCTCTGTTTGTCGCTCAAGCGTTGTCATATATCACACGAAGATTCAATGTCTTGTAACTTTTCTAGGACTTCCTGTGAGTACTACTCTGGTTTTGCGCATCGGATAACGCTAAAAGTCTTTGAAACTCTGTATGGCTGAAGTGTAGATGTACTTTGCGGATCTCCTCAACAGAAAACAATATTTCCTTACTGGAATCCCAAACAATGAACATTCTTACGTATTAGACTGATTTCCCTTTTATCTGTGCTCGGAACAATTTGTTGTTGTGTGTCATATTGATTGTTACCTGGTAGTTGTCAAAGAACTCGAAACAGACGAGTAGTGGCACATCGACATCAACAAATTACTCGTCAAACGAAAGAAAAATGTCCTTGCTAACAGGGATACGAATATTAATTACTACGAGCCCACTGAACTTCCTGTTAACAAACTTGTATAAATGGTGACCGTCGATGTCTCTGGGAACAAACGATATGATCGTGGCATTAAAATAGGCTTTTGTTTGCTCAAGACAGATAACAGACTTCTGTGCCCCTTCGTCAACGAATGCAGCATGGAAGGAGACGTGATCCTCTATCTCAATTATGAAGAGTTCAATGTTTGAGTCTTCATCATCAAACACTGTAGCAATTGACTCTTCTGCAGTCTTTTAATCTTCATCTAAGTCCTTCCTAAGTGAAGGCCAGTGTTCAAATTCATCCGCAAAGTCCGTGCTGTCGACGGATGAAGATGATTGACCAGAACCTGAAGCCGCGCTGAAATGGTTGATGAAAATCCCTGCGGAAGACAGAAAGCTTTCGAATACTGCTTTGTCAGGTATTGCCTTCGGTTCTACTTCATTACCCGCAGGGATGTCTGCGATGTCGTTATCGAGTTGATGACACAGTTCAGCTAAGACATGATGTACGTTGTGTTTGGTACTCAAGTTCTTTTTCGCAAAGTACTCCAGCTTATTTGCAGTAGTTCCGGTAACTTTGAGCAGAAGTTTGCAATCCTTGACAAGATGAGTCCTTTCACCGCAGTTGAAGCATCCTGCGATGGACAGAGTATCAAATGGGATTTTTTTTCTGTCTTTTTCCTTCGTTCCTCTCCAGTGTACTGGGGAAAGTCGTCGAGCATTGCGACCTTTACCACTGAAATATGCTTTAGGAGAATCGTCGTTGAACAGTATACCAGTACTGTCGTCATTTCGTTCGATTTTTGGGTAAGGGTTTCTCCTGAAATCTCGTCCCGCAAGCGAGAGATCTTTGCTTCCTTACTGAGCTGTATTTGGGCCTCTAGCTCTCCATAGAGTTGCTGCAAGTTCAAGCTGCATGTGGAAACTCTTGCAAGCGGTTCTCTCGCCCATGGATATCCTGAAATCGCGGACTAAAAATACTTTACTTTTTGTTCATCCCCTCTGTGCGCGACTTGGGCTTGTCGTGATAGCTTTGTGATAATCTTGTATACCTGTTCCAGTGCAGCAACAGTGTCCATTCCGTCACTGATAAATTTGCTCACACGAAGCGACTTAAGACGATTCTTCACCATATTCTGTCTCACCGGAGAGTTATACTCTCGCTCAATCTGGTCCAATGCTTGCTAAAATGTCTGTGCGTATCTATCTACTACATAAAGATAGAACCTCTTTGTTTCGCTACAAATCAGGTTGTGCAGAAACCGAAGCTTCTTTGTAGTGCTGAGATTATAGTCACGCCCTATCTGTCTATATTCGTCAACGAATTCCTGCCAACACTCCCCTCTGTCCCTTGAGAACTTTCCTTCATTGTCACGTAGTCCCATGAAATTATTGCGAGCTAGTTTTTCCATACTTGTGCTATCGATGGACGTAGTTTGACTACCGCCAGTGGCGCTTGACGGTTCCTCAGTGGTGGGGTTCCTTCGCTCAGCGTCGATCAAATCCTTGACAATCTCTATAGCTGCATCCTTGCCTTCGTCATCCTCGTTTAGATTTGTCGCCAAGGTCATCACGATTCTCCTAGAAGAATGCTGTACCAAATTTGCACCCCTACGATCGAAAAATTCCGCAGCTCTAAATAGAGCGCGAGAACAGCACGAAGTTCTTGACTGAAGAGATTTGCAGATGGGAAAAGATCAAAAACAGCTCTAACCAGGCTAGGTCCAACCATTGAGGCGTCTTCTTCAAGAATGCGGATAGTTCTGATGAATCCACTCTGAAAATTCTT
The DNA here is from genome assembly GCA_002205965.3 of Kappaphycus alvarezii. Lineage (NCBI taxonomy): Eukaryota > Rhodophyta > Florideophyceae > Gigartinales > Solieriaceae > Kappaphycus > Kappaphycus alvarezii. The sequence goes on along the minus strand of NADL03000705.1, from coordinate 1,449,096 downwards.
AATATTACTTAGAGACGATGCTGAGAGGGATGACATGAAAGATGTGCTGGGAGGTCTGGAAGTACCTCCATGACTAGGGCCACCGTCGCCTAAATTCTCCTCAGAAGGTGTTTGATTACTCATGACCGAGTAATGAAGATCACCTCTGGAAGAGATAGTCCGAATAACCGAAATAACCACCCTTTTCCAAGTACCAACAGGATTTCCAGTAGCAGTACGATTACAGGCAGCACGCAGTTCCAGTAAAACAGATAAAATAATGTTGAAATTGGTGAGGCAGAGGTTGATGAGATGCACAATTTCCAAGTATCTGACTGCAAGGTATGACACCACGTTAAAGTGAGCCGCCCCGTTGACACTCAAAGTTCCTGCAAGCAGAAACTTCCGAACCCCCACAGTCAGCACCAGGTTATCCCTAGGTGTGAGTTCAGCAGCGTCAGAGAGCGCCGTAATGGAGCCCAGGCAACCCCCCGAAAGAAGTATTCTGTTCAGCTCCTCCCGGCGGTTCTACGGTATAAGCGCAAGAGGAAAATGCCTTTACCGATTCAACAACCACCTGTTCACCCTCATTTCTTGTTTCAAATCACCACCCGCTCACCTTAGGAGACTCCCTTACGGTACGTAGTACTAAGCACTACCCTAAAACGTCTCTCTGTCGAGTTTCTCTGCTACCCCTTCGCGGTTTCTTTTGTTACGGTAGATCCCAGGACACATTCCAGAATGTAGATACTCTGGGACAAAGTGAAATACCGGCGACCTGTATTTGAGCAGCTTTCTTAGTTACACCCTGACGGCGGAGTGCTGTGGTTGAAAGTTGCAATCGTTTTCCCTATTGTCTCGTCCCACTCGCTTCCCAGGGGGGACGGTCCCAGTCCAATTCTTTATGCATTTTTCACCCCAAAATACCAAGATTGGTATTGCGCAATAGAATCTGAGAAATAAAGAAAAAATATGAAATACGGAACACTAAAAAGACAGTATCGCGATAGGCTTACAGCAATCACACCTTTGCTGTATACCTTAAACTACATGATCCACATTGAGGCCAGCCACCAGGCACGCCGCATTAGGCATCGCTGCCCCTGCAGCACATGTTAGTGAATACTAAAATAGCGGGAGAGAATCCCGCCAGCGAGTAAAAACTGTGAAAGGAACCAAGACAGCCTGTCGGAAGGACAAACTAGTAAAGTATGAATGCCTTCTGTCGTACCAAACCCGTGCTGAGAATAAACAGTATCGGTCTACCTTTTTACAGGTTATGGGCAACAGCAAGTAAACCACTGCGCACAGCGCATAGGCTGTCCCCGATCCTCACACACGAATGGCCAAAACATCCGCACGGGATCCGCCGCCATACACACACCAAGATATAAGTTCTTCCAATGTTTCGTTCGCCCAAGCCACCACAGCGGCCAACCAGTCTCGCTACGCATCATTTTCTGAGCTTACATAAGGGGTAATATGCCTCACAAGTACCGCCGGGGAACCCGAGTTAGCATATCACTAGCACGCCAAGCATTGTGACGTACCCACCATTCAAACCGTTCCCACCTCGAAAATCGTACAGTTCGACAGAGCGAATTATTCGCCATGCATCCCTGCAATTTTAGGTGTCGCCACTTTAATCGACGCCACTGACGAAGTACCGGAAGACCCAGGCTTACACTATCTTCACCAAGAAACAAGCCATCTTGGTGGGCGCAATTATCGATTCTATTCCTCCCAACGTCGCCTCACTTGTCATCAGCCGCAACATCAGGCCTACACCATACCATATCATCACTTCCCTTACAAGCTACCTCGACGCTGCACCAGGCATGACTATAGCACACTAAAGACACTTTCTGAACTTACTTTCGTTTACGATGGCGTGACCATCGCCGAGTATCTAGCCACACACGGAGGCATTCGCACCTAGATGATCGCGGCAAACTATCCCGGAATTGACAACCAAATCACTGCGATGGACTTTATGATCGACGGACTCCAGAACAATACCACGATGAAGCCCATACTTATGCTACTCAACAACACCAAACCGAAAGACCCTCTTGAATTCTCTCAACGCCTCACTGACCTTCTCAGGTTTACACCGCACGGACACGTTGGGTCGCAAACGTCGCATCCATCTGTCCAGGGAAAAACAGCCACAGCGCTCCAGGAGATACCAAAAATAATGCGTGCTATGCGACACTAAGCTAAACAAATGCGCCCCAAGTTCAAGCCATTCTAGCATCACATCAACCTTGGAATCTCTCACCCGCCCCACTTGGAAGAGCAATGCAGCGATGTGACTCACCCCAAACTCCAGAAAACCAACGAATCAGCTAAGCAGGCAAACTTCGACTATAACTGTTGTATTTCACTTCACAGACCTTACAGCTTTACACGAATTCACTGCATCTACTGTACTGTAGATTCAAACCACTGGTAACCTTGCAACTAGGGCTACTAGGCACTTTGCTGTAATTACACTTTCCTTACAGTTCTGAACACAGCGTTTGACCCCATTGGTACACTTGGAATAGTTACGGGCGAGTTGCACACTTGGATATTATATCATTGCTTTACCAATCAAAAGTCGCCTTGCTATCCCATGCCACCTGGACCAATGTACTTCTTACATCTCGTCAGAGTATGTCACTCGTGCCGACTACAATTCTGGAAGCGCTACTTACGATACCGTCAGGGCTGTGTAACGGGAACACCTTTGAATTCGCTACTGTTAGACTGCATTTTCCTTTAGTTTGTACCCATCTTAAGTCCTATATTAACTCTGGTTTGGGGAGGCCGGCTTAGCCCAGCCAGCCTCAACCAAAATTTCAAGCACAGTTTTACCTTGATCTGCTCGTGTGCGCTTAACACCACACAGTAATATCCCGACAAACCATTGTACATCAAAGAGCAACCTAGACTCATCGGCGAACTTCGCCACCCCTCCCATACCGGTAAACTACTTAGAAACCTGTACATAACACCGTCTGCCGCCAATACATACTACTGAGGACTAATTACGCACCTCCGTACCCACGGGTATACCTCAAGCCAGATCTACCCATGTTTGTTCTATAAACACCACAAAAAGTACTCATATTCATCGCAGTAAGCATGGGCGATTTTTTGCCGATATCACTCGAGCAACCGAACATATATGACATCCTAACTTGGGTTATCGTACAACATATCTCAAATGGAACATCAATATAACACCGCAAGGGCATATAAATAGTTCCCAACCAAATGCAATGGAAACCTTCCTCTACCGTTTGCGCATGACAGAGAGCAAACATCGGTCAACTTTGGTTCCGGAGGACGCAATCTGGGAACACGCACCCAGCGCACTACCACTGCAGACCTCAGCAGTGGAACCATTCCAATCCATCCTAGGCAAAATCCGATACTTGACCGACAGCACGCGGGCAAACATCCAGTTCAGCCTCAAAAAACTTGTCGAAAAGATTCACAAACCCAGCACTCGCATATACTTCGCTGGATGATGCAATATCTTAAAGCCACCGGCAACAATGGCATACTATACCGCAAGGACACCTAAGTCAAAACTTAGCCCCAACCTACCGTGACCTATTCTGACGCCGACTATGCGAACGCCCTCAACCGAAGATCGCGCACGGTTATTATCCACACCGCGTATTGATACCCTATATAATGGCGAGTTCGAAGCAGCACGTTTTTGCCCAGTCCACGTGCAAATCAGAATATATCGCCGCATAGGACGCTGTGCAGGAGACATAGTAGCTACGCCGCCTCATTGCAGACTGTCACAAAACCAACACTAAACCATCAAAAAAGCTCTTAGACATCACTAAAGCATTCTAAATCGCCCACGGCTCGGCCCTCAACCAAAAAAAGAAACGTATCGACATCCCAAATCATAATATTGCCGATTAAATCAATCGAAGAAACATATCCGTGCACTAAATCCCATCTCAACACAACGCGTCGGACATTTCACGTAGGCCCTAGGAAAAAAAAGCTGGAGATCCACTGCAACCAACTCAACATTGTGCCGCTCCCCACCGTCGACCAGCCACCATCGTCCAACAGCCACTACACCATAGACTCTTGCTGTGAATTCGATCCCCCGTTTTCCACCGGGACTTTGAAAAGAACCAAGAAATCACAGAAAACGAGAATCAAATTCAAGGATGCAAAAAAACCCAAAACAGCCTGTCGGAAGATCAAACTAGTACAAATAATCGCCTTCGTACCAAACCCCAGCAAAGAATTAATTTATAGGCCTACCCCTTCACACAATCTAGCGCGTGAAGAAGTCTTCTCTTTGACGGTAGGCTATGTTGAGAAGAGGCCATAGGATAAGATTGAGGCCGACCGCCTGCACTAGTACTGAGAAAGTAAATCGTGGTACGCTGCTTACTCACTTGACTACCCTACATATACCATGGCGTTAAACAGAAACTGCGGGGAATACTAATGCGGAATCACCAGGCCGGTGAATAATAGCCCGATATGTGGAGCGCAATTTCGCAATAAAATCTAGATATTTTTACGCTCTTTCATTACGGTGCACAGTAGTTGTCATCAGAAGACATTGATTTATTTTCCCAGCCGCCGGAGATGCACGCGAGTAAGGTCCAGTCCAGTACCGCCCTTCTTTACATTACACTTCACTTCACGTGAACTTTATCCAGAATTCACTAGTATTCAATGTAGACTCTGCTCCGTTAGCTCCCAACAGATACAAGCCCCCGGTCAACCCTTCGTCTGTAGCGAACCCCTCACGCACTTAACTATCTGGTTATGAGCAGCGGCTATCCTCCCTGGAAGCAGCCCCTCTCACAATGCCATCGAAGCCGTCTATGGGAAGACGTCAGTTGGGCGCGCGGGTGAAGTTATTATGAAGACGGAGATGGCCATCGGCCTGGCTCGAACGGGGCCGTACGGAACTATGCACATCTGGGTGTCTTTGACATGGATAGATTGGTCTGACTTCAAATCTGAAGACGGCGACGGCGTCGATGACGCAGTTGACCAAGCAGAGGAGCTGGACCTTGCCAAGGCGGTGGCAGTAAGTAGCGATGGTGCGTGGCGGTCTGTAACACAAACACATGTTAACTCATGTTTACGATGTAGTCACTATCTTCATAACTATGAAGCATAGAGCAAGTCCAGCGGTGGGTAAAATCTATATTCAAATTTTGATTTTTACATATGCATCTGAGGTGCGCATGTCTAACGGTTCGGCGACGCTTTGAAACGTGTCTTAATATGACTGGATGCATGAATATGAGGGGTGTAATACTTCACCTTACGTTGATTGGACATTTTAAAGTTAGGGGAACACATCCATGTGTCCGCGCCACTGCACCATGGCCGATGGCATCATGAGTGACGAATCGTCGTCGACGATTGAAGAAGTGTTGGAACAGTTGCTGGAGTCTGAAGGGGAGAAGGAGGCTCAAGCGTTTGTATTGTCAGCTTTAGAGTGCAGTGAAACACTATGGATGGAAAAAAGTGGGGTGACAGAGAATCAGGAAGCAAGAATATCAGCAGAGGGCCTTGTACCTGGTTTAACGACTATCTTTCGCAATGCCCTGTGTACCCAACGAAAAAATTTAGGAAGGTCTTCCGTATACCTTTTAAGCTCTATTAGTTGTTTCATGACAAGTTTTTGCAAAAGTGCCATGTGTTTAAGCAAGGAAAAGATGCTGCTGGGAAGCTGGGGATTAGCACCCACCAAAAGATACCGAAACCCCGATGAAGGTTAGCATACGGAAGCTCCTTTAGACGAATGGATGACATCTGTAGAATGGGTGTAGAGTCACAGAGAACGTACTTTGAGAGCTCTGTGCTAGCGGTAATTGATATTTTTTGAGGGCAGTTCTTAAACATTGAGACAAGCATCGACCAACTGCGAAATATAGAAGAGAAGTATGCTGAAGCTGGGTTTCCTTGTTGTATTGCTTGTCTGGATTGTATGCACATACATTGGAAAAATTGTCCTTGTGTACTGAAAGGACATTACTACAATCCCGAGAACGGGAAGCTAGGTACATTGAGTTGTGAGGCACTCTGTTACAGATATTTGTATTGTTGGCACTGGTTTGCGGGAAGTTGTAGACCAAAAAATGACCTAACGGTACTTGCCAACAGTCCTACAATGCTTGATATGCTGAAAGAATGAGAACAAGGACGCTAACAGAAGGATATTTATTGAACAGAGTAAGACGTAACTAGATTTTGTATATGTGGGTGGATGTAATTTATCCAGATTGGTCTATGTTTGTCGGTCATGTGGATGCTCCTGGGAATAGGCGCGAAGAACACACGAAAGAGCGGCAAGAAGCGGTTCGAAAAGATATTGAACAAATTTTTGGGTGTTTGCAGGGAATATTCAAGATATTAAGACAAGAAAGTTATGAATACCGTGATGGGATGATCATCATGATAAGTCAGGAGTGCACCATATTTCACAATATGATTATCACGATGTCTCTCGATGGAGAGTTGGGCCATGAAATGGAAGACGTTGACAACACTAGGTTCGTGGAGAAGTTTTTAGACTGGGATTAGGTAGCAGATAACGTTGGATTCGTGCACATTTTACAAGAAACGGACGGTATTGTGTCTGGTATACCTTACCTGTTGGAGCGAAACAGATTGGAAATGATTCTTGACATTCATCGTGATCTTATAAAGGAGATTAGCGAGCATCTATCGTCTGAGAAAGTCGCTTACGATTAGTATCTTTAACTAAGATGTAATGCTTTATTAAGGGCGGGACTGTTGTCTCGCGCTTAGTCCTCCGCTCCGGTCGCCTACGGCTTCCTACGCTCCTTATTTTGGCCTCGTCGCTCGAAGACGCTCGACAACAGTCTGATATAATCCAAATCATACTATTAATTTCCAAAATTCCCTTCCTTCGTCGCACCCGCGCTTGTTGCTGATGTAGACTTAATTTCTTCGGACTGAGATGCAGCCGTCGGCTTTTCAGCTGGTGATTCCATCTTGGACAAATCATCATCCGGTTCTTCTCAGACGACGACATATCAATACTTTTGCTTATCTTGAATTGTATTGCACTTGCTAGTTTGAGCTTTGACGAAAAGCCCTCATGCATACCTTCTACGTACTTTTCCATCTTGTACGCACCGGCCTAAGCCGGGGACGCATTCTTTCTTTTCTTAGCACCTGCAGGAAAACCACTGTTTGTTTCTCCTTCTTGATATTTTCCATGTTTACCTTATAATCCGGCGCCTCACTATCCACAACAACCACCCCTGACTGTCCATTGCCTCTCTTAGAAGAGAAAGGGCTGTTTGCGCCACTTGAGTTGCTAGAGAGTGCATCAATATTATAAAAGACATCATTCAGCAGCTTACCTTTCTTAACAGCACCTACTACCATGGAAAACTTAGGTTGCTTTGAAAGCGTCCTTATCGCATCCAGAAAAATGATAGCAAGAGCCCGACGACGCTTGTTACCATCTTGTTTGACAGTACCATAACGTTCGCGATATAGAATCATGATATTTTTCAAGTTATTATTAAAGTTATCCTATTCAGACTCTCCCGACGGTATTTTGGCATTATAAAAATTATCCACGGAAAGTTACTTCTGTGTCTCGCGCTATAGAGTTGTCCACCTGCTTTTCAAACTGTTTGCCGAGCGGCTGCGAACAGATTCTTTCTTCTCAATCAATTTCGCGATGGAAGCCCAGATTTTCTCCGCATCTTGGTTAAAGACCACTGTAGAGGCCTGTATCCACGCCTCAGCAAAAGCGTATTTCTCTTGTAGGGAGAATTTGTTCCCCTGCTGTTCGTGTCGACCTCTGCTGAAGATTGCATTTTTGGTGAGTGAGAGTAGGGTGGTTATGTGGGGATGGTGTTGTGAGTTGAGTTTTTTGCAGCTTGCAGGATGCATTATTTGTGAGTGTCATCAGTGCAAAAACGTGATGTTCTGTCCTTTTTCTTTCCCGCCAAACGTCTATATGTCAACCTTTCAAAATATTGTTGGTCGAAATTATGCATCCGAGTGCATGCTAGACGTAAATACAGATGTAAAACCAGCTCTTTTTACATTTACATTTAGCTTTTTACATCTAAATTTAAGCAATAGAACGTCCGATAGACAGCGCAGGTGTATCGCTATATGCAAATTTTTTTTCTTAACCAGAAGTGGAGACCAAGAAGAAAAGACTATTCTTCGTTTGAGTTTAATTCTCAGTCATCTCCACAGTATCTACTCAAGTTCTATCTCGTGTATTGCCTATTTTTCGTCGTGTCTGCAGTATTTATCTCTGTTAGCTCGTCGGCTAATCTTCGTTCTACATCTATACCCCATGAATCAGTCAATCCTGTGCTTTAGAACTCTTTTCTACTTTCTTTGTGTCTTTGATAAATATTAATGGGTTTCCTACGTTCGTGGCTAATTTAAGCAATCAGCTCGAAATTTTTTGTACATTTCTTTCCTAAATCTCTCCAGTTTTCTTCCCAACTTCCGCCTCACCTCTCAATTCAGTACTTACAGTACTAAGTACTAATATGTCTTTTTCCTTTAGTTGTGGATTAGAGGTCACCACGCGCGATTATGTTATTCACTGTATCCGCATTACATCCCTTGTTTGGACTCACTTCGAGGAAAAAGGAAATAGCACTTATCATAACTTCTTTAATGCGTCCTTGGTCAAATAGGAAGGGGAAAAGAGTTGACTTCTTTTCAATTGCTACCGCTCCAGACTTGGCAATCTTTTCCATCTCTTCTCCAGAAAAGGAGACCTCTTTTACATTCTAGCCCTTAGAAGAAAACCGCCCGACCATCGTCAATGAAGCCGCTATAACTTCGCTCATAGCGCCTCCCTGTGTCTTACGGCATCAAAATTAAGTCGTAAAGATAAACTAGTCTTGGTACCGGACCAACTGCACCTGTTCATGTTGTTTCTTTGATCTCACGTAGTTCTGCATCTGTTGTTCTTCCTGAGTTTCCGCTATTTCCTGCTGCCCCAACATCTGCATCTACGCTTAATTCCGGAAGTGTTGCTTTCCCTGGTCCTCTTCCTTTTGACTCATTATCTCGGTCTCCGACGTCTATTTACATCCCTACTTTCAAGCTGGGGCATACCTGCCTTACCTGCGACCTCTTTCCGCCCAAAATATCCATTCTGACGCATCTCAAGCAGCCCAGAGGTGGTAAAAAAAGTTGACACTGTTTGGACAGAAGAGCACTCATTACTCATTGTTCTGCCGCAATCGACTGTTCCAGACGAGGCTCGCTTAACGAACTCAAATTTGTACGCACCACATCCGCACGCCACGGCAAGGTACACCAGACACTGGCAAGCGTTTCCCGTCACTGTACTCCTTCGCGGTGCACCTCTGTCAATACGCTATTTCATAGTTTGAACGCGCGGGTGCCAAGACCTTCGTGCGAACAGTTTCGATCTCCCCTCTGTAAGCCATGCTGTCCACGCCAGGACAGGCAGTGGCAGTACGGATTTTTATCAGACTGGGTGGTTTTTACAGTGGCTTACAGAAAAGCACAGGTCAGTTCATATAGTACTGTACTATTGTCACGCGTCCGAAATGCTTCCGAACTATCAACATCACATCACCGGTGAAGCACCTCACGTGATTGATTTGTTGGCAGATGAATCAAGGGACACGACACAGCTTTGGGAGGACACAGTGGAGCGCGGGTTCAGCATGACAATCACAAGGTGGGACACGACAGCGACAGCGCGTCTGGGAAATGTGCCGTGGGGAAGGGTGGCGGATGCGGTGGTGCACGCGAGACATGTTGCGTGTGGTTGCGAATCACACGTGCGACTGGGGGTGGTAGTGTGATTGGGGGATGACGTTTGGATTGTGTTTGGGGTGATGTGTGGGGTATGTTTTGGCGCACTGTGATTTGAAGGGTGGTTGGCGGGTGGGGTTTTTTTGTTTTGCATGTGCGGGTTTGGTGTGAGGGGTGGGGAGGGGAGATGGGGTGTTTGGCGGGGTGTGGCTGGGGTTGAGGGTGTAGGGGGGAAGGGTAGTGAAAGTGGGGCGGGATTGGTTGGATGGTGTCTGGTTTGGCGTGAGAAATTGAGGCGGGGGAGGGTCAGGCCGCGAGCGTAAAGGGAAACAGGATGGTGGTGTTTGCAATTACAGTATCGTGGCAAGTCAGAGGCTTTGTGTGAAATCTGGGCAAGATCAGGCTTAGGATTGTTGGACGGGGTGGGATTAGATTGGCCGGGATGTTCAGCTGCATTGTTGATTTTACAGAAGTTGTGTAGGAATGCACTGTAAGGTTTCTGCGCTTGGGAGTACTGAAATATGCAAGCGGGAGGAATCCAAAGCGGTCTATTCTACGGGTCGGCCTTTGCTTCTGCTACGAATCGTAAGGGTTGGTAGCAACTGCAAATGCCGATCCCCGTGGTTGCAATCTGTACGTCTGCGGCGTGTATCAGCAATGCATGACACAAGACCGTGCTGCAGTCCTCTTGTACAGTAAAACAGGTGAGTACGAGAATTTGTGCAAGCCGTCCGAAAATCGGATATGTATGTTCTTGAGGTTCCAAAGGTTGTCTTTCACCCGAAGTGATTCGTACTGTGCTCACGCAACTGCATCCAATCGCAGATGCTGTCCTCGCCACAGGGTTAAATCCAGCTTTTTGGCTTGCCTTGTACCGTGATAAACCGAGAGCAAAAAAAGGCTGCGATAAGCTGGCCACAAATCCTGTAATCTGTCATGCGTCTGCCACACTTTTCTGGTATTGTTGGGCTGCCCTCTCGCAGGGTGATCGAAATGAGATCCTTTGCAGTGCTGTGGAGCATTCGGTGCTTTGTAATTTCAAATAGCAAAATGTGTGTTGCTGGTGTGGAGAGGGAGGGCGGAGTGCAGGGAGAAGGCAAGATTTTGTTATGCTGGTTACGGGATACCGTGCGACAAGTTGAGGGTTATGCGTCAATAAAGTCGTAAGTCAAAAGTTGAAATCCGGAATTTGTATGAAAAATAAGCTATAGCGATAGCTCGATTATTATGGAAGTATAATCTGTTGGCCAAATCACGATATCTGGTCGGTCGATTTGGGATCTGCTGGATATTGTTTTGACTTTTTCGGGAAATTGGGATTTTTGTTGAGTTTATCTCGTATGATTGAGAACTCATGCATGTGGGTTTGTTCGAAGATCCAAATTGCGTAGGTATACTGTACAGCAGTACAGTATATACTGTACAGCAATGTACAGTAGTGCATGTATTTCACTGTAATGCAACGCGATTTTATTAAAAAGGCCGTTTCCGAATCGACGCAGTTTTCACCCTCCAGTAATACCTCGTTTTCGTGGGATTGCCACGAAAATCAGGATTGGATGGGCAATATTATATGCTGTAATGTCGCTGCACGTGGACGACGTGGACAATTCTGTTAGCTCTTAGCTAGCAATATAGTGATACTTAATGCAATAAAATTTGAAACTGTACCGTACAGTACAGTACAGTATATTGGGTGTGTAGAGTACATAATATGTACTCTATTACTGTATATGGTACGAAGTGCTGGGAAACCGCTGGATTACCTACTTTTGTACTGCACGTGGAGGGATTTATTGCGCTGATTATATTGTACATTCTCACTTCATTTACAGCATATTTACAGCATATTGTCTAACCGTGTCTTTATGTGCAGAATAATTTCATCTACGCAACATAACGCGGAGCTGTGAAACCATCACAGTCCTCTAGAATGCCGTACGGCACCTGCTGGAAATGCAGGCACTACAGTACGGTTGCGCTTTAAGACTGGTACTGCATTTCAGTATGCGCTGCGCTGAATTGACATATAGTGTTTTGCAAATACGGCAGAGCACCGCATTGCGTAAACAGCAGTGTTCAAATTTATGCAGCGTCTCCACCCGTTGGGTCATTTTGTAAAATTACGAAGACAAAAGAAGACCATTCATTGGTCTATTCCAATTTAATTCTCAATTGGCACCCAACTGAGTGCACACGAGAGAGATAAAGAGACTTTTCGAATCACAGTGGAGGGATCACGCAATACTATACAGTTCTGTATACAGTACTACAGTATACAGTATACAGAAATTATTGAACGCAAGGAGCAGCGTGAAAAATTTTCAGCCCCACTCGCAACGCCGAGCGAGGAGGTTAGCTCTTTACGGCATGATTATCGAGGTGCAGGACCAGCTATTCTGCAAGCGCTGCTATCCGGTAAATCGAACGCACCGCAGCGAGAATCAAAATATCAAGAGACTGCGCACATCTGCGTAAAGGCGGTCTTTTAGGGAGCGTAGTTCCTCCTTCATTGCTATGTCAGCACGCCTCTTTGAGCCGATTGTGGTTGTCTGGAAAACTTTAGGATAGGGTGAATATATTTTCCAAGAGTAAAAAGTCCCAAAACTTCCCCATATGTGTACAGCATCTGGCAAGCTCCCACAACGGCTCGCGTGGAAATGGAAACAAGTCTCAAAGGAGCGGCAATGTTGATGCACCAAATGGCACTAATTATTTTTAGAAGAGAACGATTCGGAACTTATTGCGGTATATAGTACAGTCAACACACATTCAGCCAAGCTGCTGGTACCGAAAATGCGGGATGCATTCAGGAGAAGGTAGCGATGGAAGAACTGCAACTACATAATTGTTCCCAAGGAGCATTTAGACGCTTATTTTCGATCGCCCAAGTAGTTAAGCAAGCAATGGTTTTCAAACTCAAGAACATAAGAGCAGTACGACTTTGAGCAGAGATCTGGGATGCATTGGGTCTGTTTTGTTGGACTGTCTGCTAGTTACACAAACATTTGTACTCCACAGACTGGAGTAGAAGGTAGACTGACGTGAGAATTCAAGACTGAGATGGCAGGAGTTGAAGAGATCTAGATTCATAATTTGATTAAGTGGGAAAATATCTCTGCAATGAACTCTTTGTTTGTGCTTCCTATTTGATAGATTATTCCTATGTAGCATTCTTTTACGTATGTGTATATAGCTTTCAAAAATTTCTGTGAGAGTGAAGTTCATCAAACTGCGATGATTGTGACTGCAACTAGAGGCTACACTTCAGCACTTCTAATACACAGTCTTTATGATTTTCATTATGGGAATGAAGTTGTTCTATACTTGTAGGATACATCAGAACTGAAATGGGGACGTTGACATATCTCTTGACCTCTGCTTTACTTGAGATTTACACGCAAACACTGAACTCCAACCGTGTACACTCTTTATAGCTACTGAAAGCAACAATTGGTTTTAATCGCTAAAGTAGTAGCTAGAACAGTATATAAAACTCAATTAAGTTGTAGTGGGGTAAAACAAGAAAAAAAGACATTGACTCGTATCAAATTTGGCCGAATATATAGCAAGTTGAGAACGCATTCGCGTTATTTGCTCAAAGGAGAAAAGTGACTGCTGCTGGAGGAGATAAATTTACCCTTCGTTAAAAATAAAATCCCGTTGAAAGTTCTCTGATATGGCGTATGTACGGATTTTTAATCGGCCTTGCAAATATGCAAAATAGTAGCGTTTCTGTTGCTGGGTAAATTTTCAAGGTATGATTAAATGAATTAAAAGAGGACCACGTGGATGTTCATTTAGGAGAGAGTTATGTGCGACTTGGAAAGTAGTTGTCCCAATTATCGTTTTTTGGTTTAATTAAATGCATAAGTTGAAAGTCATGTTGATGTAAAGAATATCCAGTGCATAAGAGAAGACCTAGTTTGAAAATACTGAATCTCTAAAATTTGGATGAAATGTAGAATCAGTTTAATCCTCTTTATATGCAATAAGTTGTTTGAAAATCGTCGGATGCTCGCTGAAGTTATTAGGATCAATATGTCTATTTTCATCACCAAAATGCTAAAAAAGATAAATCTTCAGACTCTCAAAGAATAAATCGTATCAGAAGAGGTTTTCGATTATAATTACTTCTAATTTCCGGATGTATCTATATTGGTTATAAATTTCTGCTCTGATTTATCATGGGCCCGGAGTCTTCTCACAAAAAATATATTCGGTCAGACTGGAAGCAGTTATTGAATGCATCGATCTTATCTCGACAGTGTTCTTATCAAAGCTTCATTTTCTCGAGAACCTTGCATGCTGCGTTCCAATGTTGGTATAAAAGTAAATTGAGGCTTGTGTCATCATACGGGGAGAATACACAAATGAGAGAGAATGTGCACAGACTCGATTGGGTAGGAGGATTTAGCAAGTTGGAACAAGTAAAAGTTGTCTCCACCCCTTTGAAATCTATGGAAAGTGCGAATACTTCAAAAATCGGTAGAGCAATATCAAAAAGTTCCAGTTGTGTCCATTTAATGCTTAACTTTGCCTAAGGGCAATGATTGAGTTGGTTTTTTCAGTCTGGTTTGCAACATAATTAAATTAATATACTAAAATAGAGTCGAATAAATCTTCCAAAAGTAAAGAATCCAAACATACCCCCCTGAGATAGAAAAACGGCTATGTTTAAATTACTATTCCCGCACTTTCAACTTCTCAGTTTTTCTACAACGCTTGGAAGTTTTAATTATCAAAAATGGGTATAAATAGACCTCATATTGAGTATTTATTCCTCTTAAGTGCGTTTGTAGACTTTGCCATGAGTTTATTAATTTTAGAGCCCGTTAAATTTATTTGTAATGTTTGAGTTATTTTTTTGCTGTGCTTTAGATACCAGTTTTCTCTCTACAAGATTTTGGATGTAATGGAAAATTATTTGGATAATTAAAAATCTTTTGCAATATGTTATGCGCTGTAAAAGAGAGATAAATGGGAAATATAGGGCAGTAAAGTAGACTGGATTATGTCGAGTTTCTAGTGGAGAAGTATTCGTGGAGTACGCAGTGCCGTTTTCAAACGCAAGATGATTGAATTGGGAGGAAATTGATGATAAAAAATGGGAATAAAGTAGTTTTTATAGTGGAACAATATGTTTTCTATAAAGAAGCCAGCCCATTGTAGTTATTCAGTACTTGGGGTGCTGGACGCGGGCTTTCATCTTTTTTAGTTTTTCGGTTAGCAAAGTATCTCAGTCATGACCTTCTACCCAACTATTTCATCAACATTATATAGTATAAGCGGTATATATCATAGCGAAATATTGTGTTTTGTATTTTTTGAGGGTACATATGATCTAGTTAAAAGAATGATATCGATATAAGACCGATTCTAATATACAGTAATAGCAGAGTAAATGGGAGAAGGTTCTGTTGGAGTAATTGGGAAAGATTGCATGTTTTGGTTTTGATTTGTAGGA
The DNA here is from genome assembly GCA_002205965.3 of Kappaphycus alvarezii. Taxonomy (NCBI): domain Eukaryota; phylum Rhodophyta; class Florideophyceae; order Gigartinales; family Solieriaceae; genus Kappaphycus; species Kappaphycus alvarezii. The sequence continues at coordinate 1,433,858 of NADL03000705.1, read as the reverse complement.
AAAGCAGAATTGGCCATTTTTATTGTTGGTGTAGAAGACGTATTGTCCCTTACAGCCATATATTTTGAAGAATAGGCGTAAAATTGTGTTATTGTAGCTTATCATGCTCGACCATTCTTTTTTATACTATTTTTACTTGAATATAAAGCCAAAAAAGATGAAATGAGTGTCAGAGCTACGAAAGCGGCCGGAGTAGTCTAGTAAAATTAAGGAAAAAATAGCTGTCAGAGGCTCTGAGAGACTTCTTGGCGGGTAAGTGAAAGCATATATTGCTCCCGATGCTTGATTGGAAGCGTTTGAGAACGTCAAGGACTTCTTGAGATATGACAGAGGAAAAGGAAGGGTTCGAGTATCTTGAGAGTGGTTGAAGAGGAAGTGCACTGATTGGTGGAGGTTTTACGATTGGATGGTTAGAAATTTACAGGGCTCTCGGGAATACTGAGCTTTAATAAATGAGAATAGGACGAAAAACTAATTGTGATTGAACAGGGCCAAAAATAGAATACGAACATATCCAACTGAAATTCGTTTCAGTTCACAATTTTAACAAAACCAACATACTAAAATCCAGTGGTAATTGTCATTTTAAGACCACATTTATTTTATTTTAAATAAAAGACTATAATTTGCGTAGGAAATACTTACTTATGATAACTGGCCCTCTCGTGCTCCAACTGTGAGATTCTTTCCGCGTGGTTTACTTCAGCGGCTAAATTTAAATGAAAAATCAACAATTATCTACCTCGCAATTGAAAAATATGAAGAGTATCACACTTTCACTGCCACATAATCATCAAATTACTTATCTAAATTGGCAGCGAACTTCAACGTTCCTGAACTGTGGCCGTTTGCCAAAGCCAGTATCTCTACGTCAATGGCGTTAATATAAATTCCACCACCACTCATGGCTCTAGAACTTCTATGATTCAACCCAGCTGCGTTACTTTATTCCCGTTCCTTAATCACATCAGTTGCTGTGTCTTCAGGGTATATTTCAGGACTCATTTCCAGCTTTTTGGTATTTTCCGGACTGTGTTTGTCGCTTCTTGTAATTATTTACTCTTATTCCATCTCCGGGAGTTAAATTATCTGTTATTTTCAGTATAAATGCTCTCTAAATTCATTCTCTATCGGTATAAAATAAACCCAAAAAATCTTCGGACTTTTCCTACTTCGATTATGAGCAGCAGCAACGGACTTCGCAATTATATTTCGCTTGGCACCGAGGCTAACAAGTTCCGCTCCTTTTGCTTCATTTTCCGTTGATTTCACAGAGATATTTATTCTCTTAAGAGCTTTTAGTTGCTGGAGGCCCTCTTCAACCAAATGGAGAACTTTTTTTGGATTCCATGGTTTGAATTTGCTATATACAATTATTGCTGTAGAGTGCCCTGCTATTTTCTAAACTGAAGACTGCTCTCCACATATCATCGCATAGAATTTTTTGGTTATCCTCTATGCTATTTGAAACTATGTAGCAGACTTTTTGTTACCAATAGCTGCTAATAATACTCCGAGAGGAATGGAAAGGGGATATATCAGTAGCATTCAACGCAGAATGACAACCTATCACATTGAAACGGATATTTTACTAAATGTTTTTCTAGGTACGTGTTTTTTGAACTTATCTGTTCTCAAATAAATTTGATTAGTTTATTATTTGCTTTTCAGTTGGCCCTACTGTAATAATGATTGCGATTTGAAGAATGTCTAAGAGAAAAGAAATTCCTTTTCATTTTTTCTCATTTCTCTCGACATGTGCGGATCTCGTTCGGTTGTACTCCGTGTTACATTTTTTCCAGTTAAAAAAATCCGTTTTGGTCAACATGCTCCTATAGCATTGTCAATTTACGATTTGTTCCTTCCAGAGAGTTGCCAAAATATTTTATAGGTGCCAGCTAGCACAGATAGTGTACTTTCTAGTACACATTTTTTGATAGTTCTTAATGTCAGATTATGACCAAAGATCCAGATTAGATATTTCGCCTGGCGTATTGGTCCTCGTAGTCATCCCACGTGTTTCAGTTGCTGTATAATCTCGGTTTTCGGTGAGCTCTTTTCCGGCAAAGACTGTATAGCTACAGATCTGGCTAATTTACTTTCTCATTTTTCGTGTTAACCATATTGCAATGGAAGCACAGATATTTGCAATTTCTCATCACACTGGCTAACATCAATTACTGCACTCAATTTTGAGGACTAACTCAATAATCAAGATCAGTTCTTTATCCACCAAAAAAATCAATTATAAGGGTCTGAAAATAATCAGCCAAACACATTGCATGAGTGTTAATCTTTCTTTGATGAACATACCCAATACCGCTAACTTTGGTGACTCATTAATAAATTACATCATTGGATAAGTCTTTTCGTTCCTTCAGTTATTGAGCCAATCAGGCCTGGTGCTGTCTAGCACTATTCATTGTAGCATTCTTTGTCTAAACTCCCTACATCTCTTCACTAATGTCTCTAGATATAACATATTTTAGACCGATTGTGAGTCTTTGCGACGATTTTATTTCGATGTATCGACCTTTTTCTCTTTACACTTTATTTTAGTAGTTTCGGCGCACTAAAAATTGACCTTATTTTCCGATGACTACTTTTTTGATTCCATTAATTGACTTAACTGCTGGAAAGGTGTCCGTACCTCCTCACTGACAATGGTTCTCCAAATGATACAGTTTAAAGAGATTATATACAACCTTTCCTACCTTTCAAAAACATATCTGTTGCAGAAATTCCCAACATCCCACATTCTGTGGGATATATACGAGCTCATCCCTATTACGAATGATTAGGACTCATTACCGGTACTCTTTGCTTTTGTTGACGGTTCGAAAGTCAAATAACAGATCCGACGGGTTTTACCAGATCTCTGAAACTGCGCCGAATACTATTTTGAACAAACCAATTAGTGGAGATGAAGTAACTTAGTAACTACGTGTACTGTCTCCTAGGGGGCTCTTGCAGTCTATGTGAATGTTACTCGTTGAACAATCCTCTCAAAGATGTTAGAGCTGGAGAGAGCTCGGCATTGATCTATATCTGTGTCCATACTGTCCGTTACCCACTCGTCTCAATTTTGGAGTCTGAAGTTGTAAATTACGGAAGAAAAGGATAATTGTAGAGTTAATTGAAAGTAGGCATGTTTCTGGATCCTACCGCAGTCAATTCAGGTCTAGGAAGTTGACTAATTTGCAGACCTATTTCATCTCCTCGACTCCAGAATAACAGCCAAGGAACATTGTAATAGTAATGGATGAGGACGATGGTGATACCGAAAATCATGAAAAAGTTTACAGGAAGACCAAAATGACCGTCGCAACCACAATGAATAAAAATGCCATTGCAAATAAGCACTTACAAGCACAGATTTTTATTTCGAGTCCAATTTGTTGAATTCAATTCTAAATACCATTGTATACAGATAGAACAAGGTGCAAATCCGATAATATCCACGCTTCTTCGGCAAAAGACCAAAGAACAGTTCCATCTTCAAGGAATGAATAAAAAGGCAGATTTTGAGTGCTAAATAGACAGCCAACCTTAAATCAGCTTTGCATGTTATTGTTTCACCCAAACCTGACATTTCCAAGCACTTTTTGCCTAAACCAACGTGGATTTAACAAAAAGGTCCCTAATTCTTATACTCCACCCAGAATGGAGGTTTACTTTGACTTTCCTGGAGATTCTGCACTAAATTACGCATTTAAAGAAAAATATACAATTTAAAGTATCACCCATAGAAGATGAATGAGATAGGGCCACTTTCACATCACTTCGTTGGCAGTATCTTTAAATTTTTATGCATTGTGGACAAAGATCGCTCCGGCCACATTTAAAATAGAAATTAAAATTGACTTTTCGTACTGTTGCTGTCACACATGCCGGGTATACCTTGATTACTTCTCTCTTTTCACTAAAGAAATGAATGTAAATCTCCAAGTTTAGACCATATTTTAACACCCCTGGAGAACTCATTTCTCGAACTTCAGTAAAAGATGTTTAAATAATTTCTGTTTTCAATGAATTACCTGGTGCACCTAGTGCTTCCCGTGAAGTTTAAAATGTCCGTCGGAAACAGCGAAGCAATATAAAAGAGACTCTTTCGCTGATCCAGCCTTGTTCATTGTGGAGAGTTTTCAACTTTTATGTGATAATTCTGAAAGTTTTGCTGGGATCTCCAAACATCTTACGGACAGTTTAAAAAAATCGATGCGACCCCTTACAGTTTTTACTCGTCTCGAGCTGAACAGAGGGAATCCTTTTTCCCGGCGTGACGATATGTTGTGCCCTTTCAGTACTTACTGGTTCCCATTCTTGGCCGCCAGTAAATGCTTGGCATAGACGAAAATTTTTATCAATTGTTTGTTCATTTTTGCATTAATAAGAATGCCGAGAACGCGTCTCCACTTTTTACTGATCTCGGGCCTTGAAAATGGCCAAACATTACTCTGGGGTCGATCTTGAGTGCCTACCTGTGCTATAATCGATAACCCTGCGTCTTCCATATTTTGAAGGGAAATCTTAACGGTTTGGTCTAATCATGAAGATTATCGGACTCACAGATCTCTAGGGACGTTCCGCTCGTTGGATTCTTCGATATTTTAGAAAATCGACCGAATTCATCAAGTACCAGACGCTTTGTCACGTATTCCTTATTAGAAATATGAAGTAACCGCTATCACCGCCAATAAACCAGTTATCATTGTGGATCTAGCCATTCTGACGAAATTTTGATCTGATAGATGTTAAGAGTTCAAAGATACGTTGGCCGAAGAAGATTATTTGGTCCCTGCGAAAATTTATTGAGAAAACTAATCCATTGATAATTATGGAACCAGACAATTCAGATCATGCCTGTTCTCAAGTGTACGTATACGAACCAGAAGAGCATCTGGTCGAGCCTCAGAGAAGCTACAAAGTCCCGATGATGCATATGTAGAACAGCGGGTTGTCTCTTAAATTAACGCAATCGGCCACAGTAAAAGAAGAATTTTAGGCGCTCATCGATTTCCGATGGGCTCAATGGAACCGAATACGTACATGTATTAGGGCAGACGACTCAGCTTTCCAACCAGAAAATTTATTGGCCTTGGGGGAAATGAAAATTCCTTCGGCTGATACAGCTCTGCAATAGAATAAGAGAAGAAAGCCAGCTGATGATAACTCTTTTTAGGGGTGTCTCATTTTCTCTCATTAGCTAAGTGCTTTCCGCCACTTCTGTGTCACGTATATCATTATATATAGGCAAGTCATAATGAAGTCGCTTGATAACATGCTCCCGCCCAATATTTCCAACGAAATGCTGAAAGAGTTTTGCAGTGAGTTTTCGGACTTCATGGGAAGAATAAGATTTCGCCAGTATACTAACTCATGTTCTACACGTTCTGTTCTTGTCCTAAGCCTTGTTTTCTGTTCCTAAAGGGCGTTAGTTATCAAGAGTCTTCCGCATCTGGCCGACCGAGAGCGTCCTACAGAGTAGGAAAAAATTATTCTAACCGGAAACTATAAACTCTCCTCTTTCATATGACTATATTATCAATACGGTTGTGCAATAATTGGCAAACTGAATCCAAGCGGTGTAATGCGGCGAAGCTTGGTACCATCTCGCACCTCATGATTGGACAGAAGGTGATTGGACAGAGCTTCTTTATATGGTACCCCACAAGAAGAAGACCTCTAAGAGTGCATGATACTTGCTTATGACAGCAATATTATCTTTTAACAAGCATAATACAGCTCCAACTTTCTGGTCATTATAAAGAAAGTTTGAATCATGTTAAACGAGTTCTATTTTAATATTGATAAGCTCGGAAAATTATCATTGCTGTACTGCTGGGACGAAATTTTCAGCCGAGAAAGCAAATTTAAGAGCTAGAGTAATAATGAGTTCAGGTTGAACTACAGATGCCATAAAATTATGGGTGCAAGAAGAGCAAGCGGTAAAGAAAGAGTTGGGAACTCACGGAACCAGATGGAAAGTTTTTTATTCTTGACCTCCGCTGCGCAGGTTCCACCGTAAATTCTACACCTGTTCCCCTTTTAAGAATGAAACCCAGTGGAATGCATATAAAATTATTGTTTCTGGATAATTAGTAGCGCTAGTGCCTTTGTATAAGCTATTGAACTTTTCTCTGCTTTTTCCTTGAGTAAATTGCCTACTGTAGAGAATTAAATCGACCAAAAAAGATCCTTTTTGATCTAAAAGCAGGTTTTTATGCACAACATAGACACTCTGAGCATTGCTTGATTGGAGAATAAATGTAATATCGGCCATTAGGATTAGAGCAATATCAAAGAGCGGACCAATACATCGCTTTTAATCATGTAGACGATATTATGCATTCCGCACATGACCGATCCATAATTTTTTAAATTTTCCTTTTAGTACTTCCAATTACCATTTTTCGCAAAGGAAACACTGATCGGATTGAAAAACAAACTTGAGTTATGACGAGCCCTGGTAATATGAGGTACTACAGTAAAGACATTTCTCAGATGTAAGGATTTTTTATCGACTTGGAGGGGTAAACATAATACAGGTGAAAAATCTGAAGGGTATTAAATACTTTTGCTGAACTTGAACGGTAAGTACGGACCTTTCCTGTATTCAGATCAATTTTCGGCACCAATATCCAAGATTTCCCCTGCAAGTTTTCTATAGCGTCAGTAATGCATAATGTGCTTTAGTTCATATGCTCATTATCCTGTGGACTACCTTCGCTGCGTTTAATTGAGAAATAATATGCCGGTCAGATGTATTTCGCGCTCTGTGTCAATACTTTGAAAGCGAATAGAATTGGCCGAGAATGGATAAAGAAAACTTCCTTCGCTAGTCTTATGTTCAGCTCCAACGCTTGTAATAATGATTTGTTTATATCTTAGTGCTAGAACAACCGATCTGAAGGATGGATCGGATATCGAATGGTCATCCAATAAGACTGAGTTCCCAAAGGTTCCTTTAAATGCCTCAGAAGTTAGAGTTGATCCACAATCTAGTAAAGTCAAAATATTTTGTCGTTAGCTTCAAAATTGTAACTCAAATAACGTGACTCCACCTGTGTATTCAGCAACCATTGCACTTAAATCTTGAAAATTGACGGCAGCAATTCAAGATTTTTCGTAGTCCAATTGAAAAGATTACTGTATTGCTATCAACAGGGCTGATTTGGTTATTTTTTCGTGAACTAATTATTGAATGGGTCAGGCAGCTTCTACCAGAAGTTACTGCGAAGACATGCACTTATACTTTCAATTACCATTGATCTCGATATTGTATTGCCACCCAAGTAGACCAGAGGGGTTCTTATTTGGACTTCGTTGGCTTCGACTTGAAATTTTTGCAGTTGACGGCCACCTATTGTACCAATTTTAGAACTAAAACGTGCCTAACTTCTGTGATTCCTATTTGGCTGACAGTTATTTTACTTAGAGCACTGTTGTGGTTATTCCTAGGTTATTTAGCTATTATTTAAAGTAACTTCGTGTTAACAGCCACCTCGGTGGTGATTCTGACCTGGACTCCCAACTTTCGCCTCGGCAACAATCTTCTAGCAAAAACTTTGGAAAGCAGTTTCAGAGGACAAAATTTGGCTGTGTCCACTCTTTCTCGTGTCTTTATGGTGTTTACGTCCCAAAAATGCAACAAGAAGGGACTAGAAGACTTAAGGAAGGCCCAAACGAATATTTGGGGGTTGGTTGTAGAAATATATATTTTTTATGGTGCATATGTGACTTTTTTAGGGTTCCTGGAAAGCTTTTATTCCCTTACCAACTACAAGTTCCACTACCTACTTCAGCACTAAATATTCTGTTCTCTTTCAAACTGAAGTGACGAATTGAACGGTATCTCAGGGCCATGAAGGTAGTCACTATGCTACAATAAGAGTCTTTAGTTGCCTTGCGTGGGCAGTAAATTGAGTAAAGATAACCAATTTTATTCATTAACGTTCATCAGATGGAATCCTTGTATTTCACAAAGTTCTTTCTTTTTTGTACATCTTTGCCTTTCCCTTTTCTACTGATATTCTGCATATTTGTTCCTATCCGTTCTAATATCTTCCTGTTGTAATCTTGTTCGTAAATATTCCTGACAATGCATTCGACGCTTCAGATGGACGAAATAGGGTTTCGCTTTGGCTTCCTTACTGGCCGAGAGACTTAGATCCACCTGAGAAATTCTTCACCAAATTAATTAATATATGGGGGGATTTTGGGGTTATCATTATGTATGGAAGATGTTGTCGGTTGTATCCACGTCGCTGGGAGTGCATTGTGCGGGACATTCACATCCGGTGCATTAAAAAACGAAAATATGTCGATTTCAGCTCATTGGGACGAATTCATTACTGAAAACAGTATCTGCCCGAACAGATGTGCTCAAATAATACAAAATTCAATATAGATGAAATGTACCTATTGATATGAAAGAACCAGGGTAAATAAATCCGGCAACAAAGCACCAATACGAAAACGTTGACCAAAATCTCGGCGCGGATGTCTCGGTCTTCAGAGAAGGTTTCTCTGTAGTAAGATAGCGATGACCACACAGTTTCACCGTAGTGTTTTCTCCGCCGCCACCATGCTGTACAGGCTAATGGGAATTTCACCCTTTGTTCCACTCGCAGTAAACCAAACTCAAGCCCCTTAACCATGCTCGCCTCGGCAAGGGCACTCGCTTTGCCGAGTTGATACGTTCCAAGGGTCCTGGGCATCGCTTCATTGCCCTTCCACTCTCCACGTTGGGGGGCTGGCACCCCACCGCTCGGGACTTCTCCAACCGGGTTGCGACTGGCATTGCCGCACGGACAGCCGTTCCGATTGCTGATGCGCAGCAAACATTGTTCGCTCGTCACGCGGCCAGACTCGTCCAGAATAGCGCCAGTTGTTTGTTGGAAGGAGTTTTGAGCGACACTTGCCACAACTTGATATTGTGTGTATTCCTGAAAACCTCCGTTCTCAGGGTATGTACTTACAGTAGTCCTCGTCTGCGATTGCTCTTTGCAGGAAAATTAAGTATACCAACCCATTCAGGAAAATAAGTAAACCAAACCTCCGACCCAGACCGGCCCATACCAACCCATTCAAGGGAACCACCCAAACCTCCGTTCTCAGGGTATGTCAATGGCTGCCCAAATTACGCCTAGTCTGCGCTATTGCTTTTATCAGGAAAATTGAGTAAACCACCCCATCTAACCTAAACACTCCTCCCTATGGCCACACTTATTTTGCAATTTGGGGTAAATGGTCTATTTTCCGTTTCTTATTCCTAGCCACTTGTAGACTTAGTGCGTTCGGTCCATCCATTTACATTCTAAACTGAACAGTCGGTCAGTCGGGTGTACATTCTAGGTACTGAATGAGTAAATATCATCTCTCTCTTTCATTTGTATACGTAGAAGTGGCCACTTACACACTAGTACAGAGATTTCTGGCCCCACCTGGTGCTCCGACGCATACACTGCTCCTTTCAGCAGCGTCAACTGTGAATACTGTAAGTAGGACGCATAACGGGTTGGGAAAGAGAGGGAGGAGGGAGATGAGAAATAGAAAGGAAGCTCTGTGCAGCGGAGTAGAGCGCAGTGTGATTTTGTCCAATGCTGAGGCGAGGGAACTGAGGAGAGCTTTTCTAGACCTGGCTCTGGCAAACATCGGGAATGGAAGATGTGCACTGCTGCAAGGCACTGAGCAGTTCTACGTTACTGAACAGTTTTATGCTACTGAATGATTTATGTACGGTCCAAGAGTTTTTCCATCACAATTCTATATTTTACTGAATGATGTTATGTACGGTGCCGGAGTTTTTCCTTCCAATTCTATTTTTACACGACGCAGTCCAAATACCGTTGACATGCGGCCAAAATAAGCCCTCTTGCCAGGAGTTGCCCCTCTTTTTTTTGATGTGAACGGGTACGAAAGCCCGTGGACCCCAAGCCTGGAGACACTGTTACTGAGTGCCTCTGATCATGTGAGCACAACGCAAACGTTGGGCCGGAATGAAGGATGCCTTCATTTGTGCATGCTCTAGTGGTGTAAAGCGGGCGCAACAATTCGACATAGGCGTGAGAGAAGGAATGCAATATAGATATAGTACAGTGTACAGTACACTGTATCACGATTTAAACGCGAGAAGGCAGTAGCGTGCACACTGGATCTGTTATGGTTCTCTAGTCACCCAAGGTCGACACTATACAGTACGTGCGATCCGTAAGTCACTGTAAAGTGCACTGTTGTTTGCAGAGTCTAGACCTTTGCAGTTGCGACGTGTTCTTTGAGAGAATGTTTACTCTCTACTTATCTTGAGTGTACAGTACACCGTTTTGGATCCTTTTCACGAAATCCCGACGTTGTACCGTACGTATCGCGACATTCAAGGATGATCAACATCAAGCGCTGCAGTCTGCTCTGCTGGATGATGCTTTCCTCACGTATACACGGTAGCTGTGCAGACTGCAAAGCTACGGAATAACGAGAGAAAAGCAATGCTTCTAGCGCCAGTATCGGACTGATTGCAGCGACAACTATATTCACATGGATCAATACTGTGCAAGTTTAGAACTTTTTTGTCAGGCATCATCGTGTCTGTTGCAATTCAAACACAAAACCTTAAATACTGATTCGAAAGTTTTGGAAAAGGACCGGCATCCTAGCCTAGTTGTCAAAATGATTGAAGATGCCCCTACGAAAAAAATAAGCAAACTCGAATCAAGTCACCTTCACAATCTCATACTTGGCGCACATTAATTGGTATAATTGGAAACGTTTGCTCAGTAAAACCCTTAAACTAGAGACGATATGATACTGTTGTTCCTATCTCGCCTCCCCTGAAAACGAATCAAAACCCACCCGGAAGGCCATTTTCATACAGAATACCGTAGGATAGGCCTGAAATTGGGTTTTGTCGATATTCATCGTAATTTGGTGTACTGTATCAGAGCAGGGCACTGTACCGTAGTGACGGATGGTTACAGGATGGTCTAGGGTTTTCGGGTATCTAGCCAACCACATCAATGATCCCTCTGCAAACACTGTACGGCAAGCATTCTGTAGCGTGACGGTCTTTCATAAAATTGTAGCGTCCTTGAGATTGCATTCTCACGAAATGCTTCATAATATTTGTTTTTCCGTTCATTTTTGTAAGTTTAAAACAGACAATAAAGCATATACACTGTGTACAAATTTGTCACACCATACCGCTGCCAAATACTCAAGATATGATATTTTACTACTGCTAATTATTAAAAAAAATTCCATGTCCGTCTTGGGGGCAAGAGTACCAACCAAAGAACCCTATTTTCATTGCCCCCATTTCTGAAAAACACTGCTTGCTATGGCCAGCAACCACCAAACGCTCGAATCAGGCCCAGCATCACTGCCAGTCACACGCCTGCCTCTTGGCAATCACAGTGACAAATCAAACTGTGATTCGGCAGGGTATCCGCCGTCGGATACCGCTCACTTTCATCTCATTGGCTTAAATGTTACCATCACTACAGGTTTTATTCTGACACTATCGCGTGACGTCTTCATTTCTTGATGTTGCTTCAGTTTTCAGCCGCCGTCGACCTGTTCTTTCCGTTCAGGTCGCGCCCAGATTTTCACTGGATGAAGTTGAACACATGTCCAACTATTAACCACAGTGTCGTTTATGAAAAATCAAAATGTTTTCAAAATGAACAAAAAGCAACGAAAATAAATGCTCCGCATGAACCGCAAGGCCGTAAATAATTAAAAGTTTCAAATGTTCCTTCTTCATTTGCCACTCCGAGAGAGAATAAGTAAGATACATAAGTTGCCCCACCTGTGGCGCTCAGGCCAGACACGACAGGGTTTTCGTGCATCAGGTGACCCGCCGGCAAGTCAACGGGTGCGCAAGGCCTACTCGAGCCCCAAGGAGGCACCCTTGCGGTCCCATATTGCCCTTGATTCTGGCTATTTTTTTGAAAAAAATCACAAATATCCAAAAAAAACATGCCTTTCGCAGTGCGGCTAGAAAGCCCGTGCCTGCCTGTCAACAACCATTTGCGAGGGATTTGTTGCTGAAAATACTGTATTGTACAGTAGTTCTGTGCAGTTCTTTTTTCAGAAATTTTAGGGCCGAAATGCCAATATTGTGCGGTGGGACTTGCTGGGACTTTTGAGAGTGTTGCGTTCCCCTACATGGCAACGGTGACCGTATATCTTCCAAGCTTGCCTTTTTCCAACAATTTCCGTTTGGTGTTTCCATTTTGCCGAATTTATTACCGAAAAATTATACTATCCCCGTTGTCAACCACGCACCTAAATTCCACCGCGCTGCCCAACGACCCCTTGACCAAAGCACTGAAACCCTACTGTCCCGGAACCGACCCACGTTCCTCTCTGTTCCTTAAAATTTTTCCGAAATTTCAAACATTCAACATTTCAAATATGGTCCTATTTTTTATTAACCTTTGTCGGGCCATGGAAAAGATTGGTCGCTCGAAGACTCCACGTGCCCAGCGTGATTAATATAATAATCAAAAAAGGGTCACAGTGTAGCCATCCCGAAGAAAACCGCACGAAAAATCCATGAGTCCCTCTGGCCTCCGCAAGTTGCCAATAGCTGGGTTGCTTACACCACCTTCCTTCATCCAATGGCCGCGTCCTCCCAAAATTCCGGCACACTACCGCCGCGTCCACTCAATAAGATGGCCGCGCTCCAGTCCCCGCCCACCTCTTGGACCTCTTTTGTTTAAATTAAAAATAAGCACAATTACCCTGGCGGTCTCCTCTTTCATACCAATTTACCCCCGCCGGTACACGACACTCAAAACCGTACTGTACTGTACAGTAAAGTACAGTACCATCCATCCCCGTGACAAAAGCGTGATATTCATGTTACAACCGTGACACTGTGCATATCATGTATCAACATTCTCTCCTACAAACTGTACAGTAGAGAGTACACTACTGTACAATACAATACACAACTGTACAGTCGTAGCGAGAGAATGTGGCCGCCGCCCCTCCAACCCCCTCCTTCCCTCCCCAACAAAGTGCCCTACTGTCACTTGGCCCAAAAGGATGCCTCTTTTACTGTATATGCCTCGCAAACCTGCAATGTCTGCGCTGTCGCCGCATGCCACCGCCCGCGCCGCATGCCTGAGCCTTCAACTCACGAAACCTAGCCCAAAAAAAATTTATCTACCATTTAATACACACACCCTTTCCATTCCCCCGCCGGCGCTCAACCCTTCACAAAAGTCCCCCCACGCCCCGCAAGCCCCAACCGAAACCTGTCCGTCCTCCGTACCTCCCCACCCGGCAAATATTCCGAAACGAAACAACCGAACCTTAAATCCAAACTTCATAAAGCCCTGCCCACTCCCCCCTCACGTCCCTCCATCCCCCCTCCCTTGCCCGTTCACTCGGTAACCATTACAACTTCCCCCCTGCCTCCCCCACAACCACACCCTCTCTCCGTTGTTGTTGTTCGTTGAACACCAACAAACATTCTCACCTCTCACTCGTTCTTGTCCCGCTCATCATCGTCCGAACCTTTGCTCCGATTGTCTTTGCATCCCACACCCGCAAGCTTCCCCGCTTGGAATCCTCTTGCGAAGACACAAGCATGTACAATCGTCAAGTTATCACCTACCCCAAATCTAGCAGTATCATGCTTCCGTCGTCACCAAAGTCCGATCCCACAAGCAAGCGCAGCACGGTCTATTCCGCCATGAATTCCCCTGTGATCCACTCCGCCGCCCGTCCGACGAGGCGATCTGACAATCGTTCCAACATGACTGCCGGGACGCAGGATCATGCAACCCAGACTGCCACGAGCAGGCTTACTGGCACTGATGGTGGCACTTGGTTGCTTGCGAGGTTCGTGCGTGTGACGTTACAGGATCTAAGGGCCTCAGCTTCTTTGGCGAATAGTGCTGCGCAGTTGGAGGCTGAGGAGACTGAGATTGTGCCTGATCCTGTGGATGCAGAGGCAGAGGTAGAGGTGCCGGCGCAGGCGCAGGCGCCGGAAGAGAATTATGGAGGGGAGGGGGAACGTGTGGAGGGGAGGAGGGCTAGGAGTGACCCGATTCCGATTCCCGGCGCGGCACAGATGGTGAATTTGTATGAGGGTGCGGCGGATGACGATAGGGAGGTGTGCATAGCAGACGCGTTTAATGTGGATTACCTGGGCAACTACTGGTGTCAGGGTGTCTGGTACACTCCGAGCGGAAGTATTGTGCCGGGTAAACCGGACGAGGTGAGGTATGCGGATAGGCGACGTAGGGCCATGATGGCCAGGTTCATGTAGAAGGTTGACAGAGATTAACTGCATGTGTAGAAGAGGTGGACTAACTTTTTTGAAAAGGCGGGACGGGGGTGGAAACGATGTAGAATACATTGTATGTGAAGAAGACGATTAAAAGTGAAAGAATGACCTAGTGGTGGACGGAGAAAGGTGGACTTGGCTATAAGCATGTCGTATGTGTGTGATCTTTGTGGGCGTCTGAGAGGAAGGTGGTTGCATTGCTGTGATGGGAACGTAAGACTAGAAGCCTGTGCGGGTTGGTGTGCAATAGATGCAGATTCATGGCGATGATGGTGGAGCGATGAAGTGGAGATGGTGGACATGATGCGAGGCAGCAAGGAATAAGCGAGCTAGAGCTAATTCAGCAGAAGGAATATGACCAAGACTGATATCTGATAGCATCAGTGCGGCACTGTAAGGATAGCTGTGCTGCGACACTGATCTGTAAGGCGAGATTGGGCGGAAGTGATTTGGTGATGCAGAATGAGATCTTTGCATTTCTCTATCGTCACAGAAGATACCAAAGGGTATCGGCACATTCTTGAGCTAGGAATGCAACACTGCTTGTGATGCATTGCAGAGGAGAAAACAGTAGTTTTTGAGAAGATATCCTGAAAATCTGAATGTGCGGTTGAGATAAAGACGACGCTTTGTTTTGTCAAAAAGTCAAATAACGATAGTTCATTGGCAGTCGCTTGTTGTGCAATAGCCGCACCAGAAGCAACATAACCCTATAGTCCACCCCACGGATTACAAGGTGGACCAACCCGAATGTGCCACATCAAATAATCCAATAACAACGCGACAAGCGTATCGCCTTCCCCGAATCTCCACTCCAATCCCTTATCCAATGGCCGACACCGTAGAAACTTCACAAGTTCACTTCTGTTTGGAGAAATTACAGCGCGCCTCAAAATTATTCGTTTTTCACCCGCCACCGCCAAACACGCGCCACACCAAGTTTGCAGATCACTCACATTCTTGACGCCCATGGCGTCATCATCAGCAAGTCCCTGTCTCAGTACCCCAATTTTGTCCCTGTGCCTTGCCGTCCCGCATCAACGCCACAGATGATGAACTGCATTTCCTCCACGTCTACAGTACGTCCCCGTCCCCTTCCACACCACACTTGCACCGCGTGCATTCCCTCCGTTGAAACCCTCTATAAAACCCGCCCTCACCGTACCGTACCGTCCTCATCCATCTCTCCACGCACCTCGATCCCACAACCACCCCTGTCACACCCCACATCGCCGCCATCCACCCCCCAACCCGCCAAGCCGAACATCCCATCCAAAGAAACATGTCGACCTACCTCACAGCGGCCACCCCAGCCGACCTCCCCTCTCTACTCTCGCAAGCCAAATCACTGTCCGCCTCGCAATCCCTCCCCCTCTTCATTCACATGCGTGCCGACTGGTGTCCCGATTGCAGCTCCACCGATGCCGCCATCCGCGCCGCCCTCTCCGTCGTCCCAGCCGTTGTCCTCGAGGCCAAGGTCGGTTCAAGGGACGAGTACTTTCAAACCGACCATCCATACCGCGGTCACCCATTGCTGAAGCTAAACCGCATTCCAACGCTTTTGGCTGTGCATTCGAATAAGAGGCTCGTCGAGTATGAGCTTCGGGACGCTGCCAAGATTCAGGCGTTTCTGGACGAGACACGCCAAATTGGGGAGCAAATCGAATTGTGAGGGGGGTGGCCTAGCGTGTGTTTTCTCTTGTCATTGCTGGTGATTGGATGGTGGGAGACACGTGTGTGGTGCTGATTGGGGATGTTGACGTCACTTTGGCATGACCGTTACAAGCGGGAGTTGTATTGAGCACTACTTTGCTCGTGCACGGTGCTGGATGAGTGCTTTGGTCCCGACCACCGGGCATTAAACGGATCGTTGTTTTCATTTGAGATACTTACTGGTTTAATGGTCGTTTATTTGTCATCCCTGATAGTCACGCTTCGACATGTCGGTTGTAAACGGTAAAGGCAAAATCAAAGTGAGGTTGATACTTAGATCTGGCACATTCCTACTCGCGTCATTCTCGCTATCCAACCGGTCTTCTCTCCTGCATTTGCAAGATTCAACTTGAGACGCCGTCCCATCCCAAAAACCTTCTAGCTTATCCCTTCCTGTCAATGCCTCATCCAAACTCGGATCTACCAACCACAGACGTGGACCAATTATGCACAGCACTCGACAATGTCATCTGTCTAGACGACGATGACGATGACACAGCCGGTATACCCTATCCCCTGTCAAATCACAGCCACCGCTACCCTTTCCAACTCGAATCCGAAGAAATCCGCCGCAACCACGCGTCGGACAGCCTGGGGGGCCGCGAGAACGGCCGTTGTTGACTGGCGAAGGACAGCGCCATGGGGAGATTATTGATGTCGATTTGGAGGATGAAAAGCAACAGAAAGATGCGCGACGAGGGGGAGACGGGGAGCTGGGTGGTGGCAGGGATGCTGTGGGGAGGGGACGGTCGGGGAGATATTGTCCAGTCTTCTGGACAGCGGCTCGACGAATTCAGGAAGGGGAAGGAAGTATGAAACGAGTGGTGAGGCAGATTCAGTGGGTAGAGAGAGGTCACGGGAGATATTGTCCAGTCTTCTGGACGGCGGTTCGACAAATTCAGGAAGGGGGACGAGGTATGAAACGAGTGGTGAGGCGGATTCAGTGGGTAGAGAGAGGTCGAGGGAGATATTGTCCAGTCTTTTGGACGGCGGCTCGACGAATTCAGGAAGAGGGAGGAGGTATGAAACGGGTGGTAGGGCGGATTCAGTGGGTAGAGGAAGGTCGAGGGAGATATTGTCCAGTCTTTTGGACAGGGAGTGTACAATCTCGGGAGGAGGGAGGAAAGGGAGAGGGAGAAAGGCTGCAACGGAACATGGAGATAAAATGGAGGAGTTTAAGGGTGCTGATTTTTGGTT
The DNA here is from genome assembly GCA_002205965.3 of Kappaphycus alvarezii. Lineage (NCBI taxonomy): Eukaryota > Rhodophyta > Florideophyceae > Gigartinales > Solieriaceae > Kappaphycus > Kappaphycus alvarezii. The sequence continues at coordinate 1,416,649 of NADL03000705.1, read as the reverse complement.
GGGCAAGGACGACACCCCATTTGCTATGAAGCGTGAGTGGGCGGCGAGACGGTTGTTGAGGATGTTTGATAGGGAAGTGATGGAGGGAAAGCTGTTACGGGGGCGAATGGGAGTGAGAGAGTGAGTGTGGGGTGGTCGAAGCGATTGACGACGACTGCTGGTATCACGCGAATGAGAAGGTTGGCGGGAGGGGAGAGGGTGGCTCGAATCGAACTGAGTGAAAAGGTGGTGGATGAGCCGATGCGTTTGTACCATACGTTGGCTCATGAGTTGGCACATGCGGCGGCTTGGGTTTTCGATGAGGTGGTGAAACCGCCACATGGCCCCGGGTTTAAAAAGTGGGCGGAGGTTTTTCGGCGGTGGGATGCTACGTTGGTTATTTCGACGTGCCATGAATATGAGATTCGGTATCGTTACCGGTATGTGTGTTTGGGGGGTGTGGGTTGGTGTATGGCAGGCATTCGAAGAGTATTGATACGGCGAAAAAGGTTTGTGGGAAATGTAGGGGGCGGTTGGAGTTGAAGAAGAATTAGGGATGGAGTGTGATGGCGGGTGTGATTGCAAGGGAGAGTCAAAGTTGGCCGTGGTTGTTGATGGGTGCCGGTAGCATTTGTTAGCGTGAGTAAAAGCACAAGTTGTGAGCAGAGGACAGAGACAGGACAGGACGATCAGGTCCAATTCGAACAAGCCGGTCGCATGTTTGGAAAAGGTCTCCACCGGTTAGTCGACACGGGACTGGTGACGACGCCAAGGACTGGCAATGGTAAACAAAAGGTGAGAGAAAGGCGACACTGTTTCACTGCTCGGAGCTTTACAAAATGCAACTACACGTGTACAGAACGCTGTACCTGTAAGAATACTGTACTGTACGGTACAGTGCACGGTTATCAAGATCACGAAGCCAATCGCCTTTTTACCCACCGCCACCCGTCAGCAGAGATCTCCGTTGAGCCAGTGCCACCTCCGCAACACCGTCATTGCCCTCCCGCAATCGTTATCCTCCTCCACACCCGCTTTTTGAACATACTTTCTATTCAACCACTCTGCCATTCACAGCAGGTCAGAGCCGCGATACATCCCATTACAACGTCACCACGCAATTTCGGGATCATGTGCCGCGCCGCCCTACTGCAGCTTGGACGTCTTGCTTAATGCACAGGTTTGCAAGGAGACATGCATGGGCCTGTAGAGGAGGTTTTGTCGTTCAGAACCGCCGTTAGGACAAAGGCCACTCAGGCCACTGGCACCGCTGCTGATGTCGCCCGCCGATGTGGAACGAAGCTCTCGCGGCGCCTCCCGCCCCCTCTGACAGTCCCACCCTTGCAAAGGATCTCAAATTCCAGCAATTTTCGTGTGACTTTTGCTATCAGAAATTCTCTATTTTGCTACACTACCTTTTTACATGACACTTTATCTCGCAAATATGGCAGAGATGGACGACTCATGAATACACAAAATACCGCATGTAAAAAGAATTCGATGCGTTTGAATCGCAACCTGCCTGTGAGTGCGTACCAAAGGCCTTTTTCTACGACGATGGCACGCACATAGGGTTAACTTTAAGCTTAGCAAACCTGCTCGGATCCGGGTCTCGCGCCCGAAACAAATATATAAACCGCGATGCTGCCTTGTGAGGTGGTAATGAGAATAAACACGGTATTGCCCATTTTGGAATTCCGCAAAGGTTGAAAAGCAGGAACCTACCTAGGGCTGTGTTGGAAGAAAAAGCTAAGAACGCCGGACGAACAATCATGGCGGTGCTCACACGAAAGTGGCAAAACGCATCACAGGTTGATTTTGGCGCAGTTATGCAGTATTCTTCAGCGTCTCTCCACCACAACGCGAGGTCCCTGTCCAGTAAAAACTCGCGTCTCACTCACATGACATCCTTGCAAAATCTATCACACCCGATTACGGAATCCCTTCCAAGACTACTACCAAGAAACCACTTCTGCAGAACAGACTGTCGCCTACCACGGCCAGATGCGGAACCAACTACAACTACACACCCTGTAATTTATATACTGTACTAATGGCTGAAATCAACACCAGTAGAAACTGAACGCATTAAAGTTCTTTCTTTCTCAGAAAAGAAAGACCGAAACATGAACTTTTTGTACAAAAAGATAACTGATTTTAGTGTACAAGGAAAAACCAATTTAAAAAGTTATAGCTGTATAGTACTGTTGTACGTGGCGTAGTGTACTGTAGACTTAGTAGCTTAGTGCAAGTTAGCGTACAGTGTATGTGTAGACCAGGGTCGGGGCGAACATGTCCAAAATACATGTACCTGGTACGAGAAACATGACAGTATTCCTGCAGACAATTGTACAGCAGTACAGCAGTACATATAATAAAAATGTCTACTCCAAATTGCAGGATATGGAACATCTCGTCCAACGATTCAACAAAGTTCAACAACATATTTTAAGTAACATGTACCAATTACATGTCCAAGAAAATATTGCGAAAGTACAGAACAAGGCTCATGTGTAGAAGAAGTTTAATGCGTTCAGTATCGACTGTGGACTGCGCACGTCCTAACTATACGGTTAAGATCTAACCGGATGTACTTCGTCGTCCGTGCGCATCGGTGCTCGAGACAGGATAGCTTCAGCGATGGAGGACCACAGGGTGCAACTCAGCCGCTGGTAGATACGGCGGCGGATGGCGGAAATATTCATGTGCTTAGTACAACTATAAAAGGGATATTTATCCCCCTTGCACTTGTACCTTAGTCAAAAGACCAGTTGGTCTAATGAAAAATTTGGATACATGCCCGGAGAGGACTTGAGTTCGAATCCGGTGTGTGCACTGCTGAAAATACACATTTGTGTGAAAACATGTGTGTAGGTCATAGGAAGCAAGAGACTGTCGTTTGGAGTGTAACTCTAGTCTGAGGACCCGTCTTGGTTTTATCTGCAGCTATACATTTCCCACCCTAGCAGTGGGAAATAGCTTTCATAACCGGGAAAACCTAAGGCGAGGATTAGAATGTAGATGTCACTCATTGTAAAATGACCAATTGACAGTACCGGGAACTATGCGATAGGGATTCATATGGCGGCTAAACATACATACCTTTTACTCGTCGTAAAGTTCATCTGGACCTTCTACTTCCTTTTTGAGAAGGAAATCACTGAATTCTTCAAGGGTTTTCAGGGCCGCACCCTCGTCTTCTGCTCTAGTGACGTTCTTCGCAATTTTCACCACATTGTTGATACTCTCCGTAGAAATCCGGTTACGAAAAGGGCCCGAAACTCTCCCTGCCAGACTAAACAAACGCTCATTTTCAATCTGCGTAGCTGGTATACCAAGAAAAAAGCGACAAAGCTTTAAGACAGTTGGGAAAAGTGACTGCTTTTCCTGCATCCAATGATATTTGTTCATGTCTTTTGTGAACTTCTCAGAACGGTAAACCCGAAGCTCGGCCATCATTGAATTAAGCAGGACTTCCTCATCGTTTTCAGCTTGAGTAGTGACGAAACAATCTTCAATATCTTCAGATCCTTTAGAAACTGCATCACTTATTTCTTCTTCGTCCACATTTCTTGAGGCCTCTTTTTCCGGTGCACAGCTTTTCTATACACTTACCAACAAAGGAATAATCACAGTGTCATCGTATTCCTTCGCAATTGTCCTGGCTCTCAAAGGATCTCCCTGGTGCAAACGCATAAGGGTTGACTTCATATCCTTGAATTCAGGATCTAGAACAACAGAAATGTAGTGGTGAATGTAACAGCCATCTAATCCTTGAACTTCCATGAACGGGTTGAGGATATCCTGAAATGCTTCTGAAACAACAGATGCCATTTTTGCTCTGACCATATCAAGTTGCGCGTCAAAATCGTCCGGGTCGACAGGCGTGATTGTACGGCATTTCCGTTTGAACATTAGGAAAACCCTCACAATGTGTGAAACCGCTTCACTAACTGTCCATGTCTTTCTCTGGGTTCGCAAGCAAGAAAAAACAAGCTGCTCCAAGGTCTCTACTATCCGTTGAACCACATTCCAGTTGTCTTGAGTGGGAACCCTATTGCGAAGATTTCTATCCGCTTGACCTCCAAAACACTTCTCAACAACCTGCCCGTACTTAAGCATCATCCTAAATATAACCAATTCGCTTACAAATCTGGTCTTAACTGGGGTTGGAATTAGTCGTGGGATGAACCCGAGATCCTTGCATGCATCAAGCCACTCCTTTCGTCCCTTCGCTGATTTCTTAGTCCAGGTTATACATTTCTGTAGAACGGCTCTAACTTTCGCGAAGTCAATAAGTGGCAGTCCATCAGTAACCTTCTTGGATAGAGCAGAGTTGCAGGCACCTGAAATGATGTGTGCAAAACAAACCCCGCTAAAGCAGTTTCCGATCTCAGCATGTTGAAAAGACGTTGCAGTTCGAATAATGTTGGCACACGATCTCAGATTGGATCCCCCATCTTTGATGCAAGCAATGATTTTGTTCCGAATCTCAAACTTATCCAACTGTTCGACCAACAACTCGTAAAGAGTTTCCCCACTGGTACTGTCACATTGTATCATTGCCAAGTGTACCCGAACCTGCTTGAAATCATTGTCCAAGCCATGTGCTATAAGGTCAAAGATATCTTCGCACCCCCGACTCATTCACAAATCGAATGAGATACTCACAGAAAGGAGATTTGATAAACGTGGCTTAACTATCTCATCAGTGACACGTTTGGTAAACAAAGGGATCTGCTTATGAGCGAACGTTTTCCTGTCGGGAAGAGATACACGAGGGTTCAAAGAATGTATAAAACGACGAAAGTCATTGTTTTCGACAAAAGAAAATGGCAAGCCAGCCTTGGCGACCATCAGAATGAGATTCTTATAGATTTCTTCAGCGACTTCGGATGATGCATTGTACTTCTGATGTGTATCAAGGAAAGTTTGGACCGTCTTCGGCTTCTTCTTTTGCGGTTCGGTACTCCCTTCCGTCTTCGCGAACAAAGAGAAGACATCTTTGTGATGGTCTCTGAGATATCTTCGAAATGAATTTGTGCCGCTGGAGCCTTGAAATTGGAGCACTCCCTTTCGATCCCGTTTGTTATTGGATGAGGATTACAAAGCACTTGGTGTACAAACAATGCATCCGTAGGTCTTTTCATCGATGTTCTTGAAAAACCCCCAGAAAACTGCTTTCTTCCCATTCTTCTTGTTTTCGGAGAGAGTTTGCTTGGCCTTCTGTGAGATCTCATGGATCTCCACCTGCAGATCTGGTTCTTCTGTTGGATTGGAGTCCGGGACTACCATTTCTTGGCTAGTTGTGGAGTTGGATATGGAAGTAATTTGCGTTGGGGGATCCATGTGGGTTTGGGTCTTAAATACAGAATTGGTACATGTGCATGTAAAATTTTGTACGGTACATGTATGGGTACGTTACGAGCTGCTTGCTGGATTTGCGCAGTAATTGGAACGTTACGGGTATCTTTTTTTGATAGGTTTCCTAGTACAAGTACTGTACCGACTTTCCAGTTTTTATAAAACTTTTGGGCAAGTACATGTCCGATGTACCTGTCCTTGTACTTGATTTCGTACGACGAAACCACACGTTTGCCCCAACCCTGATCTGGGCATGTACTAATCGAGCTACCAATGGGACCCATAGGGCCATTCAGAAAGTCTATATAAACGCGTGTCGGTGCCGGTCTTCCAATCGGGAGGCATCAGGTTGAAAAGACACGCTTGGTCGCAGTGCTTACAACTTTCACAGAGGGAAGTTGTAACAGTACTGTACTTTTGTTAATATCAGCGCAACGTGGCATATGTGGACAAGGTGAAGATGCCGCTGAGAAGAGCCCCTGTGACCGAGGTCAGAAAGACCATTGTCGAGACACTCGAAGCACCACGATTGAAGGGAATCAGTACGGAAGACTTCGTGGACTTCAAGCTCCAGCGGGAGATTTGCGAGAAGGGAGCTGAGCAGGGATTATCGATCCCGAAGACAAGCTATGTTAGCTCGATCGACAAGTCCGTGCTAGAGATGTTTGTCCTAGCCAAGTGGGTCCCGATGGATCGTGTTGATTTGATCACCGAGGAACATTTGACGGCTTGCATGAAGGAAAGGGCCCGCATCATCCCGGAAGACTAAGACCTGAGTCAGGTCGAGAAAGGCATCCAGAAGGTCAAGACATACAAGTCGCTGAAAAGTCTGAAGCTCCAGGTGTAGAATATTGGACTCCAGTACAATAAGAAGCTGGAGGGTTTGGGCTACTCAAAATTCATTGAAACTCAGCTCAAGCTGGCAGTGGGGCACATACTGCAACGTATGTCGCACTCTCAACTTCGCAAGAGGATGAAGTTGAGCATCAGGTTCAACAAGCAAAAGCTGAAGGAGAACTACCAGGAAATGATGAAGCACTCTGCTGCCGAGACGAATATCCCGGATAAGCTGGATGCCGAGAGTGCATTCGAGGACAAGAACTCTTATGAAGATGAAGATCTCAAGTCTATCGAAAAGGAACCTGGACGCCATCGCAAGGACAAAGGTTGACGCTCATGTGTAACTAAAAGGAAAGCTGAAGCGGACCATCGAGGTTGTAGTGAGAATACGAGTGCTGGACAAGGGCAACCTGGATTGTGTTCCGGAGACCGGAACAAGCAACAGGCACCTAGTTGTTTGAATTCGAAGAGCAAAGAGAAGCACTGGCTACGTGACCGTAAGCTGATTTCTGATGAGGAAACTAAGAAGTCGTTGGCTGAGTATAAGGCCAAGAAGGAGAGAACGGAGGAGATCTGAGGAAGTTGATCAACCAGGAGGCACAACCTGGACGTGAAGAAAACTCCTCAATGTTTTGCGCTACCTTCTCTGAGGACCGTGTGAAGTCGCCGCTTTTGGCTGATCAAGATTCGAGTGCCAATATTCTTACCCGCACATCCTGGATGAAATTTTGAAGGTGGACCAGGATGTCAAAGCGGTCAAGTTGGACCGTGTGCGTAAATATGGAATGGCTGATAAAAGCGCGAAGCCCCTGCGGTCTAGCTGAAGAGTTACTGCTACTGCTAAGCTGAATACCCGGCATGGAACCAACCTGGCTTTGAGAAGGGTCGACTGGATGATCAGCGACCAGCCGGTTGGTCAAGCAACTTTGGGCAGGCACATCTTGCGTGCACTGGGACTGGATAACCGTGTCCTGCTGTCAACCGCCAGCGACCGGTACAATGGGCAGGTGGATGTACCTGAACTGCTGGATAAGGAAGGAGAGGACCTGGACGACAGCGATGGGACTATCCAAGGACTGCTCCTTGAGCGAGATCTTTTCTTTTGGAAGCTTCTTCCACAGCCAGGATGAAAGCGAGGACGACCTGGATGGTTCGGAGATCCCCGACTTTGCTGTGAGAATAAACTCTCTGGTTGACGTTCTGGAGGAGCCTTACAAGCGACCTGGAAAACTGACGAAGCGCTCGATCAAGAATATCGCGTTGAGCACCCTGTCCTGGGGCACCACCCACGTCCAGGTGTTCCGAGATTTACAAGAGATGCTGTGCAACACCGTCGATTTGTCGTATCCGAAACCTGAAAGGGAGATCTGCGTATAAGCCGATGCATCCGGCCGGTTCTGGTCAGCTGTAGTCACCCAGACACACCTTGACCAGCTGGAATTGCGGATAGAGGAGCAGAAACATGAATCCATAGCATTCCTGGTCCCTTAATTCAAGGATGACCAGCTGGGTTGGATTAAGTTCGAGAAGGAAGCGTACACCATATTCCAGACGTTGAGAAATTGTATTTTGTCTTGACCCGGACGGATTTGGGTCACATTTATACGGATTATAGGAATCTGTTGTTTGTTTTTGCGCCGCTGATGCTTGAATCTGCATTAGAGAGGCACATAATGTCGAAAGTGCAGCGATGGGCATTTTTCTTGTCCAGTTTCTACTACGTCATCGAGCACGTAAGCGGAGAGTCGAATATATTCGCGGAAATCCTGACCTGGTGGATCAGGGGGTACTGGAAGGACAAGCGTACCCTCCGGAAGGTCTGCAGCTTGCTGGATACTGCCGATCAGGTCATTCCGTCGGCCCATTAATTTTTCTGGCCTGACCTGGAAGTCATCTAGGAAGCGCAACAAGCCGCGCCGAGTCTACCTGTATGCACCTTGAACCCTGAAAACAATCTATGGGAAACGAATGGACGCAGTTGGATACGGGATGAAAACCTGTAACTGCAGATGAAGATCCTATTTGCGCCACATTGCAGAACGCTGGGATATCGAGGCATTGACGAGACATTGAGTATACTGGAGGAGAACTTCACGTGGTCCAATGTCGACCAGAATGCTAAGCAATTGGTCAAAGGTTGCTTGCATTGCATCATCACGCGAGCTAGTGACTTGTTTTCTCGACCCTCAGCGAATGATTTGCACGGAAAGAGACCAAACGAGGTTGTAAACTTTTATTTCCTGTACATAGGACTCAGCTGAGACGGAAATTTCTACGTTCTTGTTATCCGAGATGATCAATGAGTATTCATCAGGCTGTATCCCCAGTGTCCACGACGGCTGAAGAGGCTGTGGATGCTTTTTTACATTGGATAGGTTTGTTTGGGACGATGGAGTGGTTCGACAGGGATCAGGCGTCTCACTTCAAGAACCGGCTTGTGAAGGAGCTGGCTGCGGAACTGCAGGTGAAGCACCATTTCACTACCGCTTACTCACCCTGGGCTAACGAAACCGTTACGAGAGTTTGCCGGGAAGTGCTACGTGCCACCCGAGCGCTATGCAGCGAATGGATGCTCTCGCCGCGTTACTGGCTGGCTGTGACCGAATGCGTGCAGAGTGTCCTGAACAACTCACAAATGACCAGTTTGGGTTTGCGGTACTCTGACCGGCCAGAAGTCTACCGGACACCGATGAAAGTGTTCACGGGGCACGTTGCGACCCGACCGTTGATGCGCGCACTACCCTTGCCACAGTACAAGGAAAATCTATCCGTGGATGAGATCCGGATGCGCCAAGTTATCAATATTGATGACATCTAGGTAGCATTGGAAGGAAAAGGCTGGGACATTAAGAAACGATCTAGACGCTCGAGGCAGCGCCAAGTCGAAGCGCACAACAGGAAGTCGAAAGTTCAGCCGGTGAATTTCCAGGTGGGCGACTTCATGTTAGTGTGACGAGCGCAGGAAAAGGGACATGACCGGACCGCGCTGAATTAACGCGTTGAAATCCGCGATGATTTTCGAAACAGAGAACCTGGTGGACGGGAAACGCGCGAAAATGCATGCAAGACTTCTACATTTGTATCGCGCAGACCTCGTAGTTTTTTCCGCTCTCGTCCTGGAGACCGAACACTCGGGAGCTGTCTACCAGTATGCGCACCGATTGTACGACATTCTCAAACTGAATGGACGGATTGATATCTAGGTTGAGTGGGACGGTCTCCCGAATGAGTTTGGCAAAACCTGGTAACCCCTGCAGCAGGACTACGAAGACCTCTCTGGGATACTACGCGAGTTTCTCGGGTCTACCCAGAAGCGAGGCTTGAAGGAAAAAGAGTTGGCACTGTGTACCTGACCTGACCTGGTGTGACCGCCGACAGACACCAAGTCAGGGGGCACTGTAGCACATAGTGCTCTACGCTTAAGCGAGAATGCTGGAACCACTCGCATGTTTTATTGTCGTGTTATTCTACCATATCGAATACATGGGAGAGCGCGCTTGATATTTCTTGAGTGAGGAGCCGGAATTTTCGCTCACCTGGACGCGCTTTCTGGAAATTCAGGATGGTCCAGATTTGATACAGGTTGGATCCGTGCGACACACATGTTTCACCTAGACCACATGGTGATATGATGTGTAAGGAGATCCGTCTGGTGACCCCCGGCGACGAGCTGCTTATGGTTTTCGGGACAAGCCCCCCAAAAATAAAGGCATCTTATGTAGGGCCGAAGTACCCTACACAACGTTTTCCTCTCGAATTTTGCAGCCTCCAAAAAACATTCTCTCTCCGACTCGAGACCATTTGTCTTCCATCCAGGTGGCGAACACCAACCTGGATATCCTTTTCGTTTCGACGCGACGCTTGCAAGCCCCCGAGTTGTTACGTGCCATTCATTCAATGGTATGAACCATTGGGCAGGAGACCCTCAGTGCCCCTTGTATGGAAAGGGTCGCAAAAAACACGAATTAGTAAGCCATCAAGGATCATACACACTGAAAGCAACACCGACCTACGTGAACAGATAAATAGAAATAGGGCGTATAATGAAACACAGCAGGAAATGATCGTCCTCTGCAGCACCAATTTAAACGAAAACAGGGACAGAGAGCTACTGGTCGGAAGCAAGAATCAAGCCCCAAATCGCTACTTTCGAAGCCAATGCGCGACCCGAACCCGATATAAGACCCAAGATCACCTAGGTCTACCGGTGGTACTAGCGATGCAGCCAGAATTTGTGATGAAATGGAGATGGAACTCACAGTTTCAGCTCCGAAAGAACAATATCTTTATGTTTGGGGCGGTGGAAGCCATGATCAACGACCAATTATTGGACTATAAGGGTTTACTACCATGGACAAGTATCTCAGCCCATGCACATTCTCCTTCGATCTTGTTTGATGGAGACTCCACATTAGTGATCGTTCTCGACATTTGAAAATTCTCTTTTCAAAAAACTCGATCTAGACAACCATATATCGATCAGACACTCTTCAGAAATATTAATACGCATATTTGAGACATAAATATCGCAGGACCCGACGAATGCACTTATTGAACGCATACGCACAGAGATAATCGCAAAGCAACACACATTTATTACAAGCTAGTTGTGGGCTACACTAGTCAGAGTAGCAACCAGGCAGCCACGGGTATTTAATCGACTTATCCATGCACCAGTTCAGCAACTAAAAAAATATGCCAGCAAACAGGAATCATGTATCCAGCCCTCGACGAAGCTATCAGGCAAGTCGATGAAGCATCTGAAAATTTCCGAAGCACCGGACAGACCCAGCCGAGCTGGAAATTATCGCTCACGCATTTCAATAGTGCGTTTAACAACGAGGTTCATATTGATTTTTGGTTTGAGTAAGTCAAAGGACAGAAAAGAACAATATTGTTGATAACAGACACTGACAATGGATATTCCGAAGGATGTATAACGAAGTCGAAGTACATGCAAGCAATGCATTGAATCTTGGAACCCATCTGGATCTTGAGGCATGGCGCGCCGCTCGCGACGTCCGCGGACAACGAAAACAACCGAAATCAGCTATGTATGTTCATAGATATTCACGGCATAGCATGTAAATCAAGACCTATGTGCACGCACACTAAGGTGGGGATTATTGAGAGAAAAGTCCAGACTGTGAAATACATCATCAGGAAGCTAGATAAGGAAATTTCCGCATGCGGCCCAGATGATATAGTCGCCAGATCCATATTCCTCTCCAACTCTTTCTCTAGTTCCCGTATACTGAGATCATTCCAGTTGGTCCGAGGTTACCAACTATCTATCCTCAAAATACCAGCCAACATATGTAGTTCCGAAAACAATGTTGGATGCACACGTAGAACAAGCAGCTAGTAGGGCACTCCAGCAGGCATTACGCACTAAAGGGAACAACAATGAACATAAAGGAGCATATACCAGGCGATGACGTGTAGGGCTGGTCCTGTTCAACTAAAGTCGATGAAAGGGATGAATAGATTACAGAACAAGTAGTGAAAGCTCATGATCACTTCCTCGAAGTCAGGCGACTCAAAAAATATGCACCGATTCGAGGTCCTTTAATGGGACCAGCATACGAGGATGCTCGGCTGGAACCCAAATGAGACCTTTCTAAGGAACTCAAGTGTTGTTCGCTGGAGGATGAGCTCGGATATTCGACGGACAGGGAGGAAGACGAAGCGCAATTTGAATAAAGCCAGTGTCCCCCACATATCAACGCACTTCTATTTGTTCACATACCAGAACCCGAATCACGAAACATCCTAGATATTGGCACTCATACACCCAAAGGACCTTACAAAGAGTGCAAAGTACTAAAAATTGGGTGATGCGGGATTCCGGTATGAAGCAAGACGAAGTTATGGGACCATCTGAGCAGATACAGTCCATACAGTCAGATAGACCAAGAATACTAGACAAATTTTACGAACGGCTCGGATCCCGGCAATTCACGGAGCATTAACTCGAGTTTACGCCATCCAGGATATTGAATGAAGCTTTTTAGAGGTAGTACGACAGCAATTGGGCATCGGCTCTCGATAATATCGCAGAAGCAGATCTGCCGCCGGATGCAAACGTAATCCGCCCCCACGTAGTTTGTAAGGTGAAAACTGATGAGTCCGGTTCATGGAAATTGAAGGCGAGGATTTTCCCGCGTGGGAATGAAGACGATGGTAAAGAATAAATACGCAATGATTCCGCGAATGCGCAGCTGAAAATTGTGCGACTCGTGTTGGCACTGGTTGCGCTACTCTTATTAAAACTTTTGACAGCAGAGATAAAATGTGCTAATTTGCAAAGTGGAACAAGCAAAGGAGCATTTATGTGTGAACACCACGAGAATGGCACAAAGATTTCAGATACTGCGGAGGCTATATATTATTAGTCAAGCTACCATATTGCATCGTAGAGGCTGGAAGTCAATGGATGGTTATAATAGAGCAACTGATGTTAAATGAGGGAGATTTGGAACGAGTGTTCCTAGTAGGGCAGTTGTTCGTCAAGCGATATTCCAAAGGCAAGATAGTCCTTTTGATTTCAAAGTGGACGGATGGCTTCTTGACCGCAGTAACTGCTGTAGAGCTCCATGGAGTCTTCGAAAATCTGCAGCTACGTTTCGGAGTCTGTAAGATTCATATTGGACCAAGAAAAAACTTCAGCGGATGTGAAATCAATGTATCTAGTAACGAAGATATCACGCTATCCATGCATGAATATTGAAAGCAATTGTAGAGCCTACCACTATGAATTTTAAGACGCAAAGCTCGAAGTGAACTAGGAACTGTATCGGAGACATTGGACACCTTAGCTACACTTCATGAAGGGAATGAACATGGACTACGACATGCAGTTCAGAGAGTACGTAAAAACTCCGAAAGAAGGGGGAAAAAATGCCATCAGATGGATTCTCGGAAAAGAGAATGTCGCAGACGCACTGAACAACTTCAACAATCAGTTGTTCCGCAAATCCGATCGCATATGCTCTACAGGAGTCTTGGACTTCGATATAAACATTGGCAAAGTAGTCGCAAGCGAGCATTGGCATTTGTATCAGAATACGTATCTTAGCGAAAAGCATGAGCTATATTCAAAATCGTCACAAATCTGTGGTGAATAAGGGGAACGTTAATATCAGCGTAATATGGCATCTGTGGACCAAGATCAGCAGAGCAATGATAATGAATGACTAAAACTGACTGAAAGGACGAGAAAGGTATGAGCAAATTGTTTACTCAGCTACTAAGCAAATAAGCGTCGTGATGAACTGCAAAACACGAATGCAGAGCGAAGAATACGTCATAAAGCATATGATGACGTACAATCTCAATGGACATTCTCCTGAATGTTGATTACCACGAGCTGCAATAGCACACAGCGGAAGGAACGGAGAAAGAACGCAAACCGAGAAAAATGGGAGCAAAGCTGAGTATAACAATACAGAGCGTTGTAGAGAGAATATAAAAGCTAGAACTGCGGCCCTCACCAGCTGGCAAATGAGGGAGAACGCGTTCATCTTTGCGCTGATTGACTTTGCTTACCAAACGCCCTTGAAGCGAATCAGCCCCTCGGAAAACAAGCTACCGATAGAGTACGTTATCCAGCTAATCAATAACTTTACAGTACTTCTGACTTGGCTGTTGATTAAATCAACCATTGAAGAAGTCAGTTCTACTATGCAATGTACGCTACTTTCTAGCTCAGTTGTACAACCCTTGCCCGTATTTTGCACGGCAGCGCTGCTGATGCAATCCGCGTTTTTTAATTTTATTCAAGCTCACCTCTTTCATTTTTTTGCCATAGAATCTAGCCATCTTATCATCTTCATCACGTTTTGGATGCCATTTCACATTCAAATGTGTCAAAACTGAAAAATCCTAAAACGGTTCAATACTATTTTTGATCCCATCTCCATTAGTTGGACATCACGGGCCACAGCAAATATTAACGTCCAAAGAAATTATCGATAATGATGCTGTTTGAACTGATTTTCTTATTCGCTCGAATTTCCTTAGACAGTAATATACCACCGATAGGCTTTTTCTTTGAATAAACAACCCTTGCTACCCTCGGGACTCCCTGTAATACTTTATCTACCAAAATAGCCAAGTTATTGTGGTACTTACCTGACAGCAAGCCCACTTCTAGAATTCCTTAAAGCTCTTCTTCCACCATGTACTACACGTCGAATTTCCATAGAAAGATTTTCATTAAAAATTTTCATGTCAGCAACTGAGCCAGTACGATGGGATGGTATCCAATGGCTAAGTGATTAGGAATGACATAAACCTCAATATTGTAACCGTAGAGCTGTTTCTTATCTCGGAAGCAACCTATTGCTTTGTCATGATTAATACACGGCGATTTGTGCTGTGGAAAGTCATATTAGTGGAATAGAGCGCAAACTTGTATTTCTGGAACGTGCTTCTTTCTCTTACCAATCGAAACATTGTAAACGAACTTTCAAACTTCTGTACAGCATTTTCAACCAGGATTGGACATATCTTATTGGCGGTTCTCCGAGATTGTGCGGTCCGATGAGGTCTTGGCGGTGCGTTTCTCATCAGATCTGCTGAGAAACATCTCGTAAAGTGGTAGCCCGTTGGTGGATGCACTCGAGATGAAATGGCCCTGACGTCCCGATGTTTTCGTATAAGTCTGATGGTTTGACTGTAATAGATGTGACTCCTGGAATGGATGCACTGCTGAACCATTATGGAAGATTTTGGGAAAGTGTTCAGGCGGTGTATAGTGCCGGATAACTGTAATGTTCCCTTGCTACGGTGCGTACCTCATTTTTTTGGTCACAAAATAGGTGAATTACGTAATCTCCCGGGTAGCGGTAGCACCCATGTGGCGCAGAGGAGCTCGTACCTTATCTAGCTTTTTGCGCTCCCTGATGACCGGCTCGGATTCTTTATTAGTTATTTGTGCTTTTTACAGTAATTAGGATAGGATAGTGGCAGTTTACCTATTTAGAAAAGCGAAACTACTTTCCAACATTAAAAGTAAGCACGAATTGGCCCTTAATAGTTTAGTCTCCAAGCATAAGGCACCTTTCTGGTTCCTCTTTGGATCCAATTGGTCACCTGTCCGCCCATTGAACCATTTATAACCCTATGCTTCCTTTATCTTTATTCCATTTCACTTATTACTCCCTATAGGTTTGTATCTCTTCACCACACTTTTGTTGCTACTAAAGAAACTAACGGATTCTATTCTACAATAACCATTCGTCGATTTCTTCTTACAGTGAATCACCCTTATAATTTCCGTAGCTCCATCATATCCTTTATCGGCGAGTATCGCTCAGTTTTCGGGATAGTTACTGCACTGCTTCCCTATATCCATATCCTCTTCCCTTTCAGACCCCATCTTGTTAGTCTCCGTAACATGAAATTTGCAGTTGTCATGAAAAATAGCAATACCTGAAACGCAGCCTGGGTAGTGGTCTGAAAAACCAACAGCTTGAATATTCGGCAGTTCGGATACTTCTACTTTGTAACCGTAAGGTTATGTTTACTAGTAAAATACTTCTTAGCTTATTCTAAGCTTCCACTGGCTCCAAATGACAACTGGATTGTGACGTGAGTAGCGCACTGGGCATATAGATACGTTTTGAATAGTTCCCGCTCCGACGAAAAACTTGTCATTATGTATCTTCCCCCAATCTTGTCACTGTGACTTGAAATGGGTTTTAAAAATAGACTAAAAAACCTATTAATAAAACTTTCAAAAGTACGGGCATTCATTCCAAACATATTGGACAAGAGATTCAAAGGTCCGCAGTGTTCCAGAACAACTAACAGAATAAAATAGCGTCTTTTTTTAACTCAGAGAAAACTGTCTGTCTCTTCCAACATTTTTTTTGTCGCGAAAACCCCCTCAAAGTGTTCCTATTGTGTAATAAATAAATTGGGTCGAATATAGTCATTTTTATTGATGTCCTTCAAGCCTACTTTCGTGAAATGATCAAAAGGAGGTAATCACTGGGGCACTCGGTATCAAACGGGACATAGTGATGGGGCACACAATTTCTGAGGTCTGCTTCGCGCTCAGCGTAGACCTAGAAAAGAAGAAGGAGCCATCGGCGAGTATTGCAACTGTAAAATTTGGAAATGCTACCTCAGAAATCGGTTTTTGTGGAATTTTTTCCTGTACTCGCCTGCAAGTGAAGTGCTCAGGGCAGTTTGGACTGATTAGATCTGGTTTGGTGTGAATGAGGGATTGGGAACTCCAATATATTTCAGAGCATGGGGTGGACTGGTACGAGCAGGTGTATGTTGTGTACTAAGTCTTTCTAATTGAACGCCTGTGCAAAGACCAAACGATTGCACAAAAATCTAATCGGCTCACGAAATGATAACTCTTTTCAGACCTCCGGCAACTACTGGGCTATTATACTTTGTAAACAGATATTGCTAAGATTATTGTATGGCAACCATTAATACTGCAAATATTTAATCATACCCCAGAAAATCATGTTTATTCATAAATCTTCAGGCTGAAGGTCTACAATTGAGGCCCAGAATTGAATATTCATCCGTTTCGTCCTCTGCTCGCGGAAAAAGTGCTGAATATTCCTACGCTTGGCTAGCACAAACTCGCCAATTTCTAGCAAGTGTTAAGTACTCCTGTGATATCGCGCATTGTCATCAGCGCACAGCGGATGCCACCTAAAGTTTATGTTTGTGCGCGTAAGACACAAGCGACATATCTAACCGCAGCTCTTCTCGGCCTACATCCATTTGTTCGACAGTAAAGCCCACAAATTACAGACAAGTCCGAAATAGTTCTCCACAATTATGAGAACCGAGGACACTTTCCGATTATAATCCTCGTCGTTGCGAGATAAAAAATCGTTAACTTGCCTACGTCTTGGAAGAAATAACCGATGAAATTCAGTAGCGCCTGATTATCAATTTTCCCCTAACACAGCCCGCTCGTTAGGGTAATCCGCGCTCAGTTGACCGACGTCTTCTAAAACTCGTTCATTAGCTCCCTTCTTGGGCTGCGCGGCCTGAAATTCGGACGTTTCATGAATTACTGTTGAGTCCGAGACATAACCTGGGTATTGGTTCTCCAACCAACAGCAAAGCCAGTAGGTAGAACAGAAATTTCTACTTTAAAATTTTACAGCTTTATTACCACTAAAGTAGCTTTTACCATCTTCAATGTTACCAGAAGTTCGAAGGGCCTTCTAAAAGGTGATATCTGTGGCATAAAAAGAATACTGAAACGTCATGAACATCTTATTCTCCCGAACCAGCTTCCGCGTCGTCCACTTCCTTGCAATACCAACGACCAGCGACTTGTAGAAAATAATCCGAAATGAGCTCTATGAGGCGTGTGATTAGCCGTTCGACGGTGGATGCGCTTATTTCAAAACACCGACCAAGGAACCCCCATTTATCGCTATTCTTGAGTGCCGCTAGGACCATGAATAGAGCATTCATTGGTTTGACTTCTGATTTGCGGCAATGTCTCGTATTATATTTTTCTGTTAGAAAATGTTCGAAGTGACCTCGAAATGTGCGAAAGTCGTCCAGGTCTAAGTTTTTCATGGTCATAATTGACGAAGAGCCTGTGCCATTGTAGAGAGTGTCGAATATTAGGGATTCAGAACAGTTCCCTTCGTCCAATTCAGGGCAATCGGGGACGTCTTTATACTACTGAAATGTGTTCCACTTTATTGTATGTCGACAAGTCCGCACTACACAGAACCGCGGGTTCTGCTAGACGGACGACTCTGGGCAATGGCTAAACCAATTGCCAACTCATCAAGTTGATTTTCTCGATCGACTACGGCCTTAGCAAGCATTTGAAGGGCATTGGACACATCTTCATCGGTAAACACATTTGTATCGACGAGTACTGGCTGCGTGTGCGGCAATTTTGGTGAAGGTGGAACTGTGGGCAAGGTAAAGATGAGTGTGGTTGTGCAAAACAAGTTAAGTACGGCACCAGCCCTCTCTACTTCCCAAATGAGCGGGTGATTTTCGAAACTAATGCGGCACCTTTGATATTAAAATTGTATTGCATTTGTACCGCCGAATATGGCGGGCTCCACGTATGTGTGCACATGATAAATCTATGTGTTAATTTCCGATCGTTTAATGTATTTTGTAATATTTACGTGCAGACGAACTATAACACTGTATGGATACATTATCCCAGGAAATGATTGGCTCTTTCAGTGTGCTCGCAGCAACCACATGAAAGCTCTACTATTCAGTGAGTGACCCTGTGATCTAGCAAAAGAACTGCTCAAAAAAATGACACATTCTTGTTGCCGTACTTGAATGTGCGCGGAAGTTTTAAGTGTAAACGTTTTTATACATAATTTTATTAATCGTGTTTGTACTGTATTACTATTACTTCATTTTAGATCTATATTTTCATTAAACAGAGAGGTTGAAATGTAATTTTTTTTATTTGATGCTTGATCTGGCCTCTTCAGTTTGATAGGGATGCCTAATAAAGTATCTTTCAGCCCCAGCAGTGAAAAATGTCTATCATGGGCATAACCCGTTTTTGCGGGACCCTCTGATTTTTTCAACCGACTCAAGTCGGGGAACATCGTGGTCCATATATGAGCGAAATTTCATTGCATCCACTCCGAAGAAACGAGCGAAGTGTGAATAGATCCATTGTATTGAATGAGAATCCACCTCAAAGGCATATCTTCGTCGGTATAATCCGAAAGATTGTATTAAAATAGCTCTTTCTACGTTTAAAATTGGCTATATATTAGAGGAGCTACAGACAGAAAACAGTTCCAAACGATATACTCCGTGTCTGCATTTCAATAGAACTATTTTTATCTTTGCGGTTATCGTACCAGTAATGAAGAATATCGTCTTGTTCATCTAAATTGAACGTTTTCTGGTCAAAAAAAATTCCTACCTATGAACTGATTTGGTTTGATACTAAGGAGTACAGTGAATTCGTTTTTTTATGATATCAAGTTAGAAGGTGCTCCCGTTTGGGGTAGGAAAAAACCAATTGTTCAGAATTAGGAGAGAAATTAGTCTTTGAGCTGGAAAACTGGGTCCCCAGTTTTTAAATCCCTCCCTATCATAGACCAAAGCCCGGTCGATGAGATTTTAGTTTTATTTTTATATCTTAGCTTTTTCCATAGCCCTTTTGATTTTTACGTTACCTTCAATACTTTTCCTTTTTTAAGCACTTCGAGTATCAAGATTGTTCAGTTCTTCTCTTTTCAAGGCATCGATCTTTCCCTTTTCTGTTTCATTGGGCTTCTTCACTTCTCCATTTTTTTCAACAGTTGTTTAGTTTGGCTGTGTATCGGCTGCTCTGAGAAGTTGTTTGACTTTGTAATTTAGCATGCATGTCTTCATTTAATATTTTAACTGCGAATGAATCTGTTGGTGCTTTTCTGATTTCTCTTCCCTAAATTATTTTCTATTCGTTAGAGCTAGCACTTTGAGCCAATTGCTATAGGCATTTATGCCATTTAAAAAATTTGATCTTGCGGCTCCGTAACCGTGCAAATTATCGAGAACGCTCATCTCTTCATCATTGAACGGTAACTTCTGGCTGTAGCGCTAATATGAATTTGTGTACCTTATTTTCTTAAAAGAGTGACTCGAAGGCGCATATAAAATATATTCGTTTGGGTTTTCATTCCCTGGTCGTTAATTACAAAGAAAACCTTTCTCGCATCCACCACAAGTGGAGTAATATTATATATCTTGTGATTTATGACTTTTATACGTTAGTGCGGCCCCTATGTAGATATGTTATGACAGTTGGTCTCAACTAGCTGCACGCTAAGCGACTTGAATCGGCGCATAAAGGGTAAATCTTGCATGGTGGGATGAGCCGGGCCTTTACTGAAGGACGGTGCTGGTGCCTCAGTAAGTAACATGTATGACATGGTCCCATATCTTTTAATATATGGTGCTCTTGAATTAAAAGCACATTGTTCTTGGAAGTAAATTATGTAGGTTTACCGGGATAGTGTTTTAAAAAGCATTATTTTCCTATCCTCTCTGCTAGAAGGCAATTTTCCCTGATATTTAACTAGCCGAGTTGGTCTATAAAATCATAAATGCGTTGCATGAAATCGAAATATATGAAAAACATGGGTCAGCGAAGAAAATACCACCAGCGTATACATAGTGCAAGTCTAGCAAAAAGTGTATTTTAAAGTTTGAAAATCGCACCGTTTCTCTTAGCCATTATTTAGCTCTGTCTGACCCTTTCGGGATTATATTTAGCACCTGAAAAGTATTAAAAATTTTCAATGCTAAAACTTGCTTTTTTCTTCATTTTTAGCTTAAACAATACCTGGGTGACGGCGCAGATTTGGATGAGAAAAGATAGATATCCTGCTGATGTTATTTGCAAAAAATAGACTGTGTTATTTTCAACACCTAGATACGTAACATATTCGCAGCTGGTGAAATAAAATGTATATTTAGTGGCCGTCACAGTGAGCTAACTCGATTCAATTAAACGAATCGTGCTCAGAAATAGAATTTTTCTACCGGTTTAATTTTCCAAAGAGCTATAAATCTGCATTGCAGAAACTCAAAGCCGTTTTTGTGACTTGGACAAAAATTCTTGTGGAATTATTTTCCTCTCTTCCAGGGAAAATTCTAAAGCAATTTCTTCGTTTTTGGAGCTCTTCATATCCTCAATCAACGACCACGCCATAGTATGTGCAAAACTTCTGTGACCGGCAAAACCATGCCGAGACCCATCCAAAGACCAATGAAGCAAATAAAGAATCATCAGAGCCACATCCATTTGCCACTTGAACAAGGGAAAAAACTTACTCAATGACTTTTAATCTCGACGCCACCCACAAAATTTTTTTATTCTTCAATAATTTTCGGAATTTGTAGAACTGTAGTCGTATTATCCAAAAGTAAGGCCAGCACCTGTACAGTATTTATTGATGCTATCCTTGGCCGCCTGTATTGCCTTGCATCTTTATGAACATACCTTACGCTGTGAATTGAACTCAACATCAAAATAGTTTCTTTTTATATACAGCTCTGTGCAGTATACTAACCTCATTCTCTACTTCACCACAGAATACAAAGTGTTCCAGTCCATTTTTTCAATAAATAGAGACGTAATCTAAGCTTCTTTTGTAATCTTGTGTTATTCCATCTTTAGGATCCCCAGAATTTAATATCTCTAGCGACAACCGATAGAAATACAAATATACTAAGAAAAAACCATCCTCATACTTTGATACATCATAGTTAGTCCAGGATCCTCAAAACCGGATCTAAGAGGCGATTAATTTGCCAATCTCGCAATAAAAGCTGATAGATACATAAGTCTGTCCTTGTATGAATCTAGTTCAATCTATACGAATCGATTAGAGTGCGGAAAATACTCATAAACATAACTGCAATAGAATAAGTCCAAAAGCCTGAAACTAGCACCAATTATTTTTCTTCCCAGTTGAACAGTCCCAGAAGACCTTTTGTGGAACGGCATCATTATTTCATCGAAAAAAAATCGAAAATTAGAGTAAATAACTTCTTTCTACCCGAATATGGAAGAAGAGAAGTTCAAGTTTTCAAGAAAAATTTGGAGCCCTTATCGCCTGGTGAGTGGCAAATGTGAAAATCGTTTCATCTGCCCAAAAAAATCACTGGCATGAATGATATGATAAAATGCTTTGAAATTAAAGGTCCGGTTTATGAGTAGTCATTTAAACTATATACGTTGAAATTTCGGTATAAATTATGGGTTTAAGATAAATTATGAGCCCAGGGATCGGTAATGTGTCCTAAATTCTAGGCCCATGATACTGTCGCTGAATAAATTCATTCTAAATTTACGCACTTCCGTGTTTGCTCCGAGCTCTTTTTCCCAATATTTTGTCAGTAGTAAAACTCGTAAAGATAGAGTAGGGGATGAAGCATGGATCTCAAACACGAATATTTGCTCTATTTTTTCGCAGGAAGCGGCTGGAACTAAAATGAATGGGTTGAAAACAGGAATCGTACTTGGTAATAGATGTATTTTTCTTAAATTTAAATTAATAGAATTCTAATTAGAATTACAGTCTTTGAAACTCAGCAGAGAGAACAAGTTCGTAATCAGAGTCAATGTCATCTTCATATTCAAATTAGTTTTTTGCTGGCAAATATTCGCTCATTTGGGGTGATATACTCGGATAAGTCGTCATATTCTTCGCCTGATGAACTCATGTCAAATTATGGAAAAGAAATCTCCAACCATTAACCATTTTGGTTATCTACAACGGGATGCCGCTGTTTGGGCAGTGAGGAGGAAGCTTTTTGTCACACAAAAGATACTCTTTTGTATTGAGGAAGCACGTGGCTAGACAATTAGCAATTAAAGTGGTGATACGGAATGTAACTGGACTCCTGCCACCATTTCTTTAGTTCTAACTCTGGTGCTTGTCTGTTATCATTATATAGGTGCATAAAAGGACTCTAAAATGAGCAGAATGTAAGGTGAAACGTTTTTTGAATTCGTTTTTACCCATATTAGGGATATAAAAAGCAGAGGAGAGAGCAAAGAACTGTATTTATGATACCTTTACTCCAAGTTGCACTTTAAAGACATTAAACAGCCAAGTTCGTTAAAATTTGGTTTAGCCGGCCCTTTTTGGGAAAATTAGTTACTTCAATTGCCTTAAACGTTTCAAAGACTTTTATTGAAGTAGTTCATATCTCAAGAACATGTCTAGTGTGACAAAGTGGCCTAGACCTATTGCACAAAATTCTAATTATTTGTGCTTATTCACCCCCTAATCGAATCAGCTAGATCATTTAGTTCAGTTTGGATGTCAGTGAGCACTTAGCTCACCAGAGAGCGGATTTCTGGGCTTTGAATAATTCGGTCGTCCTCTAAACTCATAAGTTTTGCTAAAGAAATAGTTCTAATGCAGATGTAATACTATCCGTAGCTTTCTGCGCTTGAGATGTAGTATCACGCAAAGCTCCATTGTTTTTCTGTACTTCCTGTACGTAATATTTTAGTGGCCTTCCCTAATTTTGCAACGAATTATGTTTCCGTATATTTCAACCCCTTTTTCGTCATTCCAGTTGATCAAAGCTGAGATACATTATGGATGTTGGTTAAATGAACGAAATGGTCTTTGAAAGCATATTGCAACTTTATGTGCATCATTTTTGGCAAGTAATAATTCTTGCGTCTCCCTGCTTCATACTGGATTAGAGTTCGGTGGTATAAAAAGCATTATGAAAATGTCAAACCATCGCAAACTCGCAATGCTGTTATAATTGCTGCACTTATTGAGAAGCATAAGTGCTTTCGTTCTAGTATTTCTCCCACTGTAAATATCATATTGACACATACACTCGAAGAAACGAAGCAGACAATTCTCTGCGTTGGGATTATTCCACTAATCGTAGTCTAGTTCCTTTCATTATTTTCGGAAATAAGGGGGATTTTTAGCAACTCTTATAACTAAAAAACTCATTTTTTCTGTTACTTCTATATTATACCGCAATCAAAAGTGCATTTTTGCCCCTTTTTGATATCAGCAAAAAAGCCTGTGACGTCTTCCTATCCGCTAGAATGCTTTAAATGAGCTCTATTTCGTCGAAATTACACATATCTTTTGTGCTGTATTCGAAGCTTGCGAAAGCACCTTCTTCCGATTGCCTATCTACGAATCCTATCTCTCCATACATTTTCGTTCTTAAATTCTACTTTTTTGAACCTACTGAGTCAGCTATCAGAAAATTGGAGAGCATAATGGTCCTACATTCGTTACCAAATTGTTCGCAGTTTCCAACAAAAACTTGGCTGTTGCTTGAATTAATTTCCTATTTACGTATTGAGGAGTTGAAAACTGAGAAGTAGTCCAGACGAAGAGTTCGACTTCCAAGCTTTCTCGATTTCTACGCATTTTTGTGTTCGATTGTAGCTGGACGCATCAAAATTTTCGGTGCTTTCATTAACAAAAAATCTAGAATTATCTTCCTTTGAAGTGCTGTAGAAATACGGTAAAGTGATTGGTCCTTCCGGACATCTATTCATTGGTAGGAGGCGTACTTTCTTCATTGCATCGCTCAAATTCTTGAGGAGTATTCTTTTTTTGAAGATGGGTCGGCGAAAGGGGCTGTATAAGGAGGGAGGGGCGGTATACCTCGATGCTGACCAATCTCATGGATATATTATTAATTGAATATACAAATTAGTATTCCTCGATTATCTATAATCTTTTAGACGAGATTAAGCTTGTATTTGACAGGCCACTGAAGTACAGTGCCGCACACTGTAGCCTTTTTCACAAAATAAACTACAAGATAAACTCACATATAGTTCCGTAATAAAAACCTCGTACTTAAGAGCATTACTTGCTTTAGTACGTCAACATATGCTATATTCACATATCAATACATCAAATTGATGGCCTTAATTGTGTGGAGGCTACATTTGTGCTTAAATCTGGATTTTCTCTTAAAAAAGGGTTGAAACGTCTGATCACCAAAATGGACTATCAAATAACTCCATAGTTGAAACAGTTTCGGCAGTGGAGGACTCACGTCGGGAAAACTTCAGAGAAAAAACCTCGGATATCTGAAATTCAATAGCATTCTGGTATAAATTTGTATAAATCCGCAGTTTTGGTTTGTGAACTTTTGCTGAAGTTTGCCGAGTTAACGAAGACCCATTCTATATTCATTTTGGTAATTAAACTATAATTAAGTCAAATTTTACGTGTCCTTAGTCCACATTCATAATGATCCTTTACCATGCGTAAAATCAGAGCGAAAAGGGTAAGTTACGTTTCTTCTCCTTTCCAATGCCTCTAGCTGAGTAGAACGCATATAAAACACGTAATGGGCTTATGGTACGCCATTAAAAATGTCACATACCAAATAGGATCCATAAAGAACACCCAAGTCTGACAATAGTAGGTCCTACTGAAGACGAACTCCATAAAACTTTCAATTGCGTCAAAAAATGCATTTTTGCGGTAAAATTCCTAAAACGCTTGAAATCCAGCCAATAATATCCATTTTATGAAGGAATTGAAACATAATGTTTTGGACTCACATGATCTAGCTTCGAAATCAAGCCACCATTAAACCTCTCTGCTCTGGAAGCATCTTTATACGATCGCGATTCGAAATCCTCTAAAAATAAGTAGACGGAAACTCACAGAGGTCATTTTCAAGACCATTTTACAGAATGTGGAAACGTAATTCCATGTTCAAGCTCCGCTTCCCGCTTTTTTAGCACATTTTTGAAAGTCAAGCCGTAAAATCATATTTCATAAAGTTAAAAAGGCATATTTTTGGTGATATCACAGCCGAAGTACACAATATCTGCCAAAAAAAGTCCTTCGGCTCAAAGATAAATGTGATATTTTTTCCAAAATCCATCGAAGCGCAAATTGGTGCAAATTTGTGCTCAAAAATTGTGTAGACGCTTGCAGGAAATCTTGGTTCCCGTATTGCGACATATAGACCCTTATTTAGCCTTCCACATCTTTTTTACTGCCCCAGCGCTTGGAACTGATTAAAAGGCTTTGATGTACCAAAAACACAGAAATGACACAATTTCAAAAAATTTCGAGAGATCAGTGAGATTTTCACATTGATTAAATATAGCCACACGTGGGATAATAATCTGTGATACGTGCGAAAAATTCTAAATATTAGTCCTCAATCTCAGTTTTAATTCAAGAATAAACCTCATTCCCTTCTTCAGTACCTGTAGGGAGTTTGGAACACAAAATTTTATTAACGATTGATGCATTAAATGATTTTTCAGTGTATAAGCCTTATATTCAGATCAAAAAACACATTGAGAAGTACCCAAAATTGGCCGGGCTCTTGTGCATAAAGTTATGAACTCATACGTACTCGAGAAATAAAGCCAAAAAGTATCAAAATAACAACTCCTGAGGGTTTCTTCAGTAAACGACGGTGAGGTAGTAAGACATGATTAATCATGGAAAAGCTACACCGCTCACTTGGAGAGAAATCATTTACTAGTTTCTGGTGCTATAATATAAAAATTTTCGGAAGGCAAGCGAGATTTTAAAAATGGCATCAGTTAATAGCCTTGGCGCCAAGATAGATGAACGCTTGGCTTCCCAAATTTGCAATGGTAATCGAGTAAAGTTTTTAAGCGTTCTGATGGGTATTGGAAGTATTTTGCTCACGAGAATGGAATTTAAAATACCTATAGGTATATTCCCCACAGGTACGAAGTCATCCCTTCCACTCAATTGCCACTCAGCCCCAAACATTGCAACCACACGCTACACGGCACCGCCCCCTCAGCCCACCACTAAGGAAGATATACACCTTTTGCCCAAAGATATCAGCCTCCGGAGCTCCTTCAATATCTACAGCTATACAGCTTCATCCAAACTACGCAGGAGATGACGAGAATCTTCGCATGCCTTCATGAAACATACTTCTCAATCACACCAAAACTCGAAAAAATGCCCAAAATTTAGCAAAGGATAAAATATGTTGTACAAGATACGCGAATCTGTCGTTTACAACGCTTCCCTACTCTCTATTCTTCTCTATCGTCGTCGCTTTCTATGAGAAAATCGCTTACACCGGGAGGTTTTCAAACCGCTCATTTCTCGGCTTGCCGAAATATCAGCGGGGAAATTTTCTTCCCTCCCTCCTGTTGGAGTAAGCATTGTTCAAGCCCTTACCGGGTTGTGTCTGTTTAGCAGGCCCAATTAAATCTTTAAATAAAGGTCCCAGTTCCCCCTACTCTCACGCTGCCACCAAAGTATTCCTCAATATCAAAATATTCCCCACATTTCTTACGCCCGGTCACTCACAATTTAATGGCATAACACGATATCCACGTTGCATACTCTCAAATTCTTTAAATCTTTAAATAAAGGTTCCAGTACCCCCCTACTTTCACGCTGCCACCAAAATATTCCTCAATATCAAGATATTCTCCACATTTCTCTTACGCCCGGTCACTCGCAGTTGAATGAAACAACACGATATCCACGTTGCATACTCCCAAATGCTTCTCAATCCCTTTTGTTTGCCCCCAATACTCTGACCTACACGAAGGTCCTCTTGTGCAGTCATAAATCATACCCAAGAGAAACTTTTCGCTCTGCTACGACACCCTCCTATTCTGTCGAACTTTCAACTTAAATATTCCATCCATTAAGAGCTCCATCAGCCCATATGATATTGCAGACGTATGAAAATTCTGATCGACAAGGTAAGGTTTCCATTTTGGGGTAGTGACTGAATTCTTAATACTGGCAGCCTTCATGAAAACAATATTACTATTTTTTGTACCAGTGCTGATATTTCAAGAACAAGTTTCAGATATCAATTCATTCGTTTTCCATACTACCTCTTTCTAAATTCATGCATAATTCGTTTATTCATGAACTTACTACTTGGTATAAATTGAAAGAACTGTTGGGGGCAGGTCTTATTAGAGATAAGAGATAGGTAAAACTAGAGTGCTTGAAATCCCGTTTCAAATTATCAGAAGGACTTCAATTGTTGCAACCCTCTTTTCATAGTCTTCCTAACGTCAAGTAGCGAAACAGTATTATTCAGAGAGTATTTTATAGCTTTTTCGTATACCGTATACCAACCTCAAAACAAGTACATGGACAATATTCTTTGCGTAAATCGAAGAGGTTAGCGCATATGTCTGAGTAACTATGCGAAAGAAGCTTGTTTCAGGTCTAATTTCATTGTAAAATCGTCGTAATCAACACTATGACCAAAATAAAAGTTCACTCATATCCAAATTTCACACTATTTGCAGTAAACTAGTTATACCCGCTTCTATTTTATGATGTGAAGAAGAAATTTTTTTTGTTCGGTGCGTGAGCCTGTTGTACCTTCGACAGTTTCCCTCGGTATTGAAAGAATCTAAGCCTATATATGCTGCTCTAAATGCAAAGAAATTACATATAGAATCTTTCAAACGTCATAAAAATCCTCTTCGAGGAGGTTAACAGCTCTCTCATGCTGTTTGTAACTATATTGGTGTTTTGGTGTAGTTATGACCACAGCTTTAAAAGGTGAAAACTTCGAGCAAGATTAGTTAGAATAAAAGATGTTGCGACATAAAAATATTGAGGCTAGTTAGCTTTCATTCCGTGAGCACTGCAGTTGCCGACTAAAGAAAAACATTTTGACCCTCTCTTACTTCATCACAGCTAGCCAAATGAATAAAAAAATTTGAAACATATACAAGTTCACTAAAGCAACATTACTAGGTTACAAGATTCAGTATAATTACTGTGCCTTTATGTATTTGTGGGGGTATAGGAGTGTACGGCAGGCATTCGAAGACTATTGATTCGTGAAAGAGTTTTGTGGAAGTTGTAGGGGGGATCGAAATTGGATCAGAATTAAATATCAAAGTTGAAGTCGGAGTATCGTCTCTAGATGCTATTCTTCCCCTGGCATAGTGGTCATAAGTACGGTAGGAAGTCGAGGTGGGAAATAGAGAGTGGAGGATAGCCTCTGCCTCTTTAGGTGCACGTTACCTATGTTAAAAGAAGTTCTACACTGGTGGTGCACATTGTGTGGGCACACAATACCTGCAAATCCTCACTAACGAGGATTCAGGCTACATATGTGCAACCCGTACAAGATATTCAAATTGGTTGTTACCGTGGATTACATTACCTATATAAGCTAGACGGGCTCGACTCGCATATCGCTTACTAATCTCAACAGTCTACGCGTTAATCGGTCCGTAAATATCAAAATCGCTAGCACAGCTTACGCTCTGCAGCTGACAAACCGAGCAATATGGTCTTCCGTCACTTCCCACCGGGGCGTTCTCTCCGACTTCACAGAACAGGGCACAACTGAACTCGCAGTCTGGCTTATCCCCGCCGTCACTTCTCTTTGCCCATCCGCCGCAACTTGTCACGCTAGAGTCCTCTGCCAAGCGACATAATTCGCTGGCACCGTTCTTGGTACATAGGTCCAAACTGCACTCCTCCACGACACTCTCAAGCTTCATGCAATTACCTCGATTGGGTACGTCTGTTGCTGGGAATCCGAAGTCCTCAACAACACAGGTAAGCGAGTCCCCACACGGCACTGGCGGAATCATTGACCCAAGGGTGGTGCATTCCTCCCCGTTTTGCAGGCAACCAACCCCAAACTCTGCGCAACACCTGTATGCATCCGATGGCAACACAGCTCCAGGGACGCAATCCGAATCCTCTGGTATAGTTATCGTCGCATCAGGTGTGGCCTCCAGTTCTTCTTCTTCCAATTCCCCGAACGCCCCTCCGGTGTCGCTTCAGGTTCAATGTTTTCCACTGGACCGAACACTTCGAATCCTGACATGCAGCTCTCCAGCTTTAGAATACAGTCCGTGCAATACAACTGCCCATCACTGCCCATGGGACGCCGGGACTCATTCCAGCAAATCTTGGGGCACACAAAGTTGCACAAATGACCCCCTGACCCATGCACAAACTCATGCCACGCGCCACATGTCGCGTTCTCTGTCATTAAATGGCCAACCGTGCATGTCGCATCCTCTCCCTTCAAAGTACAGTAGTCAACGGAGCATTCGGGAGCATCGGGCATCTCAGGTTTGCATTTGCCACCGCGATGAAGGAATAGGTGAGTGAAGACGCACTGACCTTCGGTGCAAGGCTTTACATGGGAGCAGGAGTCGCCGATTTTTGAGCAATGCAGATTATACTCGGAGCAGCAGTAGAACATCTGACCATGCGTAAGGTCTGGTTGACGGCAATCTTCTTCAGTTTCCAGAATGGTGTCACAACCTAAGCCATGGTCTCTGCAGCAATACTCCGCGTTTTCTATGATGCAGCGGGTTCGTCGCAAATGGGGTCAGTGGTCAAAGTTTCCCGGGATATAAAGGTGCGCTGGAGGGTATCTGCAGCCACTGGAGTTCGGACGAGAGAGCTGGGGCCAGTATCTTGGGTGCAAGAGTGGGAGAGGGAAAGAAAAGTGAGCGAGACTATAGCGAATAGAGCTCTTGCCATGGTTGGCTCGTGCTTCAAAGTTCAAAGGTAAAGTTAGTTCGTCAGTTGATGGGATTTTGGTGAAGGGAAAAGCAACGCTTCTGTTTAGGCACCTTTATTAGCTGGTTATGAAACGCATTATTGTCTTTAAGAAGTGACAAAGAGGCGGATGGCCAGGGATAAACCCCTTGCCTCATTTTATGCACACAACGAGCCTTTGGCAAACGTAGATGGATACTGTGCCCTCCTAGGTGCCCCGGAATTTTGGACATGTGCTGGGCTGGGCCTCGCCGTCATTAGCAAAGAACTTGGCCATGGCAGCCCCATTAGGCCCCAAGAATTATCGTGCATCATGCAACGTGAATCTTACCAAGTCCCAACATCTGCTAAAAGTAGACGGTCCTGTGACTGCAGCGATATTGATTTCTTAAAATTACTCAAGTTGCAACTTTCGTACTAGTTCGCATTGTGTCGTCACTGTATTTTTAGTGACTACGAAAAAAAGTTTGGAGAGAGAGTGAGAGAGAGGCTGCTCTAATCTGAGGGCTGGCTTTGGAACTGTTAAAGAGGCGTTAAATGAATGTGTTTCTCCAACTGAAGCGTAAAGTATGGCACCTGTCAGTATTGTATTTAATGACGCTTACTCTCGAAGCATCTAGTCGTTAAGGGTTAAAAACTTGTAGAGATCCAAAGGTCAGCTTCCCACCTCCTTCACCTACTAAATTCGTTAAAAGAGAATATCTGAAGAAGAAAATCACACTACTACGATACTCTGCTTCAGTATTTTCTAATCTAAGATTACTTTGATGCCTCGTTAGAAAAGTAATAAAGTAAACATTAACGTTAGCAGTATGGTACCTTCCTCCCATAAGTATGGAACAAAACTCTTAATATGGCAGAGAAAACGAGATACAAGGGTGCTACCACGAAGCAAGTTCTCCTACACCACGATGCCGTAAACAGAAACAAGACATCACAATCTAGTCGAAACAAGCAACGCCCAACTCAGCGCAGCAGTATTCAACTGCAAACTGCGGGACGGGGTCCTCCAAACAAACGGTTGACGAGGGGGACTCGCCATGTTCTCGATCGATCTGCGACTCGCCCACTGGACCATAGACGAAAAACCCTGTTTGGCAACTATACTTTCTCAAATGACACTCGGAACAAAAGCGCGAACCATCACTGGCAACGAGACTTAGATAGCCGAGTGGACATGAGATGTCATCGTGACAGACGAAATCGCAATGCGGAAGGCCCAGGTCGGTCGAAGAAGGGTGCGCCCAGACGGCACATGTGGTGACGATGTGCGAGAGTGTTGGAAGTGTGCATGGGGTGGAGTGGCCGAAGCGGGCGCAGTAAGGGAGGGAACAGGGGTAGATGAGGGGTGGAAGACGGATGCAGAGGCCGGGGAGGGTGGGGATAGTAGAAAGGTTAGTGATAAGACAGGATGGGTGCAAGGGACAGGGAGAGGGAGGAGGCTGAGGGAGAGAAAGATTGCAGGTTTTTGCCGAGGTGGGACAGGGTTTGAGGAGGATGAATGGCAAGAAGGGAGGTCCGGCTCTGGGGAGAAGTCTGCAAGCGGCTCGAAGGAAGGGGAGGGAGTTTGGGCAAAGGGTTGAGGAGTTTTGGGGAGGGGTCGAAAAGGTCGGGAGAGGGCTCGAGGAGGTCGGGAGAGGGCTCGGGAGTGAAGGGGGATACGGGACCGGTGATTGAGAAGTTTGAAGAACAGGAGTAGGATTGGAGGGCGCAGAGGGAGCAATGAAGGGAATGATCGGAGGCGAGAAGGGAGGGGTTGAGGCAGTTGTGAGGACAGAGGATTGAGCACGGAGACGTAGGGGAATAGAGAAGCCAGAGGAGACAGGTGGTTGGGTTTGAGGATATGGGATGGAGACAGGGGGTCTCAGCGCCGTAGAAGGAGCAGAGAGAAAGGGTGCAGGGATTTGTTGCGTATGAGGTTGCCGTGAGAAGGAGGGAGGCGAGGAGGATAGGGGGGAGGAGGTGGATCATGATAGCGGGGAGAAGGTTTTGTTGCGGGAGGTAGGGAACAAGGTTGGGGGGCTGGGGAGACTTTGGCGAGGTGCGGGGAGGGGAATGGACTTGTATTGGAATATGGGACGGATTCATGCACATCCCTGTGCTAATTGGAGCTAAAATTGCACTGATTTCATATAGTCAATGGAGAGGGGGTCAAGTAGTGAGGACTCTTACAATAGGCTCTTGTCTATTGGTTCAAAAAGATTCGTACACGGCGCATGTTCGCATACTGTACAGTACAGTATTGTCAGGGAATCACACACAACTTATTTCATTGCTGTACATTTTTCAAAATATGGCAGTACCGTACAGTATCATACTCTGTACCTTTATCCTAATAGTTGTACAAGACGAATGCCGGCCCCGCACTCGCCTGTGGCACTTGGTGTCTTCTCCGCAGCTCTTTCTCATTTCTCGTACCACCGCCACCGGCAATATTGCAGTCACTTGTGGCATTGGTGTCTTTGTAGGCCCGCTTGTCGAATCCCCAGCACCGCCTTCACCACCGATTGCACCGCCAGAGCCTGGGGCTGGCGTAACAACAGGACCACTCGTAGACCTGGATGGCTGCCTGAACCGTCGCCAGCGGCCGCAGAAGTAACTGGAGTCCCCGTGCTCAAAGTGTCAGTCAAGGGAGCCGCACTACTCGGCGGCACAGTCGACACTTGCGTTGCTGTCGGCGGAGCAGTAGTGACTGGCGCTGAACCGACAGTTCCGGTCCCTGTACCAGAAGTTGTCGCCGGTGCTGTCGTCGGCGGCACCGTTGCCGGAGGTGCTGTCGCAGGCGGAACGGTAGCAGAGGGAGCGGTCGGTGGCACGGCGGTCACCGGAGTTCTGTCGTTGTCGTAGTTGTCGTCGTGGTCGTTGTCTCTCCACCGCCGACGCCCTCTGTTGCAGCGGCCACCTCCGCATCCCCTCCACCGACGCCTCCCACCGTGGGCTCCACTCCCGCTCCAGCTACAAACCACCTCCGTTTGATGTCTCCGTCGCACCTGTCCCCGATGCGACGGCCCCATTTGCAGCACCACCTCCACCGCCGGTACCACCCAATGAGTTACCGCCGCCTCCGCCACCACCTCCACCACCGTTTGATCCGAATCCACCGCCTCCGCCTGTCCCGGTGCACCTGAGCCGAAACCGAAACCGTTGGATCCAATGAAGTTAGAGTTAAGTGGTGGGCCGGCACCGATAGCCGAGCCACCGCCGCAGGAGCCGGTTGTGCAACCGGACCCGGTACCTGATGAACCTAATGCAACGCCAACACCCCCACCGGAACCACCTAGTGACGTGCCTGCTCCACCGCCCGAGCCGGCGCCGCCGTTGGAACCGAAGCCACCGCCACCGCCAGTGCCGGGTGCGCCGGAGCCAAAACCAAAGCCGTTGGAACCGGCGGCAGAGGAGGTGGCGGAGGGGATCGAGGGCTGAGGAGGAGGCTGGGAATAGGAGAGGGAGAGAAGAAAGGAGAGTAGAAGGAATCGAGAACAAGGCATGATGGAGTTGGGGAGAATGGGTGAACAGTTGGTGGTGGTAACAGTAGGGGAGGTGTTTGGTCTGAAGCGGGCATTATGTAGTGCGGTCGAGTGAGGGGAGACGGCGGGTTTGTGAGAAATGGTTTTTTGGAAAGACGGGCCGGAGATTGTTGCGCTTTGTGGATTCAAAAACGATCTCCTCGGGGAGCGCGGTACGGCGGATTCATTGTTCCACTTGAGGTCCCAACATAAATGTTCTTGCGGGCCTAAAACTTATTTCCCATTCATGAGTATGAGAGCCAAGGGGTGCCCTGAGCTGTCATCACTGGGAGGGAAGGGTCAAGCAGTTTTGGATACACATACAACGGGCTGGTGGTTAAATCTAGGCTAGAATTTGAGGACAAAAGAGTTTACCGTGGGGACGGGGTGGACAAAGAAGGTGGGGCTTTTGATGTTCGGTTAGGTCTCGCTTTGGAGGCTGCGAAAGATGCATGATCCCAACGCTGTTCTCCGCCATTACCCACCAGCCGTTTATTTCCCCGCCCCGTGCTGCGTTCCTGGGGTCGCGAGGCAACGGGCTCTCGACCTGCAAAACAAAAGCCCTTTGTTTTCGCAGATTCCGCTCTCAGCTCTGGGGCTCACCACACGTAATCGGTTACGGATGATTGTGAAACGCGGTGTGGCTTTCAGGGGTGAAGGGCATGAATCGCTCGAGAATGAAGCAGAACAGATTACACGCTACTCGCCGAGGGACGAGGGAATAAACGGTGGGAAAGGAAAGATATGATGTGCGGCAAACGTTACAAACTATAAGTGGTCGATGAGAAGAGTTGTTAAAAGGTCAAGTAAACGGGAGGGCGGATGGAGCGGAGAAATTTGCAAGTTACGTATGGAAAAAGATTCAACTAGTTCGGCATTTAACCGGTCATAGTCCAGGACCTGATGCCATTTCAAGTGCTGCAACTCATGGACATTGCTCGCGCGAGTAAAACGGTGGCATGGATCAACCGAGAGGCATTGGAAGATTAAGTGGCGTGCAAACATGGAGCCACCGAGTTGATGCCAGCGACGGATATGAAAAGATGATCGGTATGACACGCGTCGAGAAGATTGAGAACGTGGATATCCGAGGAGGAAGTGAAAGGACCCGGAGGACCGAGAACAAGAGCCCAGAGTAGAATACCAAGGGCCCAGATGTCTGTCCAGGGTCCGATAAGATGGGGAAAGTCGCGGGTTTCAGGAGGGACGACATGTGCACTGGATGTGCGAGAGATGTCGCGTAGATAGGATGCGGAAGGGAAGGAGGGAAGGTTAGGTTGAAGAAAGCAGGAGCCAAAGTCGACAAGATGAACGACGTAGTTGGCGGGGGTCGGGGTGTGAAGAAGGACATTGCGAAGGGTGAGATCAGCGTGGACGACACCACGCGAATGGAGGGTCTTGAGTGCAGAGAGGAGCGATGTGGCGATGGGAAGGAGTTGAGCTTGGGAGGTAGGGAGCGGATGTTCGGAAAGGGGTCGACCGGGAAGATGACGCATGGTTAGATGAAGGGCGGCCGGGGTGGAGTGCGCACGAACAAGGAGCGGGGTGTACGGGTTCGGCGGTCGGGAGAGGAGTAGAAGTGCGTTGCGTTCGCATTGGATGAGGGGAAGGAGATTGTGCTTTCGGATGGCGGCGAGGAGGTAGGTCTTGGTGAGGACGGGTGTGGGCGGTTGCGTGGGGAGTTGGGAAATGGTTATGACGGCCGGACCGGTGGTGGGTATCGTGCGGGGTGGTGGGGAGGATGGAGGGGGTGGGTGGGAAGGGCGCATCGTTGCACGGGCTCGGAGGCTGATGGGGAAGCGGATGGGGGGGGGGGGCGGTGCTGGGCTGGTGGCTGGTGGGATGAGGGGGTTGAGTCGGGGAGTGAATTTAAATTTTTTCAATTCGAGGTGGTTATTTTGGCTGGGGTTTTGGAGAGGGCCGAGGGCAGTATCCCGAAAAGGCGCCTCAAGTCTTTCCAAACAGTACTGTACGGTACGGTATGTTTGACATGCAAACTTTTTCGACCACCTTCATTTCTGTCTCGGCCATCTCCCGTTCCTCGTCTCTGCAACCCCATCCCAGCAACTTGAACCACCTACTCCATTGAATACCAGCTGCGCGCGGCAAAAAATCACCCACTCGTCCTACCGCGGCAAACACGTTGCAACTAACATGGGAGTAAGTTTACAATCCTCGACACTGCCGCTCGAACCGATGGCCACTCGTTTCAAAAATACACAACCCCAATGGCCACATGCCTCCAGCAAACCAGCAGCGAGTCCCTCGCGCCAGTCACTGACCACATCTCTTGTCCATGTTACTATTCCACCCTCTCAGGATATAGAAATCGGTATTGACACCCGCGCGCCCTCTCGCACGACGCCCAGAGTTGACCGAAGAGCTAAAGAGGAAATTCGTGAGGCGTTCGAGCTGTTTGATTCTGGAAACATTGGTTTTGTGGAACGTCGCGAGCTCAAAGTCATGATGCGTGCGCTTGGTTTCGAGCCCGCAAGGAGCAGTGTCGCGCATGTTGTTGCGTAGTGGATTTCACCGCGACAGAATCAGATCAAGTTTGAGGAGTTTATGGGGTTAATGTCGCTTATGATTAATGAGAGGAATATTCAGGAGGAGATGATGAAGGCGTTTTCGTTGTTTGATGTGGATCAGACGGGGAAGATTTCGTTGGCTAATTTGAGAACGGTAGCTGATCAACTGGGGGAGAAGATGACGGATTCGGAATTGGAGGAGATGATCAAGGAGGCGGATTTGGATAAGGATGGCTTTGTTAGTGCGACCGAGTTTGTTAGAATTATGAAGAAGACTGACTTGTGGTAAGGCGCGCGGAAGGGCGCCACGCCGCTTTGTGGTTTTTCCTGTATAGTTTGTCCGCCCGCATGGCACTTGTAGGTTCTCGCGTTAAACGGTTCGGCAGCTGTCAATGAACCACTTTACCGCTGTACACCCTTGGCCACAAGTCCTTACCACAAGTCAGTCATACTTCTTCATAATTCTAACGCGCGAAAAGGCGCCACGCCGCTTTGTGGTTTTTCCTGTATAGTTTGTCCGCCCGCATGGCACTTGTAGGTTCTCTCGTTAAACGGTTCGGCAGCTGTCAATGAACCACTTTACCGCTGTACACCCTTGGCCGAACGTGTACTTGAGGAAAACGCACCTACAATTTTTGCGCTCTTCAACCGCCTAATTGAAGCCCTGTAACGGGTAAACGTAAAAGGCGTACTACACCATTTTTTTGGTCAAACTGCAGCGAACCGTACTTTTTCGCAATAAATTACGCCACCGACCATTTACTTGCTAGTTGCTCAAGCTCTAGGCTCGCTAGGTGTCCTCCCACCAACCCCCGGCGTCATTCAGGCCCTGCTCGACAAGCATCCCCAGACACCGCCCCCAAACGGGGCGAGGGATTCTTCTCAGGAGAAACAAATAGGCCGTTCCGCAACTTCACCGAAGAGGACGTCCTGAGAGCTGTCAGAGGTTTCAAACCCGGTTCCTCCGCCGGAGGTTCCGGCCTCAGGCCATCCCATTTGGTTGAACTGCTGCGAGCCCCATCCTCATCTGGACGGTGTGGATTCCTACCTGCACTCACAAGGGTGGTGAACATACTTGCCGCAGGTAAAGCTCCGGCAGATCTGGCTCCGTGGATAGCCGGCGCGCCCCTTACGCCGTTGGCTAAAAAGACAACACACCCCGACCAATCGCTGTAGGCGAGACGCTACGTAGACTGGTAGGTAGCTGCCTCATGAAGCGGGCTACCCCGAAGGCAGCCGAGTACCTTCAGCCCCTCCAAATGGGAATAGCCACCGAGCTGGAACGGACACAGTTGTGCACGGCGTTCGACGGGTTGTCAAAAGTTCGGAACGGACCCGCATACGGCATGCTGACTGTGGACCTGAAAAACGCGTTTAATCTGTGCAGTCGCGCTGCTTTCTTGGATGCGTGGACCCTACTCCCAGAATTACTACCGTGGGTCTCGTACTGCTATGCTCTCGAGCCTGCTTATCTGTGGACCGGTCGCCACACCATCAGAAGCATGCAAGGACACAGCAAGGGGACAACCTCGGCGGCCTGCTCTTCGACTTGGTTCTGCACCCTGTTTTACTCAAGATCCAAGAACTTTAAGTTCCCAAGACGAGGAAGACGAACTAATGGGCCACATGCTGCTGCAACTCTGGTACCATGATGACGGGTATATCATCGCACGCCACGATCAACTCCGCCGCGCAGTGGAAATCCTCTCGTCTCTGACGCCACCAGCAGGGGTCTGCACCTCTCTTTGCCAAAATGCAAGGTCTGGTGGCCGACGGCCCCCCAGAGTCCGTGCAGCGCCTCTACCCGAATGTCCTCAAACAAGAGTATAGTGAGGGCACACTCGTCCTCAACGCTCCAATTGGCACAGAGACCTTCACCAAGAGAACTTTCTCGCGCACGTGAAGTCCCTCGAACCGTTTCTTGAAGCCATCATTGACCTCGAGGATACGCAAATAGCGTTCCAGCTGCTCCGAAATTGCTTCGGAGTCTGCAAACTCGGCTATTTACTACGCGTAGTCCCGACGTCGTCCACCGCCGAGGAGCTGCCATGTTTGACGATATGATAGAGCGCTGCGTCCGCACACTGGCAGGGGGGTCCTGGATTCAGAGGTCTTCCGCGAACCAACTTCCAGTGAAATCACTGGATGCGAAGCGGCCCTCCCTTGGGATCGGATTCACTTCCGCCAAAAACATCGCGCGGCCGCCTTCCTCGCCTCCAGCGCGGCCACCAACAAGTTGTGCAAAGTCGTCCTGCCCGCTCCTATCAGGAGCCTCACCACCTACAACGACGCTTTGGACGCCCACCGGAATTGGTCACTTGCCTGTCTGCAGTCAAGGATTCTTCCATTTAGTGCCTTTTGCTCACACAATACACCATCGCAAAAGAAACTAACAGACGCAATCCATGCAGCAGTACAAGAAAGCATCTCCCCCGGTGATCAAAGAAGGGAGGCATTCCGCGCCTCCATGGCCCTCCCGGGCGCCAAGGAATGGGGGTCCCTGTCCAGTCAAAACTCGCGTCTCACTCACATGACATCCTTGCAAAATCTATCACACCCGATTACGGAATCCCTTCCAAGACTACTACCAAGAAACCACTTCTGCAGAACAGACTGTCGCCGACCACGGCCAGATGCGGAACCAACTACTGGCTCTCGCCGCAACTAATCCGCGCTCATGTTGTGAGGTACAAGGGCATGCTCAAAGAATGGAGCGTTGCAACCTCTGCACGC
Organism: Kappaphycus alvarezii; assembly: GCA_002205965.3. Lineage (NCBI taxonomy): Eukaryota > Rhodophyta > Florideophyceae > Gigartinales > Solieriaceae > Kappaphycus > Kappaphycus alvarezii. Next base: position 1,377,688 of record NADL03000705.1, on the reverse strand, counting down.
ATGCATGTGTCCCTGCACCGAATGAAGTTTCTGTGCTCAAGCAATGCGATAGTGCCAAGGACCGATTTGCATGTTCAGCGTCATTTTGAAACGTTAAACCTTGGTGCAAAAGATCTCAAATTCAGATACTGTACTGAGTAAATACCTGAGATGACATCTACCCCGCTGATCAAAGAGGGCAGGCATTCCGCGCCTCCATGGCCCTCCCGCGCGCCAAGGAATGGGTGTACTGCGCCCCGTGCCCCGGCCTCAAGACAAATGTTGACCCCCGCGAATTCGCGGTGTGGTTCCAATACGTCTGTCAAGTCCCGCTGTTCCCTTCGGACGTGCCGTGCCCGAGACGAAACTGCCCTGAAACCCTCGACTGTTTCGGGGATCATCTCCTTCACTGCAGACATGGTGGGCACAGAACTCGACGGCATGACCATCAAGTGGCCCTTTTGCGCAAGACCTGCACCCCGCCGTCGAACCGCGGGACGGGGTCCATCGCACAAGGCCAGACATCCGGGCGATAGGAAGCAGTGGAGGTACGGACTTCTTTGACGTGACGTTCGTAAACCCGCTGGCGCCCTCCCACAGAGGGCTCAAACGTTTAATCCGCTCACCTCGCTCAATGCGGCCGCCTCCGCGAAGCATAGAAGATATGATTCTTTTATTGCAACCTCCGGGAGAAGTAAGCTCGTGCCTATCCCTATATCTACTCTCGGAGGGTGGCACCCGGACGCCTATAGGATGCTAACGACGTCGCGCGGAACGTAGCCGTTAGAACGATGGAGACATATGGTAAGGTCCGTGCGGTACCTACTCAGAGGCACGCTGCCGCGGCCGAAATTTCCAACGCAGCCTGTCTACTGGGGGGCCTTGAGCCGGCTTTCTCGGGTAGTTTCAGAGGTATTACTGGACACCCTGTAGGATATTTCGGGCCACAAGCGACCATATTTTTCAAATATTAAATCACCCCACATTTTCCCCCTTTCTAGTAGCAATTTGCTACCACCCGCCGGAATCATCACCATCTCAAAATCGCCTACTCCCGCCCCAACTCACCCATACCCTCCCTTCTCACCCCAAAAAATGCTCCGTCGCAAACCCACGCGTCAACAGCTCGACCAAGCCGACATAGACGATCTCGACCGTCTGCGCGCAGAATTACGCAAGGCCTCCGAAACAGCCACCGCTCTTGGAAACGCCATCAACCCCCCGGTGCTCGACAAGACGGCCCGCGACAAGGCCATCCACGGCCTCTCCGCCCGAGAGCGCATCGGCCTTGCAAGTGATAAGGTACCGAAGCGGGGAAAGCGTCACGGGGAATGCCACCGCAGTAGTGGGAGTTTTTGGGGTAGGTGTTTTGTTTGGGGGTAGTATGGTTGGGGAATTTTTGGGTGGGGAATGGAGTGGTTTGAGTGGGCAGTGCTGGGGTAGGGGTTGGTGGTGCTGCGCGATGAACGAGAGGTTTTGAGTGGGAAACTACTGTTTTTTGTGCTGTTTGGTGTCGTGTTGAAGTTTTTGTGGGAGGATTTGATATGCGGTGGAATGCAGGCATTTTTAAGGCGGTGAACGGTTTCGATTTTCGTCAACTGGAAAGGGAGTGGCAGAGGTTTGTCGCATGCCGGAGAGGTAGGGTGGTGGTGGTGGCCTGCAGCGTTGGTGATGGATTTGTGCGTCAGGTCGATGGCTTTTGAAGAGGCGGGGTGATTTTGGAGGGTGCAATGGAATCGCTGTGGGGATTTTGTGTTGATGCGATTGTTACTGAAGCAAGTGGTGCGAGATGACGAACTTTGGCGCCGTGCCAGCACTAGACAAGCGTGAGCATTGGACGCTGGGTGTCAGCTTGTGATAAAGTTATCTGTGCTCTTCAACATGTGATTTACATTTGAATCGCTGGACGGTCGTGCGCCTTGCAGTGACTGTATCTTGCGAGTGTGCATTCATACCACTCTTGACGGGGTAGTTTGATTAAAGGTACGATCGCAGGTACCGATTTTCAGATGGAGTTGGGACCAAATACCCTTATTGTTTATCCGCCGCCGTATCTACAAGCGACTGAGTTGCACCCTCTGGTCATCCATTGCTCAAGTTATCCTGTCCCGAGCCCCGATGCGCATGGACAACGAGGTACATCCGGTTAGATCTTAGCAGTATAGTTAGGACGTGCGCAGTCCCCAGTGGATACTGAATGCATTAAAGTTCTTTTCTTTCAGCTACGGACGGAAGGGGCATCTTGTACAGTACTGTACTGTAATGTTTTGATGGCCATCTGGTTTGCAAGACTGATCGCTGTCAGTGTTTCTAAGAGACCGCCATGTCCGTCAGAGAAGCTTGGGTGGAGTTGTCGGACAAACTCAAGGAGCTGGCTATCAGCATCTGTAAGTCTTTGTGCACGGTGCTGGGCTACACCAGGATCATCGGGGCATGTCACTTGTTCGGAGTCGATGATGCTGGCCGCATACGACGCTAAATTCAGCGTTGCCACGGGGATGAGTCCGTGGCCTCCAAGGCGCAACGGAAGAGCCACTTGCTAGCGGACCGCACTTGCCATCGGCACGTTGTTTGACAGCGAGCAATATTCCATCTGCTCTTGGTCAAATCTTATTGCAAGCACGCTTGCTGCACTCGGCGGTGTTAGCTCATCACATGATGTAGCTTGCATGCCGAGGCACAAACACAGTGAAGGAGGAACCGGATGCGAGCATCGCCAATCCCGTCGATCAGCGACAACGTGTTTTTGCATCCTGCAATTTTATCATTGAGAAAGTTTTCCAAGAAATGAGGCGAACCGATCGGGGCGCCGACGAGCTCAATTCCGTGGTTGGAGAAATTCTCATTTGGAAGCGGTGCAGTATGGGTGTCTGAGTGGCAGTACGGCGCGGCCAGAATTGGCGTGTTTTCGCCAGGTTCCAAGTACAGGCCATGATCAGGCCCTTTAGACCGCAGGATCTCGACTGCCTTGTCCAGCTCAGTGTGTTTACCTACGTGGGTGCAGTCATCCGCATACCATCTGTTAGATGGAGTTCTGTTTGATTGGAAATTTCTCTTCCCAGTGTATGTATGACAAGGGAGAACATTAACATGCTTGCTGTGTCCCCTTGTTGCATCCAATCTTAGCTGTAGATTTCTGATGCAGATAACGCAAGTAAGATTAGTGACGGCATTTGACGAGCATACACCATGTTCAGAAAGCGGCATAACGACGGCACTTGGTCGGCAGGAGGTCTAATTTTCTGTCTCGAGAAGCGGTTGAACGCATTATGCACATTACTGAAACGAGCGCGTAGTCTTCATCTTCACCTCGGCTGTCGACCAGTCTCCGGGCTTCGTGTGTAATAGAATCCAGTCCGAAGCAACTTCGTTGGCCACCTGCAGTCGTCCCTCGGGTCTTCCAATGCCTGGGGTAGGAGCACTTTTGTCACCAGTCGCCGCAAGGCCGTCCCAATTGCAATGGGCGGATCTTGTCTGGCCGAGGTTGGATAGGCAGCAGAATCGCAGAGGAGATAAGGGGGATTGTCTCATTTGGAAGTCTCCATGAGCTAGTCTCGTCACAACAGCCTTTAGTACCGAGATGCCCGTCACCCCGCTTCAGGGCTCACCCGTGTGTTGGCCAGCAGCTGCAGGAGCCGCGGTGACATTCTGTCAGGGCCAGGTGCGGAGTTACGGTTCAGGCGTCGGACGCGCGTAGAACCGCTTCCTCCGAAATGTCCACCGGGAGCGGCAAGTCTCCCGCTTCTATGGCCTCACGGGACTGCGGTGCTGGGTGCAGTTTTTCGCAGGCATTCAATAACTTGCGGGTCGCGCACGTCAGCAGTGTGTAACTAGTGCAGAGTGCGCATTGCACGCCCATATTGCGCATCTGCAGCAAGATGACTGCCGTGTGGAATTTCGCGTTGCGCATTGCGTCGTTCTGTGAGGACGTGGTCGGACCACTCGTTCTTCTTTTTGTAGTGTGCTTGGATCGCCTCAGCCACAAATCGGCCCATTCACCTGCAGAAGAGCGGCGAATTCGCTCGCGGAGTGCTTGGCTTTGTCTTGTCTGGATTGCCACCTGACTTCCCCCGCATTAACCGTCGTAAGACTGCAGTGGGAAGTAGGTGTATCCGGAGGAATGCAGCGTGGACAACATCAGGATTCCTGCGTTGGCTGCGGCGCGAAAAAGTGAGATGAGTAAGATGAGATGGCGAGGCTGTGTAAGCAGGTCCGGGGATGCGGTCAAAGATGTCGGAAGGCCGCAGCAGGCTGTGCAGGCATCATGTACTGACGGAAGGAGAACATTCAACGGGGAGCGTTCTTGGTCGTGGGTGGGCATATTTGCAGCAGTGTAGGGGAAAACCGAAGCTGGAGGAGGGACAGGTTGCGGGATGCTTTCGATCGATACACCGCGACCGCTGCACACTCGCTGCTCCGATCTCGTCGATACCGTGGTCCACTGTACCGCCACCTGTCGCCCCCGGAGCACGTTGGACGAACCGGAATAGAGCACAAGGAGGACGTTGCTTTTCAATGGTAGTCGTCAAGGTTGCCCTTCCCAAAGAAACAGGTCATAGTCCTGTGGTACCGACCACCTCGCGCCCGTCACCTAGTGACGGGAAGCTCCAATCTTCCATTTTGGAAGCCGCCCAATTTCAAACAAAACCCGAAGGCGTCTATGAGTAGACGTCAAGGCGCGAGAGTGGGGTTTTACAGTCACGGAGAAGGACATTGACCTGCTTTGATGGGACCATACGCAACCGAGCGATTGTGGATTCCTGCTTGTTGCACGGACTGGTAGTATGTTCAACCCTTTCGACTTTACACTCAGCCTCGATAAACTGTACTGCAACAAAGTCAACAAAACTTTGACCCTCGGAAGTTCGAAAGTTGCCCAGTGTTTCACAATCTGAGGGCCCGGCAAGACCGTCAAACCTCCATTCGTTCGCCGTCCAATCCCCTCAGAAGTCGCAAGATATAAGGAAGCACCCTACGATCATGACAGGATCCCAGCGCCAGCTTGTCCTCAACACACTGTGCTGTCTCTCGCGCCAAGCAGTCTGCAGCCAACGGAAACCATGTCTACTGAGCTCAACCATTTTACTGCCTCAATTGACGCCTTTCGTAACACCTGGCCTGCGTCGCTACATCCCACGATGACAACGACGAAATGCATGCACCCTTTCAGCAGCAACACAAATGCGCAACAGGTTCCCCAACTCCACTACATCGGAAGCTCGGAAGCTCAAAGCTCACACTGGACCACACCCTGTCCAATATCATCACACGTGGCTCTGCCCAACCGATCCCTCACCATCACTTCGCCTAAAAATAGCCAAACGCATGCAAATCACCATCGGGCACGGCGCCACAAATCACATCGTTGACGAACCGAGCCGTCCCAGTCATCACACCCCAACGGGACCCTTCCCAGTCACTGTCGCGCGACGCGCCTCCTCCCACGTCATTTCACGCGCCTGTCCCATCACAGCAGCACATGATCACAATAATGGTCCAACATCTCCGCCTCGGACACCTCCTCCAACGCGCGCCCCCTCGCCATATAATATGGCGGCGAAATAGGCATAATAACCCCCTGCCGCAGCAACCGTCGCCGCATTACGCGCCGTGATCGCGCTCCATGGTGACTCACGCACACACACACCACCTTACGTCCCTCCTTCAAATTACAATGCACGGCACGACAAACCAGATTATCCGATATCCCGGCTGCAATCTTCGCAAGTGTCCCGGCAGTACATGGCGCTACTATCATCCCCACCGTGGGTACGGAGCCTGAGGCTATGGTGGCCGTCATGTTGGAGTCGTGCCAAATTTTGTGCGCCTTGGCCTCGAGGTCTCGGAACGGACCCACCTCAAGCTCGTATACTAGACGGGCGGTATTGCTTGCCACGAGCGTTACTGGCCATTGCGATTTGGTAGTAATGAGCGCGCGACGTAGGCGCCTGAGGCGCCGGTCATGCCTAGCACCAGCTGCTGCATTGCGTGAGGGGTAGTGATAAGGGGTGGCGGGGCTGGAAGGGAGTGCAAGGGAAGATTGAGACAGTCGTGGTTGGTAACATGGCGTTGAAGAATGCGGAATGGGCGTATGAGGGAACGAGGTTGAGGTGCAGGTTGTCGCAATTGTTCTCGGTCTCCCGTGTGCACGGTCTTGCGTGTGGTCTGGTCTCTCGTTTGGTGCAAGAATTCAGCCAGCGGCAGGGTGAAGACCAATCGGACTCAACCCATGACTTCTGCAGGATCTGAATGAAGTTTTTGCTACAAACTGGTTTGAATCCTTTGAATGTATGAGAAAGATGTGGGCAGTGTGTGAGCTCGTGGATGCTTCTAGAAAACGCCTGAATTTGGGCACTTGCATGAGTTATTCTTATTTCTACGGCCCTCTACACCGGAGCTACTGTAGTCTGGCCTATTTTTTAGTTATTTTCTGCAGTTTTATGATTATTTTTAAATTTTTAGATGGGCAGTGTACAGTTCAACCTGATGTTACCACACACTGCCCACCCGCATATAACCGCCGCTTCCGGGCCTGCCGGGGGGGGGAATCTTTTAATGTGTTCAAAACCCTGAACCGTACAGGTATAGTGGGTACACTAGAAGACCGAACATCTCCAGGCGACGGCTGAACCATCACCCACTCAAAGGACAAAAGGGGGGACTAGAAGAAAATTCCACCGTCTAAATACGGGATCCAGACGGCTTGAAAAACTTCTAGTGTAAGCATGACAACTTACAGACGACGACAACCAAGACAAAGAAAACTCCGGACGAACGAACTTGCCGACGGACTGACAGGGCTGCGCAGACAACGTTCCTTCGGAGACTGTAACAAAGACAGTAGGTTGAAAAGCGATAGGAAACAGCGAACTTTGAAAACCCTGTTCGAGTGGAAGAGCCGTCCTTAACTCACCTGCCTTACCTCACCTGCCGGAGCGGAAAGCGTGGGGACACACAACAACAAAACAAAAAAGGGAACAAGCCCTCTCCTATTTCATTACTTTTCTCTGCCGCCCTCAACCACCAGACGGCAACAAAATGGTACTCTTGTGGAGGGATGGGACGCCCGGCCCCAGCACCGTCGTTTTCGATGGGTCAAGCGACGTGCAAAAGTTCTTCTTCTTCTTCGACAACGTCATCACGGTCTCTAAGTCCGAAGAGGAGAAAGCGCTTGCTCTCCTCAGTCACCTGGATGGATCTGCGTCTGACTTGTACTATGACACATTCGCGTCGAATGGGGCGTTAATTGATGAGGCGAAGAACTATGCCGCCGTCAAAGCTCGGGGTTTCGATCATTTCGTCAAAAAAGAAGACCCTCAAGACATTATCCACCAAGCCCTGGAGATTGGCTCAGAGATCTCCGACATTCCTGGCTCACTACAAGAGATGGAAAACTCTACCAGAAGGTAGGGTTCGACAACGTCGCAAGATTTGGGTTACTCCACACCTCCGCCTATCGTTACAAGGAACTACAGCAATTCCTGTCATTCCAGGGACCTAAAGATTACTCAGATACCGTCAAGGCTTTGAGAGATTTCCATACGAACCAACTCGCCTTTGCTGGTCCCTCGAACCCCATACACAATGTCTCGCCTGCAAAGCGAATGGTTCGTCCAGACGCTCGTTCGAAGAACATCGAGAACAAAGTAGACGCTTTGGCAGAAGACATTTCTAGGCTTGCTTTGTTTCTAAAGAAAAAGAAATAGAACCCTGTGGCGGGCCCTCTACGGGAACCCAGAAGAACAAAAAGGTTCGACAGTGTTCCTACTGCGATGAGATAGGTCACACAGCGTCGAGGTGCGAGAAGAACCAGCACCGTAATATCCGTTGCGGTCACTGCGGCAGGATGGGACACTCGGAGGCCACGTGCCGGTCCGCGCCGCCTAGAAAGACAGATACTAAGAAAAATCCTAAGGAAGAATATGAAGATTTGAGGAAAGTAAATGTTCCCCGAGAAGAATCGGCCGACATGGGATCATCAGAAGAAGAAGGCGTCAACGTCACGAAGAGAAATGCCGATGGCGAAGCGATTCCGAAGCAACCCCGACAAGAATCGTACGGAGGCATTCCGATATCCCGCCTCGTAGCTAGCCCTCAAGCAGCTCGCTCTCTGCAGACGGGACCTAATTACCCACAGGCCGACTTCCGAGAAGCTAAACGGAAGAAGAAGGCCAGGAAGACCAACCGCGGAAAGAAGAAGACCGACAAGATACAAGAATATGTCGGGAAGTATGATGTTGTCTCAGAACTGGAAACTGCCAACTGTGGTCTTACTTTTGGCCAACTTCTTCTTGGGGACGCAGACGCTGCATCTAAAGTGATGCGCCGCCTTCTTGGGAAAAACAGAACTATCCCCGCGTAACTTTCGTCTCCAACGTCGAACCACGGTTGCTTCGATTGATCCAAGTGAAAGTTTATGGTACCGATGCTTGGATACTACTTGATTACGGTGCTGTCCCTGACGTCATGTCAGCAGACCTGTCCAAGCGCCTGTACCTCCATCCGAACTACAAAACAAGAGGATCAAGGTCGCGAATGGGGAGAGCTCTTCTTGCGTGGGCTCGGTTCTCAATGTCCCGACAACGTTTGGAAGCCAAGCGGTCAAGCTGGACTACCTCGTCGTGGAGAACTCGCTATTTGACCTCATAATCGGGAGCCCTACCCTCTCGGCTTTGCGTGTGAATATAGATTTCGGCACCCAAAGCGTGCGCCTCCACTTTGGACCCGAAGAAATCGAGCTACCCCTCGAGCCGGACACCAAAGCTACTGAGAAGAGGCTGGTAGAGGAGGGGGAGGTCGGAACCCCCAGCGAAGATTTCACGTCTGATTCCAATGCCGGCCGGATTCATCAGTTACCTCGGAGGAGGAGCTGGTTCTGACTATCCGAGAAACCCCGCACGACGAAGAACTTGATGAAAGGAATGCTAGGAACAGATTTTCGTCGGCGAAAAACAAGACGATGAGCTAAGGGGTGCGCTTAGAGCCAGATTGGCGCATCTAAAAGAAGACACAAAGGCAGATATCAATGATTCACTCCGAGAGACTGATATCGTCGCATGGAAGATAGACAAGCTCCGCCCCTCGTCGGTCCCGGTGGAGCACAAATTCGAGTTAAAGGACCCGACGCAAATATACCATAGGGCTCGACGTTTAGCGCCTCGGCATAATGAAACCGTCCGCCAAGAGATAAAAAGATGTTGGAAGTGGGAATTGTGACCCCCGCTACCTCCGCGTGGTCGTTTCCCGTCGTCATAGAGCCTAAAAAGGATGCGAACCCTCGGTTTTGCGTGGGATTACCGCACTTTGAAGGCGGACCGTTGGCCGCTTCCTAAGATTGAAGAAATATTCGACGACTTGGAAGGTTGCTCAGGCTTCACCAATCTCGATTTATTCGCCGGATATGGCAGGTTCGCGTGAGCGAGGAGTGCAAAGAAATGACCACTTTCGTTAGCCGTTATGCAACCTTCAAGTTTGAGGTCATGCCTTTCGGCCTGATGAACGCACCGTCGACCTTTCAACGCATGATGGACTTTATTCTACGAGAGATTCCCTTTGCTCGTGTTTACCTAGATGATGTTGTGGTATTTTCACATTCTATGGAGGAACACGTTGGGCACTTAAAGCGTGTGTTCCAAGCCATTCAGAAGGCTGGACTGAAGCTCAAGATTACTAAATGCGAGTTTGCAAACCGAGAGTCAGCTTGCTTGGATGTCGATTTGACAAGAATGGGGTTCACGCAGATGAAGAGAAGATTAAAGAGATTAAGGAGGCTCCGGTGCCAAGTAACACGACTAAGCTGCGCAGCTTTCTAGGACTTGCTGGCTATTATCGCTGGTTCATCAAGTGATTCGCCGAGGTTTCAGCCGTTCTGCATTCCGCGACCTCGGGAAATAAGGGCTTCATTTGGACGGCTGAGATGATAAAAGCATTTTAGAATCTAAATACCAAGCTCACTTCTCCGCCTCTTCTGGCGTTTCCCGACTTCGAAGCGCCGTTTATTGTCGAGACAGATGCCTCAAGTGTCGCTATTCTTGCACAGAAGAAAGAACATAGAAAGATACACCCAATACAGTTCGCGAGTAGGACTATGTACTCTTCGGAACGGAACTACTCGGTATGTGAAAGAGAAGCCCTCGCGGTTATTTTCGCACTCAAGAAGTTCCGAGTGTATTTGCTATCGAAATACCGTTCAAAGTAGTCACCGACCACCAAGCCCTCCCTTATGCTTTCAACAAGAACAATGTTCACGGGAGGTTAGCGCGCTGGTTAAATTTTCTAGCCAAGTACGAGTTCGAGGTGGAATACCGTCCCGGAGCCGGGAACGGCGCTGCTGACTACCTTTCGCGGGTAATACAGGATGATCGCGCAGCCGCACCGGACTTCCATGAGGGCGATTTGGTGGAAACCGTAGGACCCGGCGGCGCCGTTGTCGATGAGACCGCGTTGGAACCTCACTTAATTGACGTAGCCCATTACATGCAGGGGTTTCAGGTTGCGGAAAAGGACCCTGTGAAGCGCCGCTCTATTAAGCGTATCGCAAAAAATTTCAATCTCTGGAAGGTAAGTTAGTGAGGCGTACGAGAAACGGTCTTTGCAAAATACCGGCCATCAAAGACAGGCCGACGATATAAAGAACTTTTCATGACGATATCGGTCATTGGAATAAGGGAACAACGAAAAAATTCGTTACTGATCGATTTTGGTGGCCCCAAGTCTATCAAGACTTCCAAGGCTACGTTAAGAGCTGTGAAGCCTTCCAGATGGCTAGCCCGCTGATTCCTTATCGGACAACGTTGGGGATTCCGCTCACGAACGTCTTCGAAACATACTCGAACGACTTCGCGGGGCCATTCCCTAGGTCTTGTCTGGGTAATAGATTTCTCCTTATCGTCGTCGAACATCTGACCGGGTGGCCAAGCGCCGCTGCCACGAAGAATGCATCGGCCGAAGTCGTGATCGAGTTCGTGCAGAAGGAGATCATCTCCCTTTCGGACCTCCAAGGAATATTATCTCCGACAACGCGGGATGCTTTACAGCCTCTGCACTCCTTGATTTCATGAACAGGAATGGAGTGAGTAGGAGTATCGTGCTCGCCTGCGCTCCTATGTCGAATGGACGCGCCGAAAGAAGGGTCCGCACCCTCAAGACGGGGGTGAAAAAGATGGTAATTGGACAGAAGGCTGATTGGGACGATTGCCTCCCACGCGTCTTGTATGGGTACCGCCGCCGGCCCCTAACAGCGGGAGCCTCGCCATTCAAGCTAATGTTCGGGGTCGCGCCGCGCCTGAACCCATCTGATGCTGTCTCACTGATAGCAAACGCTTCCGATGCACATCGCCGAGTGGAACTCCTAGCAGGACTAGCCTTACGGGCAAATAGGGTCGGTGCGCAGTTGCAATGCGGAGTCTACAGAGATAAATTTGGGACCCTGGTAAGGTTCAATATAGGTGATTGGGTCTTAGTTGCACACGGAAAGGCCTTAACCTCCGCGGTCAAATGGCCGGCGTTTCGGCCCCGGTTCTTCGGACCTTGTCGAGTTTGGAAAGCAGTCCACCCACGAAATTGGCTGACGTCTCACGGAGGCGGGTGCTCCGGGGAGCTATTCATGCGAGACACCTGGCGCCCTACGCTCTTCGCCCGTCGTTCCTCCATAATTAACCTCCCGGGCGTCCTGTAGGTGACGGCTCCTAGTTTTTTATTTCATGCTATGAATTTCTTTGTTACATTTCTGTCTGTGAGTATAATCTGATTCATCTTCTCGCTTCACCAACTCTACGAGGTTCATCCCCCGACATTATGGGGGTAGTATGCGAGGACATAAGGAAGCATTCAAGAAGAAAGGGTCGTTTAGCGTCCGAAGGAGCCCGCACTGGAACGCTTGCGGTCAGAGGAACAGGCAACCGAAGCCCTCGAACGACGCCAGCGACGCTTCTTGTTCGTCGGACCCGAAGCCGCGTGGAGAATCGTCGACTCGCGAGGAGGAAGTCCCTTCCCACCCAGAGGAACTACTCGGCGCACGTCGTCCAATTTCAAGAAAGCTTCCGGGTTTTCCTCGCCGAAACATATTTTGAGGACTCATGGGAAAACCGCATGGCATATTTCTCTGCGCAATCGTAGATGGGCTCTTCTCTTGCGTCGATGCAAACCGCTTGCTGTGATCCAAGCCGCCCTATAACAGCTGCGACATAAATTCCGCGATCAGGAGAATTTGGGAAGTTTTTCACCTAGTCGGAATCGATACAGGACTCCCCTTCACGACGAAGGCTGCTCTTGGTGCGTCTGGATAAATCTTTGGAATGCCTGATGTGGCGCACGACCACAAGGCTTTGATATACTTCGTATAAAACTTTTGGACGTCGGCAAAGGAAAGAGACCTAGGGCGGTAGCCAATCTGCTCTAGGTTGTCGTGGTCGCGGATATTTTCCGTGTTCCAATACTGATCTGCCGGGCCCGCACCGAAGATAAGGGAAATGGCGTTCGCGACTGCCGCTTGCAGGCAGCGCCCCTCGAAATCCCGGAAACGCACGAAATGGCCCATGAGAAGATGCGGGACAGAAAGAGGAGAAGATACCATCTAAATTTGGAATAAGACGCGAAGGTGCTCATTAGGATTCCTCTGAGACCAGCGGTCGATTTCTTGGCGGTCTGTCTGGTTTTCGCCATCTTAATAGTCTGAAGCCGTTCAACCCCCTCTCGCGAGTAACAAGGATGGGGCAGTCCCAGAGGCTTTAGCTGCCCTGAATCGACATGCGTTCTGAGAGGAGGACGACGCTACACAGGAAAAAGGCGTTCGCAGGGAGGGAACTGAGGTATCCGCTGAAAGGGAAGGGTCGCTTGCTGGTACTGGTAAGACACTGCAGTCAGGTTCGGGGCTCGAGCGAATTAACGGTTTTATGGTGCGCCGGGCTTCCATTTAAGGCCGGTGGTGTGTTGTGAGCTCTTGGATGCTTCTAGAAAACGCCTGAATTTGGGCACTTGTATGAGTTAATTCTTATTTCTACGGCCCTGTACACCGGAGCTACTGTAGTCTGGCCTATTTTTTATTGTTATTTTCTGCAGTTTTATGATTATTTTTTAGTTTTTAGATGGGCAGTGTACAGTTCAACCTGATGTTACCACACACTGCTCACCCGCATATAACCGCCGCTTCCGGGCCTGCCGGGAGCGGAAAGCGGGGGAACACACAACAACACAACAAAATAAGGGAAAAAGCCCTCTCCTATTTCATTACTTTTCTCTGCCGCCCTCAACCACCAGACGGCAGCAACAGGCGGGTCAGGAAAAAACGAACAGAGACCTCATTGCATGAAATGAGAATGCTTTTGTCATCCTGAAATGGCCTGTACTACATGTACTGTACTGTACTGTACATACTGTACTGTACAGTTAGTCTGGCGCAAATGGGCACAGCAGGCGCAGGTATGGAAAACGAAGCAAAGATGCAAACAGACACAGCAGTCCAGCTGCACTACAGTCAATGCTGGACGTCTCAACGTAGTGGGCGAAAAGCATGGGCAAGGGGTGGAACACTCGGAAGTGTCATGTACTCAAACTGAGAGAATAGTGCCGGGACCTTTGAATACTAGCTAGCAAACACTGCTACTACGAAACAGACTCAGTGTCATGTATTGGTATTACCACATGGAATTCCAAATTGGATGTAGACTAGAATGTGCATCGCGTAAGGCAGCCCGTCGAAACGTAAATAGGCTCGAGGCCATCGGTCTCAACCCGAAAACAGTTCCAAGTGCTCAATTCTCCAAAATTTGCCGGACTCGTACGAACCCAGTCGCTGACTATGCTCTACACCTCATACCCACTGTAAGCGGAAGTTACCCAGGCCAAAACTCAGAGCTTCACAGTCTCGACTACATCATCGTAGAATACACACTCGGATACATCAAGAAGACCCGCAGCCACGGGCTTCGCAAGTTACCGCGAAATCTCAAATTCGCCAAACTCTCCGACCACATCCGGCGAGTACCCTTGAAGACGCACTGATCGCAAGAAGGCTCCAGGCACGTGATATACGTAAAAAATGACGATAAACGCGCAGACATGGACGTCGGAAACTTCAGAGCCTTTTGACTTCGACACAACCTCCCCATGGAATTGGCAAAGGCAAACCTCACAGCCCAAGGGGAAACAATCTGCAGAGTGGTGGTGTAGAAATGGCGTCAACAGAAAAGGGAACCAATAAATAATCGAGGTGAGAGTCGTTGTGAGCGACTAAAGTGCTACAGTTGACGCTAACGGGCGATGGAGAGGGGTGGACCTGAAATCTGAGTGACTGCTCTAGTAAATAACTCTAAAGGGGCAGGACCTACCACCGGGCTTATAGGCTAACAAACTGATTAAAGGTTTTGGTTTGAAATTGTCGCCTAACTTGCTGTCCGCCTCATGGAGGAACCAATTTTTTAGCTTCTATAGAATGTTTCCCAAACTTAAATATCGATAAAAAATAATAAAAGCGGCAGAAAATGTAGGAAAAAACTTCATGTGGACGCAAAGAGTTTGACAGGAAGGGAACTAAATGAATCTTTTTCTCAAAATCTTCATCCTCTAGATCAGAACCTAGCACTTCCCTTAAGCCATCATAAGTTCCTATATAGTCCCCACACACGCCCGTGGATGACCCAAATGCATACCCCTTCCCGTCACAAATAATGCTCACCTGAAGCCACTCCAGCCGGGTCCATGGCCGGGACCACATGGTCCAACCAATTCATTCCTTCCCCTTCCATATGAACCGTTTCGACATCCTCATCAATATCCACGGACTCTTCATCTTCCTCTTCTTCCTCCTCAGACTCATCCTCGGGCTCCTCTCCTTTCATCCCGTGGAGCAGCTCAGAGACCACCTAATCCTCGAAGCACTCCCCTACCTTACTATCCTCCTCCTTCGAGTCAACCACCATTGATTCCTGTACTTCGACCTCCACCAGGTGACGAGCAACGAGCTCCGTCAGACGTTTTCTGGTTTGGCCAAGGGGGCAGTCCTCGACGTTGGCTGGGCCCGAAAGGAATAAGGGACAGATGGTGATGGGGCGAGGGTGACGGGTTTTGGAAATGGGCAGAGAAGTGGGTAGTCCGTGCGTGATGGCTGCCAGAGGGTGTGAGCTGTCCATTTCGTTGTTATAATGACATTTACAAATTTTAGGGGGCCCGACGTTTTTAAAAAAGCGCTAAAAGGTTCAGATTTACATTGCATGAGTACGGAATCAGAAAAGTAGGCGGAAATCGGTCTTTCAGTGGGAATTAGTGAAAACCGCCTTGAAAAGGGGTATTTATGGCGAAAAGCACGTGTAGTAACATTGATTAATAAAAGGTATTTAGGGGCGTCAAGATCAAATAAATGGAGAAGACTAAAGGAATTATCTTCAAAGGGGAAGGCAATCGCTCCAAAATGAGAAACATGAAAAAGAAAAAAATTTAAATAAATGTAAATTTTCGTCGCGCAGAAGAAAAAGAAAGTGGAGGGGAAACAAAGGGAAAGGAAGTGAAGAGAGAATGTCAAAGGGAGAGATTATCTGCCCTTAAAGAGAGTACCTCCAGTTTCTTGATTAACACGCCTCTTTGCTCGAGACGGACGTCCCGCCCATCATTATTCTTTCGTGTGTACTTCAATACCCTTACTGTATTCGTGAATATAAGGTCTTTCGAACGGATAAGGAATATTTGATTACCAGTATGGTGGTCTATGAGGTACGGCCTCGTCATAGGTACTTTACTTCGTTTCATGGCTTCATATATCGGCTTAATGAAGGCAAGGTGTTGTCGAATACATTCTTCCTCCTCACCATATCCGAAAAATTACCATACGAGAATAATATATGTGGTACGCAAACTCTTTTCGGAAGATCCCGGAGGAAAGGATGTCGAAAGGAGAAGAATAATCGCATTAACACGAATGCATCGTTGTATGCCAAGTTGCTCCAAGTAGCGACCGGAAAAATGACAATAAAACTATGAAATAAAAAATGATTTGAGCGTCCTTCGTCGCCTATAGATTTGCGAAGCCAAGTAAAATCTATCTTTCTAGTGATATGTGTTGTGAATAGTTGTATAGTGGGATTATGGATGCGGGAAAAGAGGCTTCCTCTGACAGAGAGTCAATCCAACCTCTAGAGGTGCTTGAAACATCTCTAGCTCCCACAGAGAGCGTCCGTGGCCCTTTTGGGTGTTCGGATCCTTCCGAATAACCCACCTGAGGTCATCATTACTTCCTCAGAGGGCTTTTTCACCCCACTTGCGTTCCTATTCTGCGGAGGCGGAACGTATGGATCCAATAGCGGGTCCATACCATGGAACCAACCTATTCTCTACGTCTGGAGCCAGTTCATAAACCCAAATATCAAAGTCTATGGCGGATTCTAGGGACCAAAATTCGTTTTAAACTACGATGAACTATGCATGCGACAGTTTCCCAGGCGCAACTGCGCTGTAGCGTCCAATAGCATAGTATTGTAAGGCGTTAACAAATTCTGGACCCAAATCGGCGAACTCTTCGTTCTGAAAAGTAAAAATGACTCTTAGCAATAGTCTTTGGTCATGTATAGAAAGAAATGGACCAATCAGAGCTTTAAAAAAATGTGCTCCGCTGATGAAAAATGTAGAATAGCTTGAATTTCAGCATCTCCTCTCGTCAATGAAACAATTCATTACCAATCCATTCGCCTGCTCTCCTGTCGCCAATTCTGAGCATCATGTAATTATGCACCAGTAAATTTCTGGGGATATTGTAGGCTCAAATCATGCAAAGATACTAGGTTCTTTCATGATACAGAATGAGGGGTCGTGCGTGAATATACCTTCTCTACCTCTTTCTAGAACTTGTGCAGAGCTTGTAATATGTGCGTCTTGCTGTTGTTATAACTGACCGATAAGAATACTTCGTACGGAACGCGGACCACTTCATAGTCAATTGTAAAGCCTTACCATGAATGACCGAAACCTTTGAACCGACAGCAATGTCAGCGGTCGTTCAAGAGAACCCTTATTTTGGTTCCCCTTTCTGACCCCGTTGCTTCTACGGTTTTCGGAGGCTACCATTTCCATCTCTCTTCCCTTAGATCATATACTAGAAAATTTAAAACACTCTTGCACCATTCTAGGTGACATTCCATATATTAGCTCGAACGGAGAGCACGTATCGGTTCCCTCTCTACGCCTGTAGTCATACATAACCTTTGTCACGGCGTCCTCCCACGCGATGTCGTTTCTTGAAATGATCCTTGATATATCACATTTAAGTGTTCCGACCACCCTCTCAGCCTTCCCGTTAGGCATGGGTGAATAGGCTAGAACTGTTCTGCAATTAATTTAGTTTTCTCTCATGATTTTGGCAAGAGAGGAAGCCGTAAAGCGAAATGAGTTGTGCGAAATGATTCTTATAAGCAGTTCAAAGGGCTCGATTATTTTATTCCTTATAAATGCAATGATTACGTCAGCAATGGTGTCCTTAACCGGCACTGCAGATGGCATTCTGTCAGGTATTCGACTCCTATGAGAAGATATTTGTTCCCAGGAGGGGTTGTCTTGAAGGGGCAAGGGAAGTTCAAGGAGAATGTTTCAAATAGCCTGGTATTAGAGATAATGAGAGTTGATTTGTATTTTCCGACCGGAGTGAAATTTTGGCGACCATCACAACTTTTCACAAAGTTATAGATGTCCTTGTGCACTTTCGACCACTAAAATCTTTCCGTGATGAATTGATTCATTGCGATGAGGCCCTAATGGCCTAGCTCATCATAAAAGGTTCACAGCATAGATACTGCTTCTTTTTACAATAAGAGCCACTAGCCAGGGACCTGCTTTTGTCAAGAGAAATAGCATTACTTTTCATACCAAAAATAATTCTTGGTTTTGTCTCACTCAGTCACTGTGTTCCTTAAACACTTTCTTGATCCCCAGCACCGTCAGAAATCGAAAGGTGGTTTTACTTTGGCTCCGAAGTCAGCCGGCTCTTCCCTACCAACGACGGTTGCTTCGGCACTATTTTCTTCTACTTCTTGTAATTCTTCTTTTGTACCCTTGTACCTAGAAAGAAAGTCTGCTGACTGGTTGATAACTCCTGGTCGTTAATTGATTTCAATTCGGTATACTACGAATAAGTTGAGCCATCCTACCAAGCGGATTTGAACAACCTTCTTCTTGAACGCAGTTTTGAGGGACTGTTGATCTGTTATCAACTCAAATTTTTCTAATGAGAGAAGGTAAAAAAGGATTTTTTAGCGCAAACAAAGCAGTCAGGGCGTCTTTCTCGCAAAAATTAAACCTTTTTTCAACATCATTCATTGTACGAGTAGCAAACTGCATTGTTTGCAAACTACCATATTAATTTCTCTAAGGCAACAAGGCGTCGACGGAATGCCCCAAATCCTCAGCTTCGACTATGAACTTTTCTCGAAGTCCGGATATATGAGTTCGGGTGGCTCGCACAATTTCTGTTTTAGTTCGATGAAAGCATTTCCCATTTCTGTGCCCGAATGAACCTTCCGTGCTTTGAAGTTAATGTGTGTAGAGGGACAGCGGTCTTAGCGAAACTATGAATAAATCGTCTACAGTGCGATGCAAGGACAAGGAAGCTACGTAACTCTGTTTTTGAAGTTGGTCTGGGAGAGTTTTTTTATCCTAGAGGCCTTTTCCGGATCAAACCTAGTCCCGTTGCCGTACATCACATCACCAAGTAATTTCATAAAGGACTGTGCAAAGAAGGCCCTTTTCAGTTTATACTCAAATGAAACCGTGAGATACTGTCTATCAATACCATACTATGGTCCAGGTGGTATTCCAAAGTTTCTGAAAAAACCACCATGTCGTCTATATAAAGTCTTACAAAAGAAAGATACTTTAGTAATTCATTAGTCATTCTTCAAAAGGTTTCCGCTGCGTTCATAAGACCTAGGGGCATCAACTCAAAAGTAAGCGTCCCTAGTTCCCAGAAAAACGTCCTCATCGCTTTGAATTCTTCGGATAAAGTGATCGACCAACATCCTCTGTACAAGTCTATAGACGTAGCGTAGCGCCTTCCTTTGAATTATTCCAGAATATCTTCCGTAATTGGGAGAACTAATCTATCCGGGATCACCCTTTGGTCAAACAGACAGTAACCAACAAAAAATCTCGACTTCCCATATTTTTTGGGAACGAACACAACTGGGAAAGACCAAACTGACGAATTCGGCTCAACAATTCCATTTTGTAGCATACTACTGACGTTTTCTTGCATGTTTCCCTATCAATATGGTGGTTGAAGTCGTTTTCTATTATAAACCGGGTCGGTATTTGTCAGCTCGAATGAGTGCGTGACAGGGACTTAGGCAAGTTGTCAGTCCCAAGCGTTCCAGGTGATCACTTCGGTTAAGGTAAGTATTGCAGCACTCTTCTCCTCTTCAAGGAGAGAAAGATGCTTCAGCTTGTCATTAATAGCATTCGACTTTTCTGGTTTTCTCATCACCTCTATGGTCGTATCAACCTGTTCTTTCTTGTATTTTTCGTGGGCCGCGTGTGGGGTGTTAAGCGCACATGGGCAGATCTAGGTTGAACAGTGGTTGGAACTTTGGTTGAGGCTGGCTGAGTTAAGCCGAAAGCTCCAATAAAGGGTTTAAGTAGAACTAGAAATAGCTTCATACTAAAGTTAAATGCAGTCTAAAAACAGGGAATGAAGAGGGTTTCTCGTAAAACAGCCCTGAAAAATCGTAAGCATCAGTTTTAGAATTATCGTCGGCATGAGGCCATACTATGACGATATGTAAGATGTACATTGGTCCAGCTTGCGTGGCATAGCAAGGAAAATTTTTATTGGTAGAGCAGTGATATTAAATTCCGGGGTGAAACCCGCCCGTAACTATTCCAAGTGTACCAATGGGTCAAACGCTTTGTTCAGAACTGTAAGGAAAATTTTCATGAATGCAAAGTGCCTAGTAGCCCTGGTTGTAAGGTTACCGTTAGTTAGAATCTACAGTACAGTGGATGCAGTAAATTAGTGTAACGCTGTAAGGCCTGTGAAATATCACGTCAAAAAGGAAGGTGAACCTGTGGAATAAAACGCAGTGGGCAAAATATGATCAAGTGTCGTTAAAGGGTTTTGTTCTGAACCTTCAGTACTTAAAGCTATTTTGCGCCAGGAGGGAATATCTAAGGCATTCTCCTGCTATCATGCGGCGTCGTTTGACATCTCGGGTGAATTATTCGCATAAGGCTACGTATGCGTGGATTTGTTCCGGACGCGTCGTCTTACTGCCGATTATATGGTAGATGGAATCTGGATCGCCGCAAGTGCAATTCAGAATTTTCTCTTCGTCCAATTCTGTTATTTCTTTTTCCACCGTAGCTTTGGAGCCATTTTATCATAAATGGACGTGAAATATTCGCTATTGTTCCACTATATTGTTCCAAACAAGTTCCCTTGTCGTAATTATATAGCAACCTCACTGGTTTTCCGTCAATTCGGACAACGAATATTTGATTCCCCAGGTCGATACAAGCTTCCAGTTGCTCCATTCTTCGGCACCCTAAGGTTGTGTCAGAAGAAAGGTCTTGCATCACGAGGAAGTCCAAACTCACTTTCATTCCTGCAAAAATTACTGAAACTTTTTCCGTAATTTCAAGGCAGTGAGACACGGTTCCATCCGTGACAGTTATCCTCTTAGGTGTCGGGAGTATTTCGCTGATCGTACTATAAATTCAGACCAAAAGACCACTCTAACTGCTCAATGCAGCAATTCCTCAACAAGTTTATTTATATGTTGGGCTTGTTTTCTTTATTAGTACTTCCATTCTTTTTCTTGGCCGGACGGAGCCCACTCCTCGTTCCAACTGTTCTACTGCAAGGACCAGTCTACAGTGGTGGCCATGCGCGTAAAAAATTAAGAAATGGCTAGCTGCACTCACAAATCAGCTGCATAAAGTACGTTTAGGTTGATCATCATTGATGATTATTCCAGTGATTCTGTAAAAATCGATTATATACCATTTTTAGTACTTCTTAAGCTATGGACCCTAGGTTTGCCATTATGGCCAAAGATAAAAACAATTATTGAACGGAATGTAGGAAGTGGACGACAATGAAGATAAAAACTGGTTTTAATGCGGAATAAACAGACCATTGAACTTCAAAACCAAGCTACACAGCTTCCACACTGAAGCCACAAGATGGTAGCGGGTGTTTTCGCTGATTATCCCTCAAACCTCTAGGATGGATTCAACATGGGAATATACGTTATGGAAATACATGCCACTCCTATGATCCACCATGGAAAGGATACGACATACATTTTCCAGGTTTCCTATGGGTTTCAAACAGGGTTTTATAGAGGCCACTACAAGAATTAAACATATTAATTCTATAACCATTTCGTAACCACCCTTGACAGATGTAAAGTAGTTCATTCCTGCATACGTACATCCGAAAAGCAAATAACCACTATATGAAGGAAAACATTCTGGCGACATTCGTTCCCATCAACATAGCCGTAAAGGAAAACGAGTGAACCTTTCCGATTTCCTTGAAAAATTACCCAATCCATAACGTTTAAATCCCCAATATACATTTTCGGTAATTTGGTTTACTTGACTCCTGTCATTTCAAGTGTATGCCGTTAAGCCCATCAAGATTGAAATTTATTCTCTTCTGGCCAAAAATATAGACCAGTCATGGTAGCATGTGCCCTGTGACATTTAGATGTACGTAAATGAGTGCCATAAGTTGTCGGACACGGGAGCTAATCATGACTTGTTGCCGCTGAAGTTATTGAATGAACTTGCTATTCACCTGTATAGGACTCTACGTTTCTCCACAGTTGCTGAAAACCTACGGCGATTGAATATGGAAATTTGAAAGGCGTGCGATTGAAATTAGGTTCTTGCACAGTTTTCGTAGACTTCGCTGTCCTAGTCGACTGCCCGATTGATATAGTAATTTTCAATCCTTCGCGAAAGGCGCTTGGGACAGTCATTGATATGACGATGCAAATGGTTTCGTTTGGGATCAGCGTTGGACCCAAAAATATTCGGAATATATTGTCATTTGTTATTGGAGACGCCTGGAAACAAGAGATGATGAAGGGGAATTCACTACCAGCTCTAAGGAAGACTAAGAAGGCTTTGATCAAGTGGGAGGTGAAGAATCCAGTGAAGACGTTATGGACGCTCCTGAAGGGAAAGTTGGCCATGAGAACCCAGCTTATCTGATCTGCACATTTATATGGATGAAGTCGAAGTGGAAGCGCAAAAGGCAAGGTCTGGACAGGAGATGAATTCAACTACGAGTAGCAAGGGGTGGGCAGTGTTTGTGGACCCTTCCCACGATTGTTGTGAAATTGGCACTCATACTGTAATGCTACTGGCAGGGCTGATTTTGGTGAAATTTTTTTGATGAAAGGCAAACGACTGGGCCAAGTGTTAAATTTACTCATCTTTACCTTGGATATCTATTACTTGGTTGACATTGACTTTACCTACCCCGCCGTCTTAGATAATCCTAACCTAGCTAACTAGTATTTATACCTTCGTAGCCACTAAGGCCCCAGAATAAATAGCCATCCGGTGCTGGTTCTGAAATTGACTCCCCACTTCCACCTTTGCATTAATCCTGCCAGTGGCATCTTTTCCATGGCTAATTTTGTCCGCCCGGGTTCCCCCTCAATTTTCCCAACTGTATCCAATATTATACGACCCCTTTTATTGCTCTTCTATGATGTTTACTCACACTTTGTGCTCCGGAATCAAGTGTCTATATACGAATAGTAAATTCAAAGTTTTCGTTAGCAAAATAAACTCTTATCTCCGAAGAGATAATCAGCGCTGTTAACCTGATACTTCCTCTCTTGTTACCCAATCTTACACCAGTGGTGCCTCCGACTTTTTTGACCCGATTCTCCTCAAGGCTCCAGCAATCTGCGGGTCCCGGTCCGCCCTTCAACATGGAGGGAAAAAATACCGTCCAGCCGTCCAAGTAGTCAACGCATCCCTACACCCTCTAACTTCTTTTCGCCATTTGCGGAATGTATTACTGAAACATATGATGCTTAAAAAGAAAGAGCTATAACGAACACCCTGTGAGTCTTGGTGTTTATGTTTTTTTCTCATTTTCTGATGGTATTCCGTACCTAGAAGAGAAAAACTGCGCACTACGCATTTCTCTAAAATGATATTCCGCATTCTACGGAGTTAGATGAACAAATTGCTTTGTTGATAGTAGTGACGAATCACATGAAGACGTACAGAAGAGTTTCTTAAGGATATTATTGGAGTGTGATAATGTGGTTACATGTAGTGGTGACGAATCACATCCGGGAAGGTGCCGTTCACCCACAGGTTTGAGCTAAGCGATTATACCTGTATTTTTGAAATATAAATAAAGAAATCGCCGCTGCGTAACGCCGTAATCAGAAAGAAACTTGAGCGAATGATGAGTGCTGGATTATTCGTTTTTCCAATTCGCCATGCGGTTTCGCAGTATTTATCACAGATAATAATGATGGGACGCACCGTTTTGTGCAAATTTTCGGCCTTGTAGAAAAGAATGAAGGCAGATGGTTGGCAAATAGCCTAAGTTGAGGAACTAATTGATGCCATGGTAGGGGGCCAGAAGCTCACCAGTCTCGATTGGTTCACGGTATGTTGGAATATTCGACTGGATGAAAAAGTGCAGGAGATGAAGATATTTCTTTATAAATATGTTTCTTTTTTCATTTTATTCATGCCATATGCCGTCAACTTTGTCCAATTTTTTCAAGGGAGGGGCGAAAATCCTCTTTGATGACCTTAAATTCGTGACTGTCTATATTGAAGACATAGCTGTGAAGTCAGATAATTGGGAAGAAATCCCATGCATTTGGATATCGTCCTCAGACGACTACTACGGGTTTCCTTCAAGCTTAAGTTGAAGAAATTCACCTTAGCCAGTCAGAGAGTGCAATACTTGGATATTTCGTAAGTGGGAGAACATGCAGGACGGATACTTCAAGGATAAGAGCAATATCTAATTCTCCGGAGCCCACGACCAAGACGGAACTTCGACCCTTCCTCAGCACGGAGTCGTACTACTGCCGATTTATCCCAGGGCTCACGCACATGGCCCTTCCCCTTCATGAGTTGACTAGTCCAAACATGAAGTTCAAGTGGAACGATGATGACAGAAGACATTCGCTGTGTTGAGGTAATTCATGACGCAGTCACCCGTGCTGCTGGTGGCAGACGTACAAAAGCTGGTAATAGTGTACATTGATGCATAGCGATACGATGTAGCGGCAGTTTTGGTCCAGGAAGACGGAAATTGTAACCAATCACAATTTTTAAGCCGTACTCAGCAAACTGTCAATAAGAGATCCATCACGTTCGAGCGGGAGACATTAGCTGTTATCTTTGCTCTCAAGAAAATAAAACCGTCATTATTGGGTGTTAGCTTTTTTTGTACTCTGAACATGAGACCCCGGCGTTCTGCATTCGCAAAGAAGGATATAAATCGAATCTTACCAAGTTGGTTGGATGGCAGAGTTTGTGTTTCAAATCCGCCATAAAATCGGAACGCAAACTGTGAACACGAACTATTTGTCCCGCTAGGGCGCAAAAATGGCGGGGAGAGCGATCGTAGGCTGAAGGACGAAGTCGAAGAGTACTTGGTCGGTGATGAAGTGGTGGCGATGATTTATGTGTAGGAGACGGGCGGTCGGTCCGAAGAAGTTGTTTTGAAAAAATTCTGAAGTACTTGAACAAGATGAGAGCATTGAACACACTAAAGAAATTCCGGGCCAATCGAATGCTTACCAAGTCTCCAAGGGTACCCTGTTTCATCGGTAAGGAAATGGTCTACGAGTCGTGCTCCCCATTGAAAGTACAGAGAAGTTTTTTGATGCTTGTCATGATTATGCGGTGCATTGGGACCGAAGGAAAAAGAAGCAGTTCGTCCACAAAAATTTTTGGTGGCCTTATACTGTACGGGATGTCAACAAAATACTTCACTAACCATTGAGCGGTTTTTCGAAACCTTCTCGATGGACTTTGAGGGACCAGTTCCCCAAAGAGATATTGGCAACGAATAAATTCCCGTGTACGTCGAGCACTCGAGAGGCTGGCCTACAATAGGACCGACAAAAGAGAGACAACAGATGTCGCCGTTGAATTTGTAGGCAGGGAGATTCTCGATAAATTATGTGCTCCAAAACAGTTGGTCACAGACCACGCCCCTGCATTTATGGCCAAATAATTCCGAGAGTTCCTATTTAATAATGGAATTAAATAGAAATATTTAAGCGAATATTCATCAAAAGGGAACTGCAGGGCGAGGCGCATGGTAGCAACAATGAGACGTGCCCTCAGTAAATCATTGATTTGATTTAACAAGGATTGAGATGAAATTATTCCTCGCGACGCGAAAATTATCCGCACAAGGAAAGAAGTAGATGGGGTCTCACCTTTCTTGGTATTGTTTGGTGTAAAACCGCGAGGGTTCTGTGGTTTTTTTCTTCGCATAGACTTGAAAATCATAACCCAAAATCACTCAGGTAAGCAAAAGATATCTATGGTACTAACCAGTGGGTTTCTAGTGTCTATGCTACTTGAGATACGAGAAAAATTGGAGAACGTCTTAGATTCAGGGCTTGACTATCATGAGAAACGGAACATTCCCCTGCTCTCATCGATCACGAGGTCGTGAGCGCCGCGGATGAAAAACCAGAAGATTATCCTTTCTTTCCCCCAGAGACGCCCGGTTCCAACCCCTTTCCGCCCAATCAATACTGGTAGTGAACTTCGATACCACCCTACTCCCTTCCGGCCAACCTGTCACCATGGCTCCCTCTCCTCCCTCCGCCTCCTTTCGCACCGTCTTTTGCTTCTGCCTCTTCTCCTCCGCCGAATTTTCCACTCTGAATCTCCAAGCTCCCTGCCCCTGCAGCTACTACTGCGGCTTCGAGCTACCGTGTGTATCCAACTCTCTTCATCTAATGCCAATAGAAGAGGGCTTTCGCACCATATCTACCGCATATCTTACGACTTTACTAGAAAGAAGAAGAGGAAAAATTTATTTTAAGTTTCTTGCAGACCATGTAATCTCAAGTTTTCATCCTATCAGCAGCTCAACGTCCGCAAGAAAGGGAAAGGCCACATTTACAACGTCTGTAAAATTGACAATCTGAGTGGTTTCCACTGCGAGTTGTGAAATATCACTATCCATAACAAAACTGGCGCCGATCGTCATGAACTCACCAAAAAGCACTTCAAGTACGTGTGAACCCACCTAGTCCTTCGTTAAAATAGTTCCAAACCTACCTTCACATTCTAAACAACTGTTATTTTTTTACTCATATTCAACAACTCAGTACTTATTCCCTATCACTTCGGCAACTTTGGAGGGGGTTCCTCAAGATGTTCACTCTGAGGTACATTCAGATATACCTTAACGAGTATAAATCAATATCTCAGTCTTTTTGTAATTTCAAATCTGCTCTTTCTCTTTAAATCAATGTCGGCCCGCAACCTGCACAAGAAGATGCGATAATTGGCCTCCGCGAAGATCTTTCTGTGTAAATAACTACAACGCAGAATTAATTTCTGGTATTTCGGTATTTTTCATGCACCTTTGTGATTTTATGCAACTTCAGGGGCTTTTATGCACGTGGCACTCGGGAAATCAGCGCATTTCCTGGGAAATCGCATCTATGCTTTATCGGTCAGAAAAGGACAACTATGAAGCGTAAGTCGTACTCGCTCGTGCAAAAGAGCAGGATGAAATCCTTTCTCACCATCCAATTAACTAGAAATCTTGCTAAGTCGATGACTTGAAAGTTGCTTACACAAGTTTACTGGTTTACTGGTAAACTTGGTGAGTATATCAATGACCACATATCCAAGTATTTCAATGTTGCTGCAAATTACGATCTTTCCAATGAAAATAGTAACAATAATTCCATTAATGTATAGAGTTATAATACTTGCATAACGTTTTGGAAGTTGAAGCGAAAAGGGTTTTATTGTGAGCATATCTCTGGACGCTGTGTAACGTTGAAAGTAGCGGTTTATATAATGATGCAAGAGTACAAAAGGTCCACTTCTCAGAGTAGAATTTGCATACAGTTGAAAAGGTTAATATGATCCGCTATAATTGAACTTAACACTTTCAGAGACAAAAATCATTTTATTCGGGATTTTTCTATTCCTCGAATGTCATGAATAATATCAGCAAAGAATCAAACATAAATCCTTGCCATGTAAAGCAAATCCTCTTCGAACTATGTCAAAAGTCAAAGATGCTATGTTTAGCGACGATGAAGATCCTCAGGATCCGTTCAACGACACAGAGGAGAAACCTGAATCCTCCAAGGAAAATGGGGAAATTTTTGCCCTAAATGAGCAAGCAACCCCGGTTAACGCTCAAATCTTTTTCAATTACAGAATGGATCTCAATACAGAAAGCTCCGATGTCGATATTAATCCTACTGATATTATAAGGGTACAGCAGATTACCCTTCTGTATGAAAAGTTTTTCATTTGTACTGCTCTCAAAAGAAGTGAGTCTCCGTATAATATCGATAGAAGCTCAAACTTCAGTCGACGTTTAAGCTTTCATCGAAAAAGGATATATTCTCTTACTGTTTTTCTGACTAATGTAGAAACAATTACCTTACAAAAAAGCCCAAAATTGAAAGAAATAAATGAATGGACAGGCGCATGCATTGATGCTCGTGCACAACGAGCTGTTATTAGTCTCCAGAAAGCACGTACTTATTGTCGTTTAATTGGCTCTAAATTCATCATGTAGAAAAGCAAGAATCTGTGCAGTGTCGGACAAATCTTTCAGCGCGCTATCCGTTCAATTGGCATTCAGGTAGCTCTGCCATCTCCTATATTTCTCCAGGTTTATATCTGCAACTCAGATATACTATTTTTGTTCGGAGTTGACAAAATTGACAAGCTACAACTACATTTCAACGACATGGAAAAAAACTCTGTACAATCCAGTCCTGAAATGGAAAATGCCTTTCGTTTCTCAAAAATTATCATGCTTGCCCCCTATAAAATCAAAAAAATCACCATTTTTGCGATAGCGAGCTAACTAAACTTCATCGAGCATTTCACCACCAATCCACCGAAAATGTACTGAAACTTCTCAAAAGAGCTCGACCTACAGAGTCTAATGCCAACGCAAACTAATTCTCGAAAAGATTTCCGGACATTGCGACACTTGTCAGCTTTTTGATCCTCTATCTTCCCCTTTTAAAGTATCCATGCAAGATATGGATGATTTTTTTTTGGAGGAAAAACTTTCTCTCGATTTATTTGTTTCTCAGAAATCATCCGGTTCTTCATTTTATCGAACCCTCCAGTTATTTTCGTAGTGCCGTCTGTCTAGATCAGAACTTAGGATATGATTATAGTGTCGAAGGAATCTGTACTGCCTTTCTCGAGGGCTAATGTTTTAAATACTATGGATACCCCAATTAGATCCATACAGACGCAGTGTCAGTTTTTATCTCTCCAAGGTCCATAAATATCTCAAACTGGTGTTTTTTCAAGCTTAAGATATCTAGTGTCGAAGTTCACAACTCTGTAGGCTTAGTGGAACTTTTTCATGCTCCTGTACGTCGTTTCTATCAAAAATTGCATCGGACATACCCCCATGTCAAAAAGGAGCTTTAACTCTAGATTGCTAACAAATAAATGAATGATACCACCAGGAAAAATGGCTTCATGCCTTCATTTTTGGTATTCTTAATTCAACCTAGGTTCTCAATTCTAAACTCAAGACTACACCAGCAAATTGAACACATAAAAATTACTTCTCAATCCATGAAGGAAATTAACACTATTGTTGCAGAAAGATGTCTCACAACTCTGTTAAGTATTAATATCGCTTCTGCTTTAGACATATTTTACTACCCGGGTGATTAATTTCTCATCTTCAGAGAGAAAGAGAGGTAATTGATAGGTCTTTATTCATTTATTCATTTAAATGACAAAATGATTCATTTTCAAAGGAAAATTAGGCGATCTAACGTTTCAATACCAAACAAGCGAAACTGTACTTACGTAAATTATTGACCCTTCGTAATTATACCATCTCTCTGAATTCTATCAAAATATTTTGGGCCATTACGTTTCACAAACAACCTCCCTAGTTCTCTCTTCTCTAATCAACTTTCATAAACCACTCACCCCAAAGATCCGACGCAGCTGAATTCAATCACTCTAAACGAACAGAAACCATGCGAATAAGTGAACACGGCACATGAAATGGCTATAAAGGATTAACTAAAAGCTAATTTAAATGTTCTAGGTGGAATATCTGTACTCGCTAGTCAAGGATTATGGCACAAATCATAAATTATGGAAAACCATGCTCGTCGTACAAAATAGTAGGGATAAAATGAAATAATTTTTTGTCCATGACACCAGCTCTGTTCATTCGATCCGATTAATAGTTTTACTTGTATCTATTTTTGGCTTCAGGCTATTCTCAACGGAAGTTGCACGAGCTTATCTGGAAAGCGCCAAGAAACTACTCAGATACATCTATTTGAATACAAAAAAGGAGTTTAAGCTTTGTCCAGTGCAATGCTTAAACTTCTGAAGCCACTTTACGGACTCCATAAAAGTGGCGATTACTGGAGAAGACCACCTACGAACATCTAGGATCCGATCCCGGAATGAAATATTCAAATGGCAACGGATCAACCTTGGTTAGGGTGATCCGTTGGAAGCTTTCTGGCCTTTTTGTGACATTTATCGACAATTCCTTTCAAGTGGGAAGCGATAAATGTGACAAATTGTCACGGAAAACTGAAAATTGCATCAAATTTAATCGTAGAGAGTACTATACCATCCAGTTCTCTAGAGCGCAAATCGAAACCAAACTCTTTGGCCTTGAAACACATAAATATAACTACATCTAGAGCCTTAAATTACTTCAACATGATGCCTAATCTGGTTTTCTCTACGACGAGGTTTTGAATTAACCCTGTCATTTTTCGACACGAGGAAAGACAGCTTCTGAGATGATCAACTAGGTTGAGCGCATCTCGATACTTTTGACGGATCTGACTCGAGACAGCAACATCAAAGCAGATATCTCTACTTGAACTGAATTCAAATCTTTTGAAGGAGTGAAATTATTGAACTTTCGAAGTCGAAAGCCACAAAATTAATGGTCGCCCCAATCAAAACTAGAGAGGAACCTAAATATGATTGACCCGGCACGGAGGAAAATGTTTTGCTCAGAAATCTACTAAGGAACCTTTATAATGTAGTTTGGCAGAACAAGTAAGTATTTTACAACTGCAGTGAAATTATTCGGATTCCAAAGTACGGCAAAATAATACAACACTGTATCTAAATCGCGGAACATAATGGCCACGGTGGACACCATGCGATCAATGTCAATACTGCTGCACCAGAGACACATTTCTGATGTAAATTATTGGACATGGATCTAAAGTCATTAATGAATTCACTCTTTTATTCTCTTTGTATTAAAATAATAACAAAGATTCTCCGGCCCCTTGGCACCGCCCTACATCCCGATTGCCCCAAACATCTCCTTCACACTGACTTCTGCCACATTTTCGCGGCATAGAACGATATATCAGACATTGAATACAGAAACGGCCTACTCTTTCGTAAGAATAAATGGGGAATAGGATGTTTAAGTGAAGCGGCTTGTGCAATACTTCAAGTAAATTTTGTACTAAAGGACTGAAAAATACCAGAACTATGCTTGTTCCCCTCCGCCCGGGCTCATCTTGAGCAAATGATTGAAAAAAGGTGGTAAAAAAGGAAAAAGAAGGAGAAATAGAGACTTGGGGAAGTCATTTGTGCTCCTGCTACCAACCGCAGAAGTTTGGACGATAGGCTCTCAGTAGAAAAAGTGACTGAAGGTAGCTATGGAATCAGAAAAGAAAAAGTTTACGGAAAAGGCCAGTTCGGCTACGGTTGCTGATATGGATGAAGGGATTTCGTTTGTCCAGGCCCTGGAGCGCGCCGTAGAACAGCGCGTTGAGATGGAAGAGAAATATTACAAGTAGATCATCTTCAGCCTCAGAAGGAGGTTAAGGAACGTAAAAGAGCACGAGAGAAGAGGAAGGAAGCCGCACAACTGTAACTTAGAAAGATGAAGTTAGTGATGGGCTCGATAAATGGTTCACTGGATTAATGGTAGTATCACAGCCAGTGTGCCCCTTCTAGGAGATAGATTCTCCTCTCCGGAGTCCTAAGCGAACACGGTGTCTATTGAGTCATCCATTTACTCTCGCCAGGCTAGATAATTTTGTAATTTGGGGAGATGCAATTGAAATATAGGGATTTCTGGTTTCGATAAATACAATTATGAATATTACGCAGTAAAAGAGCTCTAATGCACAGCGAACCAAATGGTAGCTGTAGAATTCTCATCTTCTTGGGAATCTTTACTGTAGTTAAATATGTCTTCAATTCCTTTAACATCCACCCAACAGTTATGCGGGCAGATGACATCGCCTTATTAATCGCTACTTGATCTTCACATAATGAGAGTCTTGAAATGGAACCTCTAAGTAGCTTCCCCATCTGTAGTCGCTATCGCGGTAGATGCGGTAGGTAGTTCCGTCTATTGCAGTAGTGTTTCGAGATGAACATCTAAACCAGATCTTTAATACATTGTTCGGCCATGCATTCTTCCATCTACGGGGCCGTTTACGTTATAAAAGATGCCGCTCGGAGTCTTTATTGCTTGAAAGTTAAGGGCGTGCTTACGTTTGTGCCCGTTTCTAACCACATTTAGAAGTACTGCATCATCTGACCTCGCAATCTCTAGTACTTTCCAACGATGAATCCGATACAGTTATCTAGTTCTCCGGTTTTATCACTAATAGAGCGGGCAAATCGAGCTGCGTTTGAGTTAATGTATGCAGCAATAAATGGATCTGTTTAAAGCATTCTTCATCTCTCCACAAAACTATCCATTCTCCCAAAAAAAACTCACCTCCGATAATTGTGGCGTGCGTTTTCTAAACATCGCCTCCAGGTCCTTCCAACGCAGGGGAGTAGAAAGCTTTTTAAGAATAACACATGTGATCAGAAAAATGGTGGTAGAATGCATGTTTCTTTTCGTCCTGCACAGATCATCTCCAGTACTAAAAACATTTGAAATGTGTACTACTTCTTTCCACAGAAATATGTACTGTAACAGGCATTACTCATCTGCCATGGCCGCCAATATTTCCTCTAATTCTCTTGTTAAAATAAATCCACATCGTATTATGAAATAGCGATGGGTTTTTTGCAGCGCTTTCCTCCTCCTATATTTTTGTACAAATTAAATTAGCAAGTTTGTCATATTTCATCGATATGTAAGGCTGTGTAGATAAGTACGCTAAAATATGAGGCGATGAAGGTTCTGAACTTTTTTCGCCGAGAAGCGTCACTTTGCAAGCCCGGGCCATGACTTCGTGGTGTTGCTCAAATTCCTCTTCGGTGTTAATACTCATGTGAGCTAGCTACGTAAGCTCCCCGGAGGATCACGTCACTAGATAGTGTTTTCCCTACGTGGTTACATCATTTAAAGAACATTACAATGAAATTAAAGAACAATACAGAACTATTGCAGACATTCGTCATCCCAAGAAATAGTTATCCAAGAAAAGTACCTTCCTTTTACGTAATTGCTTTTGAAATATCCTGAATTTCAGCAAGAAAAATACATTTTCTACGACGCCAACATAAAATTTTGATCATTTACTAAAAGGAAGTTATTTAAAGATGAAAAATAGACCGAGTTTCATTTTCATAACTATACAGTGACTTCCCGGTTCTAGTGGACGAAAATATAGCGTAAGGGAAACAAAGCGGTGGAGAATGGCAATAAACGACCGCAAATTTAACCTGTGTGCCTCTTCTCATTCTTTACTTCGTAACCTATGGAGCGCTGCTGTTTGTTTGCAGTCATAGTTTTTTATTCAAATCGAAGTGCAGAAATCATTATATTTGCGCTTCGAAAAAGCTCACAAATGCGGTTTCATGACCCTTACAGCACACCATAGTAGAGGATTTTTCACGAGATATTCTAACTGCTGCAATGTTTCATTATACAAGGTCTATTTCTGTATATATTCGTATGCTCTGCATATTATTTCCGCTATAACTTCTAGTAGCCAAGCTATATTTCCCGTTATACCAGCCATCGACTGAGATGCAGGGGGGCACATAAATTTAATTGTCTGGAATGGCCGCTCACTGCAAAACCATGGCAGAAGAATGAGCGTGTCCGTTATTTTGTCCTTTCGCGTGCCGCGATTAAATGCATACCAGACACACACACGAGCCGGTTTGTTGGTCAACTGTATTGTTCCTTGCCAGTGTTCGAAACCCAAGAACAGAGAAAAGAAGAGCAGGAAACAAGAAAATCCCTGTATAATCTTTATTTTAGAATGAAGTGTGAAATATAGTTCTTGCCCTGAGTAGAGGCAGGGAAGTCACTGCAATTTACTGGCTCGCAATACCGAACGTTGGTAATCAAGACAATTTTATTCTGCTGACGCTCAAAACCTACTGTTTTGAAGACTGGGGCAAAGCAATGACAATATTTTTATTGCTAGATCGATATTCACCCAGCCGGTATTTATTCACGGACTTGTTGATTCCGCGTGCATACGCCTTTCTTCTGCTGCTTGTGGCGCTACTAGAGGATTTAGGATATTTAATTAAGTGGCAAGCCAAGCTAAGCATGATTTGCTCGGTACCAATGCAGACTGTGTCCTTCATTCCAATCATTCAGCGCTCACCTCCCCTTCTCACAATATGAGACGTTCTGCTTACAACAGCAACCATCACCGTGCCGTCACCGTACAGATAAACCCTTTACGCGCAAGATATTATACTATTTATTTGCTCTTTCTCAAGTTATCTCATGTTAAATTGACAAGATGAATTCGAGCTCGACATAACTTGAATAAATGTAAGATCGGATAAGTCCGTGAGCCGTCAAACTCGCTCCCAAAAAATGACTTCTTGGGTTTTTCATAGCCTCAAGCACAAATCGGAAACATCACTGCTGCTAAATGATACCTACTAAGGCTTATACACAGCTCTTCATAAACTTTTGTAGCTCAAGAAGGATCTATCTGTGTGGTGCCGGGCTCTCTTTGGCGGAGTGACACGTGGGCTCTGTCGCAAATTTGTGACATTGATCCAGTAGCACCGACAGAGCGTACATTGGCGCGAAGTAGCCACGGATGGTTTTGGGAAATCTTTCATTTTGGTATTTATTTGGGACTCATGGATTTGGTCCAACGACTACCGTATTTCATGGCTGCATTGTATGAATGGGGTGCTGACAGTACTGTAAGGTACTGTACACTATAAGGGCAAGATCCGCACCCTGTAGCCGGGCATGAATTACCGTGGCTCACCTTTCCAGGTCGATGCATGCACGCCACTGACTACTGTATTTACTTTATTTTTGACTGTATTTCTAACCTAACCGTTAACTCTAGGATTAGGATAGTCTAACTTAGCTAACCTATATATCACTTGGCACTTTTGCCACTCGACAAGTAAACGGGCAATCAACTGCCTACGCTGGAATATCCCCATACTTGCAACTATTCGGCGCTGCCACCGTTTTGCAACTTGGGCAAAAGAGCCCCGTAGTAATCATCGTTACTCAGGTAAACCCCTGGTCGGTTTCCTGTAGTGGGTTTTTTTTTTGGTTCACCCAACCCAAACTAGCGTTCAACGCTACAGAAGTTCCAGCACATTCTAGTGAGTTATAAACTCAAACTCTGGGTCTGAACCCACAAGCTCTACCAACTACTAAGAAAGTGGGATTCAAATACCCAAGTGGCTTTACTAGCCTTCAGCTGGTATTGCACCACAATCTGTGCATGAAAGTGTCTTTTTTCTTGATATCAGTGGCGATCTAACAACACATATCATCAGCACTACGAAATACACTTACTATTGGATAAAAATCATTTGATCTTACCTTTACGCCCTCCTAAAATCTAGATCTCCCACAGAATGGGTTAAAAGCTCTTCTTTGCCAGATGTAGAAAAAATGGCACCAACTTCTGCGTGGAATGTATCTGGACTCCTGATCCACAATTTACACCCGGCGTTATCTACGCATGATTCCAAAACAGCATCAACGACCGACATTCATCTATTTGAAGAGTACAAAATCTTATCCAGGGAATGAAAAGCGAACTTTTTGAGAAGGATAATGATGAATGTATAACTGTTGAAGATGTAATAACGAATACTGACAGGTATAATTCCGAGGATAGTTCTATGCTTGAACATCCTGGTAAAGTTACTATGTGAAATGGATGGCGAGAGAATGAGATGATCCAAAGATCAGATAAAAATTGCGTCATATCACGTTTTGACGATATAACAGAAAAAGAAGAGACAAGCGGCAATTCATGCCCGGAAGCACATTGGTTGTATTTGGGCGCCAGCGCAAACTTTGAAAGTATTTTTGCCTCAAATTATTGTAGTTCGGTGGGCAAATTACGTGACCCGGACCGAAAACCAGCACAGATATCGTTTTTTCGAATTTTATCATTTCAAAGTTTCGAGAGGAACTTCCTATCTGGAAAACGAAATAAATTATTGTTCCAAAGTTCTTATTTTAAGTTTAAACGCTAAGCGTTTAAATTTAAAATAATAACTCGTCGAGAAATAATTGAAAGAATTATTCTTCTTTATTTGGAAAAAGAGTTTAGTCTCTGTATTCCGATTAAAATAGATTTTTATTCGCTTATGCTTCCTCAGGGTACTTGCGGAGAGTCCAGTTCCACTTAGCAGTTTCTATCTATCTAAGTTCAGTCGGATTATGGAGCTGCAGAAGACATTACTGGCTTCTTGGGCTAGATGCACCAGATGAAGAATATCAAGTCGCATATATGGTGGGAAATAGACTCATGAAATACTAAAGAAGTCTTAGCCAAGATGTTACAGCCTACTAGAGTGACATGAATAGCGTGTCACTGCACCTTTTAATTGGTAGGCATGCCTATGCGTCGATTTATTTCCCAAATTTTTCATTCCTTAGTCGTTCTCAGTTTCCGAAATTATACAAGCAATTTGCTCCTCCATTAGCAGAAGCTTTATTTAAGTCGTTGAGGGGCACCAGACCCAAAGACAAAAATCTGAAACACTACGTTGATTGTTGACATTTTGCAACTTTTTGATCCTTTTCAAAGGATCAAGAATATTCCAACAAGATTCAGGTTATCTTTTGGTGTAGAGATTGTGCATTTCAACTAAAGAACAATTCTTGATATAGTTCTCATCAATAGAAGGTCGATACTCGGTATAGTCGATGAGGGTACTTGAACTTCCTGATCTTTCTACCATGAAATTATGTTTCATGCGTTTGGAGTGTTTGCTTTCGATATATACCGGAAAAACAGACCAAATAATGAGGTTTCATAAGAAATTCCTAATCGTAGCATTCCATCAGAGCACCAGGGCAGAGAGCCGTGTGAGTTGAGTCTATTGTACTTGGGTTGGTGGAAGGGGTAGGTGGAGCACTGGTGAGATGTGACAGTGTCAAGGAGCTCAGGTCCGGGATAGGCGGATTAGCACAAGATGAAGGAGGGGTGGGAAGAGGGAATGGGGGTGAGAACGGGTTGACCTAAGACAGTCATAGATGCGGAAGGCAGAGTAAGGGGGATGGAAGTGGGGGAAGGGAGAGAACGCGGTGAAACATTAGGCGAAAAGAATATTCCAGGGCGGGGAAAGCGATCCGATTCGTGTGCGGGTATCGGGTTCGTGGGATAATTTTTCCCTTCAGGTCCAAATTATTTGACATATCGGTAGTAAGTGAGTAGGGCGCGATCGTGGTAATAGTTGTTGCGGGAGTCGTGGAGGTATGGATACTAATAGTATTTTCGGGCCTAGTTGTTGAATTTGTGGCTGTCGTTGGCTAGCCTTCAGGTAGGGCCTTACCTCCGTTTTAATAGGTACTTATGCAGTTTCGAAGGTGCAGGGAGAATGAGTGAATACGAACCTTCAAAGTATTGAAAGAGCTTGTAACATGATACTGGAACCGGTTCTGGACAGAAGTGTCGAGATGTTAAGAAAATCCATAGATGGAGCTCGAAGACTCCTTGCTGGAATATAGCCTTCAAGAAGCCTATTTAAACCACTGCTTGTACATAGAAAATTGTGAAATATCATAAACAGATATTCCGAAATTAAGGTTAGGTTTATCTCTTAAGTTTAAATATTCCGATTTGATTAGAAGGGAAATAACGGAAGAACTTTCTTGTCCCTTTTTATCATTTTCTTGTCATACGAATGTTCTCATATGAAGCATAATTTGTCCTCATATGAGGGGATAACTTCATATTATACTGATATTTACAGTCCCTGTCGCGATAAAAAAATTTATGGTTTGTAAATATTTATTCACAAAGGTACTTTAGACACATAGACTTATAGTAAACAGGTGCTCAGTGCTCTTCAACTCTACACAACTTCTTCTGAAGAACCAATAACAGTTAGTTACTGTAGGTGTGTGTACTGTACTGTGCATATGTAGGCACACCCTCCGAAGTAGCCTTTCTCAAATATTTTTTATAAAAAATAATTCGTTTTATCTGAAAATTTGATGGCTTATTTTGCTTTGGTAATAAACGGCATTTGGCAGTTTTTTTATTTAACAATTAATTCAAAATATATATGCAAAAAGGGGGATTCTAACTGTGGCATTTGCAAATTTAGGGTTGGAATTCCCGGCGTCGGTTAGCCGCCAAAAATAATTGCAGTATTTATTTTCCGCAGTGTGCGCACAAAGTCCTCTAAATTCTCCAACCACCGTTCTATATAAATTGACCAGCAACCGGAGTCGTCCTAACTTCCCGAGGGTAAGCGCTTGCTACCCTTTTCACCTCGCCGGCACTAGTCTTTTCCAGCCGTTTCGGATCTACCGCTCCCTATCCCTTACAGCACTGCGTACTGCCGGGGTATCCTACCTCCCTCTACCATTCGCGCAATGGAACTGGGTACTAACCGTCTCTTTACCTCTCTCCCCGCACCGGTCCCCACACTAATAGAATTTCGCGCACTGTATATGTACAGTGCTATACATGCAGGTACTGAGAGAATAAAATGTATCAGATTCACACTGAATTTGAAGATTATCGGGTCGGGAAAAGTACTGTAGTTTGTACCCTGCACGACAAACTGCTGAATATTCACCAAAAAAACTGAAATTTTTTTACTTGAAAAAAATCAGCTCTAAACTCTGTCCACATTTGTATGAGGACAATAGTCCCGATAGACACTGCTGTACCCCCTGAGGGATAGTATGTATTTTAAAGCTGTTCTCGATTGCTGCCATATGTAGTCGAGTTGGTTCACATGCACCCAGATGCCTACGCGCTACTGAGCGAAGTCACATGGAATGTGGCGGTAAGGACGATGGAGAAGTATGGAAAGTTTAACAAAGTCCTCACTCAAAGGCGCGCCCCAGCGGCATCAATTTCCATTGGTGCCTGCTTGATGCCCGGACTCCTGCCCTCTTTGTAGGGTGACTCGGCCACGCTGCCAACCCCAACCTGAAAACTCGCACCCACTCTCCTTAATCCCTAATGAAACATGCGCCCTCACGTCAAGAAATGACATTAATTTCCAAATAATAAATTACCCAAAATTTCTCTCATTCCGAATCAACACGCGCTTCGATCGTCCGAACAGGGCTTGATCAGCAATGGCCTGTTTCTAGGCTAGCTATGTAGTATCACACCCAAAGGTATGACACCGTGTAGCACGCATTAAGGTTGCTGGTGGAAGTCTACTGTAAGCCCTACAGGCCGAGCTGACAATGTCTGACACAACTACTGACCGTTGTGCTCGACGGGTTGGCTTCCCTTTATTGTGGCAAGAACAAGTGTTTCACTTTTGTCTGATGGCTGATGACTTCTCTTGTCTTGAACTTGCTCCGCTACTCAATAAGAGTACAGCACCTAATTCACCAGAAGCAAAAATATCCATGACCGCTGGTGCTCCATATACTGTATCTCTGAGAATATTTGGCCAATTTCGTCCGTTTCAAAAGCAAAAGATAGCTAAGCCAAGCAAGCAAATCATAATAATTAAAAAGGAAGAACTATGGTAGCCTATTCAGGCAAGTTCCATGTAAGCAACCTTCGAATAGAGCCCAAAACCGAACAATACCAAATTCAACAGCATAGCATGGGGGCTTGGCCTGTAGAAAAACTCCAATTTTAATGATCAGCACTACCCTCAGCACCAGTAATAAGAGGACCGGATCCGAAAATAAGCCTCTGACGGAGCCGACGAGCTTCGCTAGTTTGCCTTAATCGTTTGCGCCTCCCGCTGAACACCGGTGTTCAGCGAGAACCATCAAGCGATCAAGGTCCGCTTTGGGTTCTTTTATGCCTCACGTCCGTCAGATGCCATCCGCTGCCTGACTTTACATGCCTTCTGTAGTCGATCCTGTTCACCTTTCCTCAATGCGCTCAAAACAGCGTCACTTGTCAAATGCGCACCTGAGCAAGTCTTGATCGAAATTCGTCCCTTCTCCTCAACATCCGCATCTCTCAGCAGAGAACGGCCCCTATGTCTGTAAGCCGTGACCAATGCCTCCAATGACACAACGGAGGCGAACTCCATATCATTAAACACGGGATATAAAGCGCGTGAATTTGTAGTGCGTAAAAAAGGATCCCAGATACTACACTTGATAAAACCATCAATAAATTTGGCACTACAAATGATCGTGCGTATGAGTTGCGAATACATAAGCCGACATCAAATGCATTCAGGAGCCTCTTTCGTCTAGCTGCTGCATGCAGTTGAATTTGCAAAAACTACTTGTAGGAATTGAAAACAGTTACGTCTAATGGTTTCAACTCATGAGACGTGTGCGCAGGAAGTTCGATTGTAATCACCCGATTTTCCCGGAAAAGCTTCAAAGTTTTGTACTCTATGTGTGCAGCATAACCATCCAAGACAAGCATCAAATGCTGCAAATTCGCTCTCAATTCTTTTATTTCTTCTTAAAAAAATTTGGCCACTGATATATATCACTGTCTGCGCCCGGAACCGGGCGATGGAAAAGATAGCAATCCATGGGAACGGATTGCAACGACTCTGAAACTCCACAAACATCTCGAAAATGGGGAAGCTTCCAGGATAAATCACTACTGGGTTGTACGCTAGGCCATCTGCTGATACAACGGGCATGATTTTAATCCTCTTAAATTCTCCTTTTGTCTTCACTGTGCGTTGCACGAGATGTTGTCCTTTTGGCAAAACTCCTTTGCCTTTGACTTTGGCCATGCCTTTGCGAAGCGCATGGCCAAACGTTTCTAGAAGGACAACCCCGACTGATCCATATTAAAAACGTATTTAGGATCCTTAACGTTGTACCTGTCCATCGCGGCCTGCACTCTGGACAAATTTCCTGCTACATGCGCTCGAGTGAGGGCTTCCATTCTCGGGTCTTCAACTTGTCTCACGCTTCTGTAACTCAAAGAATTTCGCACCATGAAGTTGTTGACGTACTTGACTGATGGACGGTTGTTTTTGAAATAAATCTTGATCCGCTCATTAGAAGGAAGCATTTCAACGTGGTTTTGGACAAGATATATGACTGTTGGCTTTGTTAGAGGTGTGCTCATCTTATCGAAGTATCTCTCTGCCCCTGTGACAACTTCATCATGGTGTGGAGTGACGGTCTGTGGCGCCCCGGTTTACACCTGACGAAATGCATATCTGCGGGACTCGTAGGCTGAAAATCAGGGAGATCCTTGCTCCACGACTTGTAAGCATTGCGCAGCACCATGACTCCGATATCATTTTGATTTTCGAGCTCGATCCATATGGTCTTTTCGCCGTAATCCCGCTGGAAGAGTGCTTCCTGAATGCAGCGATACTCTGCATTTGAGTCGCTGGCCATGTTTGTTTTATGGTGAGCAAGGGAACGAGGTAGCTACATTGGATATGATGTAAAGCAGAAAAATCTGGGCAATTTTCTTAGCTATGGCGCCCATCGGATTGGGGTTGGGCTTCTCTTTCGATTATATCTCCCAGTTCAAGAGAAATTTCAACAACTTTGGTAGAAAGTGAGGTTGAACTGATAGTAGTGGTGTTCACGAGGAGCAAAGGAGGAGAAAATGGGGAATGCAGACCAGTTATATATTTGTTTAATGTAGTATTTTTGTTGAATTAGGTGTCGGACTTTTACGCAAGCCCTTATATAGACGTTTTGTAGCCCCTTTGCACTGTAATTGACAGTACAATTCAGTGCAATGTAGGTCTAGTACACCATAAAAATTAAATCTAGTGGATACAGTAGCGTTTTTTCTACCTTCACTGGAGGGTAATATTTGGACGCATATCATAAAATTAAAATTAAAACAGCTTTTAAGTTATGCATTTCTGAGCTTTTTGAACAAATGGGACAGTAGTTGAACGGCGATTTAGATTGACACCTTTTTCACCCAGATCGGCCAAGTGGCTGCCAACCAATCGCAATTTACAGTAAATCTCTCCTGGGCCCAAAATTTTCAATTTTTAGCTCAATTTTGAACACATTCCGCATCCTTCTCTCCAACTTCCATCGCATCCTCAAGAGCTGTGAAGACCATTCCAGCAGAAAACTGGTAGCTCCCGATGGGTGTTTGCCTCACTGCGGGCGCTAGAACTCTCCGCCCTCCAGTTTTAGTTTTATTTCCGAGCGACGGGTTCCTCACTCAACGCAAGTTCCAAAGACTTGCCAAACTCGTTACACGCCTTTTTATATCTGCGGCTCTCTCTGAGGCGACGGCCTTTCGTTCTCTCTCTTTCTCCTTGTTTGCTTGTTTTTCGGCTTGCTCCGCTTGTTTGCGCTCGGCCTCTTCCTTTCGATCGACTCGCTGATCTTCAAGAGCCTGTTGGGCTCTCTCCTGCTTTGACAAATTTCTCTGAACGGCCTCTTCGTGCTGCTTCACAAGCTGGCCGAGCGTCACGCACTCTGCAGCGGCCTGCTGCTGGGTACAGAACTCTCTTCGAAACGTTTCTGCTCGTCTCCGTAAGGCACGATTGTGAGGAGCTGGCAAAGGATCCCTTCAAGATTTTTTCACCGTCTCATGATGCCGGAGAATTGTCGACACCTGCTTGCTCCGCGTCGGGGCTATTGGCACCACCCTTCTTTATAATTGCAGCAAAACGATAGTGGAGCATGGAATCTGCCTGACACTGGGACCCACCACCTGTTGGAGACTCGTTTTCCTGCAATTGTAAAGAAGTTTGATGCCACTAGCACCCACGCAGAGCAAGCAATAACGGCAGTGATGTCTTGACTGAAGACATAGGTCGATTTCACAGACCGCTAGCCACTTTCCCTCGAAGTTCCTAGACAGAAGACGCGCTCACGCTTTCCGAAGGTCGCATCAACTGCGGTCTCGTACATATTCCAAAGACGATTTGGGATGGACAAGAGAGTGCTGTTATCCTTCTCCAGGTCCTCCATAATAACGATGAAGGTCTGCACATGTTGTTCATTCTCTGGGGCCAATATGGCGGCCTCCTTATTCGAGTGTCGTCTATATGTTAGGTCTCTGTTCTTCGCACGAAAACGACGAATCGCATCCGCCGACAGCACGCCCTTCAGCCACCCTGTACGACCATCCACAGCTATACGGCCAAGCGAGTAGCGAAGGCTATGGAAGTCTGCGGCGAATCCTGCACGTGCTGCCCTGAGCATAGATTGCTTCACGATGGCGGTCCCAGAAGCCGAGATCACGGGTGGGCGCCCTCGCATGGGCTCCAAGGACAGCATCTTTCCCAATAACTCTTCTTTATTGCTCTTCACGAGTTTCTTTAAGTTTCCCAAGGTTGACTTGCCCACCGCTGACATTCTTACAATTGCTCGAACGGAATTGTTGTTTTCTTGAATTAGTTGTGCAGCCTCTCGTCGCTTGGAAGCTTGCTCTTTTGCTCTTGCAAGTTGATTTTTGCGCTTCACGGCTTGTTGGCGCATATGGCACGGTATGATGATGGAGAAGTGAGAAGAGATGCGGGGGGGGGTAATGGGAGGTAAAGCAGTAGTCAGAGGACGAGTTGTGCGGGTGTTAGGATAAAGAACAGTGTTCCCTTTATGGTAAATTTCGTTTCAAGGTACTTCGGAGGGCGGAAAGGGGGCTGCAGGACCATCTCGGATTGGTTTCGGCAGAGTGTTTCGGTGCGAAATATTTGGCGGGAAGCCGTCCAAAATTTAGCCTTGTCCAAAATTTAGCCATTGTGGAAGGTACGGTAGATTAATATTGTAAAATATCTGGGCATTCCTGCTGGGCTGTCACAGATGCTGCGCTGGCTCCATCATGAGCCCTATTGCATAGCAGGCTACTGGGGTTTGTGTCATACCGCTGCGACAACGCGCGCTTTGAGTGCCTGTGGACACAAGGTTCTCTTGGAATGGCCTCGTTACTGTGACATTGCACCAGTGTGGCGAAATGTTGGTGGCTGTAGAACTCGGGTGCACCAGGATGTACGCACGCTGTGTGTTCAGTTGGGGAAGTAGATCCTTCGCCTCATACTTGAACGCTGACTTTTGCTGCCTTGAAAAAATGTCGTCCGAATACTTACTAATGTGTTTTGGCGGTTCTTACATTCAAGACGTTGTCACACAGATCTGCAGCATGGTCTCCTAACTGGTCCATGGGCCTGCTGCATTCTGCGCACCGCTGCTGTGCCGTGTCATCATACACGCCAACTACCAGAATGCGATGTAGCACCACAGTCGACACCGTATCGTACGTTCGGCTGACCACAGAAGGGTGTATGGTGAGGAAGGCCGCGGTAGGCGTTTCCATGCACACTTGGCGGCTAATTCCCCGCCGGATTTCGGCTTCCGAATACAGCGCAAGGCTTAGCAACCTCGCCCAGTGATCATCCATTCAAAACTGAGGGAAAAACGGGGGTTGGTTCATTGAGACGTATAGATTGGCAGGAACCCATTTGGAGTTGGAAGTCTGAATGTCATATTAAATACATGTACCGATGGTCGAAGCAATGTACCGTACAAATCATTGCTGTCGAATGCTAGCACCAGCAACAGTCTACCAGAAAGTCGATGGGATGCTAGCCAGCGGACAAGCAAGCATTAGAAGTTACTGCCAGCGCCGAGTGTCGCTGTAGAAGAATGCCTCGAACCTTCGAAAAGCGTTCCATTGCGCGGCTGGTGACGGTTCTTGCAAGCTCCGTGACGACTGAAAACGCCTCTGGATGCCATCCGCCAAGAGTAGATATTGGAGCAGGATCTACCCTGCTTCTCTGTGGTAATTCCGCAAGAAAGACTTGGTACTTCCGCCGCTTTTCCGCGCTCTCTGCATTGAGACTGGTCATCGGATTGAAAGTCCGGACTCTGGAATGGGAGGGAGCGAGTGGGTTGACGAATGTTATGTCGAAATAGTCAGTTCCACCTGCGCCACCCATGGCTCTGATGTCCGGTCTTGTCCAGTGTTGATGATGCACACGCGGTTCGAGGAAAGGGCGCCGAGCTGCCATCCAAGATCATTGCCAGCAAAACAACCTGATTGTTGTGGCGATTGTTGCGCTGGGATCCGTAACGAAAC
The DNA here is from genome assembly GCA_002205965.3 of Kappaphycus alvarezii. Classification (NCBI taxonomy): domain Eukaryota; phylum Rhodophyta; class Florideophyceae; order Gigartinales; family Solieriaceae; genus Kappaphycus; species Kappaphycus alvarezii. The sequence continues at coordinate 1,333,145 of NADL03000705.1, read as the reverse complement.
TTGGTGTACTTATTGTGGACTTGCAGCATGCTCGAAACAGAATGCAGTGTGTATTATCGGGTTGGTAGCAAGGCTGCCTGTCAATGCTTTCGATGATCATTATAGCTGTCAGTGACGTTCGGATGGAGTCGTCGGACAAACTCGAGGAGGTGGCTGTCCGGGCCGCGTAACTTTGTGCCCGGCGCCCACTGCACCGGGTTCGCCGTGGCATCTGACCCGCTCGGAGTCGATGGTGCTTGCCGCATACGACGCTAAATTCAGAGTCGCCACGGAAGTGAATCAGTGGCCGCCGTGGCGCCGAGGGAGGGCCACTGGTCCGAATGCATTTGTCATCGGCACGTTGTTTGATGGCGAGCAGTATTACATCTGTTCATGGTCGAATCTCTTTGCATGGGCGCTTGTCGCACGAGCGGTGTTAGCTTTACTGAATGTTGTTGCTTGCATGCAGACGCGCACACCAGGTGAAGGTGGAACCGGATGCGAGTATCCCTAATCTCGTCGTTCAGCGACAATGTTCTTTTGCATCTGTCGGTTTCCTCACTGAGAAAGGTCTCCATGAAATGATGCTAACCATTCGGGGCAGCGAGAAGGTCAATGCCTCCATTGGAGAAGTCCTCTGTTGGAAAACGATGCAATAGTGACGCGGTCTGACTTACAGGCTCGCGCGCACAGAAGAGACGCGTTTGTGCCGTGTTTAATTACAAGCCAAGATCGGGTATTTTGGAGCAAAGGATCGCGAATGCCTTATCGTGCCCAGCATGTGTGCCTATGTAGGTGAAGTAGTCAGCATACCATCCGTCTAGACCAAACTGCGTCCGCGTTGCAATTTCCCTTGCCAGTGGATGTATTTCAAGGGAAAACATCAGCAAGCTTGCTGGGTCCCTTTCTTGCACCCTTCTTTGCTGGAGATATTTTGTGTACACAAGCAGCCAAGATTAGCGACGGCATCTGACGAGCATACACTATATTCAGAAAACGACATTACTACCATTGCACTCTGGCCGGAAGGGGTCCTATCCCTCTCTGCCTCAAGAAGCGTTTGAACTAGTTGTGCGCATCCACTGAGACGAGTGCATAGTCCTCATCTTCGCCTTTGATGTCGACCAGTATCCTGGCCTGGCGAACAATGAAATATAGTCTGCAGCGTACTGCATCGGCCACCTGCAGGGGGATGAGGTATTCGTTAGTGTCTTCCATACCTGGGGTAGGAGTACCGTTGTCTCCAGTCGCCGCAAGGCCGCCCCAATTGCAATGTGGCGGATCTTATGTGGCTGAGGTTGGGTGGGCAGCAGCTTCGCAGGGGAGAAAAGTGGGATCGTCTCATCTGGTAGGTCCCCATGGGCTAATCTCGTCGCCACAGCCGTTAGCACCGAGATGCCTGTCACCTCATCGTAAGGCATTTGCTGCCGCACATTTGCTGCCGTTCTCAGCCATTCATCCCCCCACACCTCCTGCCCACCTTGCGTCATCCGACCTACCCCTCCATTTCAGTATTCTAACCCGTTCGCCGCCTGCGCCTGCTTCCTACCCCCTGTTGCTAACAATGCAAACGCAAACTCCTTCAAAAATGTCATCCCACGACCCCTTTCTACCAACTCCATTCCCTCTATCTCCTTGGCAATTCTTCACTAATAGCCACTCTGTAAACCCCAAGGCGTTGAAGTTAACTTCCGACATTTCCTTCTCTGTACCACCGCCATCCACCTCATCGTCGCTATCAAACTGCACCGGAACCACTCACCGTTCACACTTTGTCTTTCTATATCTCCTCATCAGCCCTCCCCTGTGCTCCCCACTACCTTCGAGATCCAGTGATGTTTGCCTAGTTGCATCACTCATAGCGGGCCCTGAGCTAGCTGCGCGCTAAAGAGGCCACTTAAGGACTTACTGTACAGGGTTGGGCAACATGGCAAACTTCATGGAACTGCCTGGCTTTGGATGAAGCCTGCAATCTGAGGGATGCTCAGATTGTCCGGTCGACTGACAATCTTTCGTTGACTGTCTTAGACATGGGTAGTTGACGAGGCAATTATACCGGTCATATGCATCAGCCCAATTAAACGGCCGACTACCAGCCAACAGCTATCTAGTCGTATTACGCGTGAAATCTTTTATCTTCGCAATCTTTGCGGACGACTTGGGCTTTTGGCAACATTGGACCTGGGCCGTAACACTGCTTGTGCGGGAATTTGTGACCTTTTCCGCTGTACTACCGTAAGGTACTGTAGTTCACTCTCTGAAGCGCATTGCTGCTTGTAGACAACGAATCCGCAAGAAGTTTCTGAATACTGGCACTTCGTTATGGAGGTGTACGATCCGACCCATTGCTCAGTACGTGCACGAGTCTGCTGGTCCAACCAATCGCTCGCTCTTTTGGCATCCCTCGCAAACTCTTCACGATTGCATTACCGCAAAAACAAAAAGCAATTGCGAACTTAGATTCCAACGTCGGGACACTGCATTTTGACAAAAAGAGTCTGCAGCGAGCCAACACGAGAGCGCAAGAATTTACATACATGCCCCGGGGTGCGTTAGTTTAGCATAGTGGGGCGCATCGTGAACAAAGGCAGCGAAACGCACTTTACGGACAGGCTGTTCGTTTAACTTACGACCACGTCGCCCGTTGCCAGATGTGCATAAGGCACGACTAGACAATGCCTTATGGCTCTGTTGAATTGGCTAGAGTGGGCAGAATAAGCTTTCCCGAGTGTCTACGCCAGTGGTTGAATTCGTACCCTTCGCAAGAGAGCAGAGGTACTGCTGTTGATCTTTCCTCAACAACGTATCTGACCAATCTGAATTTTCCAATGACACGCCCGCAAACTTTGTTGTTGAGCTAATGTACGCTCCTGACAGATTTGCCTCTGTCAAATCAGCCTGTCGCAAATTGGCAAGCTCAAACTACAGCATCGCTCATCACAAAACCCATTGCAAGAGCATAGTACATGCCACACAGAATTAAAAATCGTTAGATAACAAAATTCACCAAGTCACCCCTACCCCCTTCCCCCAAAGAAAAGAAAGGCCTCAACGCACGTTACATCCCCGCAGGTCGGCCCCCCGAAAGTTGGCCCCGGACAAATCGGCATCAAAAAACGACGCATTGAGCAAATTAGCGCCGGAGAAGTCGGCCTGTCTCAGAATACTTTGCTGGAACGACACCCCCTCGAAATCCTGCCCCGAGAAATCTGCTCCTTCCAAGTTAACGCCCCGCGTCACGGTCTTTACGACAGTACGTGCCCCCTTTGACCCCGCGCTAGTACTTGCAGACCCTCCCGATACTTTCAACTGTGGGCGAACGTCGACGGCGTCCTCGGCGCAAACAGGGGAGTGATACCAGGGTGGCAACGGCAGCGGCGGTGAGGGCGGTGCGCCACTTAGGGGTTGACACTTTGCAAATGGGGGGAGGACGCAGGCGAGTGGGGGAGTTGGGGATGTAGGGGAGTCTGGGCGTCGGGAGGAACGCCGTGGATGGACGGTACATCAGGGTTACCGGGTTGAGTACGCGTGGAGCAGGTTTCGATTGAAGGGGCTTTTGCTATAGTTCTGCGATTTCGTGGAATGTGAGAAGCATGGGCAGAGTTCCCGGCAAGAAGGAATAACACCTGGCTGAAAAGAGCCTGCTGCAGAAAAAAGATTTCACTAATGTGCTTTGTCAACGCAACGAAAGTAGGGTCATGCTCAGATTGCGAAACTGTACTTTGTCAACCGTAGTGATCCCAAGCTTCCCAGTTTGCATGGAGGTTTGTACCGAGATTGCGCAAATTTGACGTAGATAACTGCCACAATATGACAGTTATATAATTTTTGTGTCAACTTTACAGTAGCCAAATTGGGCCAAGCAAAAGTTTCTCTGCCTTCTATAGATCAGCCGAGAAGGTAAGCCGCACCCGATTTGTCTCTGATGTCAACATTCCGTTTTCAAACACCAAGTCTGACTTAACTACTCTCTTACAAAGGGGCCCCACGTGGACAGCGCCGTTCTCCGTCACCACGTCGTCCTTAAAGGCCGCGTTGTGTCCTTTGCGGCTCTCATTTACGACTTGAGGCAGCCTTGTCAATCACCATGATTTTAAACTCCGATACTCTTATTTCCCTGCCCTCCACCCCGGCCATTCTCGTGCCGTACCAATCTCTGCATGTACCGTACTACCACTCGTGGATGCAAGATCCTTCTCTACTGCAACTTACCTGTTCCGAGCCCCTCACACTTTCCGAGGAATACGACAACCAGGAATCCTGGCGCACTGATCCGAAAAAGCTCACGTTTATTATCCTCGACTTGACTCTTGGCCCACATTACATGGCCGGCGATGTCAACTTGTACCTCTTAGATGCGGACGCAGAAGGCCTGGAGTCTTCAGAAGAGGTGGCTGCTGAGGTTGAAGTTATGGTTGCAGAGCATCGTTCCCGTCGGAAAGGCTTGGCAAAGCAGGCTGTATTGTGCATGATGGCGTATGCCCAAGAGCATTTGAATGCGACCGTCTTCATTGCCAAAGTTCTGGACGACAATTGGCCCAGTATTAGCTTGTTCCAACAGGCCTTACATTTCGAGGAATATCGACGCATCAAGGCGTTCAAAGAGGTGCATTTTAAGGTGCATGTAGACGGGCGCCTCAACCAGGAATTGGCTGCATTGAGAGCTAAGTGGTGGATCAAGTCGTTCGAGACATCGGGAATGGCCAGTACACCAGTGAGTAATGAATTAAAGGACGGAGGGCAATGTACATCAGCAAGTGTGCCTGTTTGAAACGAATGAATGAATTCTACTTTATTTGAACGGCCAAGCCGCGTTGGCTCTGCGGAGTCAACGCTGCATTACACCCAGAGGCAATAAGAGAGGGACCAACGAGTCGGCGGTTAACTGAAACAGCAACGTACTCTACTAAAAGGCAGATCTGACGCGTGGCGGCACTGCTATTCTCCTGCGACGGGGAGGTTCCCCGGTTAGCCGCAATAAAACTGGCGATGGTGTGAACGCCGGTAGAGCCATAGCTGTCCATCACCAAAGAATAGAGCTACATGCGCTCCTGTGCGCAAATGCTGGGTTATTGTTTCTCTGGAGAACTACACGGCTGTAGCTGCGGCTCGGAGGGATTTCCAAGACTTTTGCGAGCATAGTGCATCTCCGATGTAGCCAGGTACGGGCGGTGATTTGTGGGAGGAGCACACAAGATTGGTTTTCATCTGAGTGGGTTCACAAGGACTAGGGCGATTTTTGGGAGGCGCTCAGATGCCAGTGTTCGTCATGGGTCTGGATGGGATCTTCCAGTTTTCACCATATTGTGGGCGGTGACTGCCTGCTAGGTAACAACCGAATTTCCTCGCGGCCAAAGGTGCCTTAGACCTTGAATAAGATGTTTACATCGTGTCGCATGACCATGAGCTGCCCCGTCGTTCAGGGCTTTGAACAAGATGACAAAGGAGGTCATTCAACCTGGCTGATAGTCGCACCGTATACACATCAGCGGCGCGACTTTGCGTTGAGGCGTATAACACATTTAATAGTCTTCATCAATGCTTGGAGGCAAGAGTCTCCAAACCTCTCATCAATGCGGCAATTCGTCAACGACGGGGAAACGGGTGCATGAGGGCAGCGCAGTAAACCCTGCCGCGACCACGAAGACATGATTCTGACGCTAGAACCATGCGCCTACAGTTGAATGCTTGCACAGCGTCCCAAAGGACGCGCAGCCAAGGCAGCATTCGCCCCCCCCTCCGTATACTGAACACCTATGTATGATGCTCGATGAGCGCCATCATCTTGGTCCGCTCACGACGCGTCATCTAGCGCTTTTCGCGCCATCTGCATAGCACCCTCCAAGGTTTTATGTCCTCCAATAAAGCCTGCGGCATGCACAAATACACATCCGTCAATGCCGGTTATTTTGCACAACTCGGCATCTCTGGCACCCCTCCAAGGTTCCGGTAACGGTCGACGACTCTTAAAAGAACCCTTATCCACGGGAACGCATTGCACACGCCATGAGACGCGCGTCATATCCTGATAGATGACGTACAAAACGTTTCCAGTTTGGCCATGTTCATCTTCAACGTGATACAAATGATCCTTCCATGGGGCCCACTCGGTCATAACAAGGATGCGACCTGAAGAGTCATGGTTTCTGCGTTGTTCCATTGCGGTAGCGACAATGGTCATGGCGGGGAGCCAGGACTTTGCAGCGCGCACGATGCAGTCGTCGAATTCGGCGCCGGTTAGACGACTGCTTTGAGAAAGTTGGCATCCTGGTCGGGGTTCTGCTCCCACCAATCTGCATTGAGACGCGAAACGCGGGATGACAAATCGGTTGAGGATTCATAGTTTGGGGGTTTGTCGGATTCGAAGCGCGAGATGCCGTTGTCGACGGCATCTACAGCCTCCACAAAGGAATCGTACACCTTGAGATACAGCTTATCGAGTTGGTGGTCTGTGACTTTGAATGGATTGACGAGATAAGACGGCGCGAAGGGTTTGACGCCGAAATGCTTGTATACCAATCCTGCGGAGGATAGTTTGATCGAGGAACGAGGCCCTTCGGAGGCGAATGTGGTTTGGAAGGAGCGTTGGTGATGGTCGTAGCGGTGAGTTGAGGGATTGTATTCAGCGCCAACATCGACGATGATATCAAGGGTGGAGAGGAGGGCGGGGTCGCGGGTACGAATGATGGGGGAAGAGCTGTAGGCGGGAGGGTGCGTAGCATGTGACAGGCGAGCGCCTCGTCACAATGAAAGGTACCGTCGTGGGTTCCGATCTTCGGGGGGCTGGCGGCGGTCATATTTAAGAGGCGGGGGATGGGTTGTTGAAAAAAGGGGGGACGGAGTTTGGGTAATACAGAGGTATTTAACACGAAGACGAAAGTTGGTCGGGACATGGAGCCAATGAGGCAAGTTGCTACAGTGACGACTTGATTGCGGTTCAGAGAACCCGCGTTGCGTGGTCAGCTATCGTACTGTGACCGATTTGGCTGCCGCATGCCACATTTGAAAACTAGTTAAAACTTTTGGGGCCAAAGGATCAATGCGGCGGATGAAGAGGGATCAACCGTTTACTGTACAGCACAACTTACAGAAAAAGGCATTGCCTTACAGTTGCCAAAATGAAACACACGCAATAATATTATTGTGTGCAAAATCTCCTCCAAAAACGGCGAAAATACAGTACTGTACAGAACTTGTCTGGAGAGAGTCTCTCGAAATGCTCAATCAACTCTGCTGTATCAATCAAGCGCAACTCTCTTCGCCGCCTCCCGCGCATGATCGCGCACTGATCCAGTAACTCCTCCCTTGCAGTCACTTCCCCACGCTCCCCTACGCAACCCAGCCTCCCTTCCTCCCCTGTCATACCATGCTCAAGCTTTCCTCGTACGATGTTTTCCGCAAGCTTCCGCGCGACCTCACCCACGGCACAAGCCAAGGTGGCATTCTCTCTATTGTCGCCATAGTCGTCATTCTTCTTGTCTTTTTCTTGAGTTGTGGACCTATCTAGCGGGTGAGGTGGAAACTGCAGTCATGCTCGACACTAATCGCGAGGCCCTTCTCCGTATTAACTTCAAAATCACCGCCATTCGTCTGCCCTGCGAATTTACCAGCGTTGACGTATGGGACTACTTGGGCAACACACGCCTGGATTGAGCAAAGATATGCAAAACAATGGTGTCGGGGCCGAGGGGGAAAAAATTCTTGGTGCCTATTCCGATGGCAACAGAAATTCAGCGGGCATTCGGAGGATGAGGTCAGAGCTGAGATTGGCCTCAATGAAAGCGAGCAAATTGATCAGTCCAACTTTGAATCAAAGTTGGCAGAGAATCACTGGAGTTTTGTCGACTTTTTGCACCTTGGTGCATCCATTGCGTCCGCCTGGCGCCGACGTGGGAGGCCTTTGCCAAAACAGTCCATGATAAGGATATTCGTGTCAAGGTTTTCAAAGTCGATTGTACAAAGAATGAGTTTTTGTGTCGATCACAGCAGATTGCAGGTTATCCTACCCTACGAGTATACAAAGGTAAGGAAGCTCAACATCCGGACTTTTGGGAAACGAACCGTGTCCACGCTGTTGACTTGGATGGAACGCATGACAAATGAACATGCTCATGTCCAACCAGACAGCACACAGAGGAAGGATGTCTTGTTGAGGGGTCCTTGTGGGTCAATCGTGTGCCGGGCAACTTTCACATCACTGCAAAATCGGATGGACACGACTTTGATCCCAAATCTACCAACTTGTCGCATATCGTGCACCATTTCTCGTTTGGCAATGAGTTACCGAAACGAGTCATTCGCATTTGCCTCCCGATGTGAGGAACAAATATCAATCCGTTGGACGGAAAAACCTTTGTTAACAAGGAGGAACACACCCAACATGAGCATTACATAAAAGTAGTGTCAACACATTACCGAGTGGGCAAGTCGAGTATCTTTAATCGGGAGGACTCTTAGGCTACCAAATGGCACTTCAAACCACCGATACAAGAGTGACCCATCGGTGCCGGAAGCAAAGTTCTCGTTTGATCTAAGCCCCACTGCTGTCGTCATTATCCAGGGAGGTAAACGCTGGTACGAGTTTGTCACCTCGCTGTGTGCCATAGTGGGGGAATCTTTACGGTAATATCTCTGTTTGACGGCGCGATGCATTCTGTCTCGAAAAGAATTAAGGGCGCACAGGGAAAGCAATCTTGAATATTGCCCAGATCGACGATGAGAGTTGTAGTTTTGTTGCGGTGTGCAATTTGTAAAAAAGATGATGACTTAACGACGCAGTTTTGCTGCCCTTGTTGCGCCCTCGCGAGGAACATGCTTGAGGGGTGCTGTCTTGCTTTGCAATATTTCGGGTTCGGTTGTTTGTAAAATCGAGCGCTGGATTGGTTCCACATGTACGTGGCTAACCATGTTTGAAGCACCCGACCGCACTCCGGCGCGCTGGTTCCATCTGCTTGTGCAGACGCCAGTCAGCCCATAAGCCGGTATTACGGGCAACGGGGTGCTCACGCAACTCGTTGCTCGGATTGCGCGAGGTGACCTGCCAGCCTCGGTCCTTCCGCTCCTGGCTGCAGCAACACTGCTACCTCTGCGGTCCAAGCCTCACAAGATACGTCCCATCGCCGTGGGCACGATCCTCCACTGCGTGGTAATCAGGACGCTGCTTCCTGCCACAATTGCCGATTGTCGTCACTTTCTCGCCTCATTCGAATTGGCTAACGGAATCTGGGCCGGGATAGACGCGATCATTCATGACACGCGCATGCTGCTCCGTCGCTTCAGCAGCCGCATTGGCAACGCCATAGTTCTCGTTGACGCGAACAACGCCTTCAACCGCGTTGATCACCAGTCAATGCTGGATCAGCTGGCCGACGCTCGCCCCAAGCTCGTCCGGTTCGTGAACATGATTTACGCACGCATGCAACTACAGTTGATCGTGCCGAACCGTGACAAACCGCCCATCGTGAGTAATCAATGCACCCAGCAGGGCGACCCTGCTGGTTTGTCCTGTTCTCCCTGACAATCCAGCCCCGCATCCGCCGGATTGCAGAAAATACGGGCATCGTCCTCAACCGGTGGTACGTTCACGATGGTACATTGATGGGGCCGCTCCCCAACCTCCGACAAGCCCCTCGCATCCTCCGTGACGAGGGTCTACCTACGGCCTACATCTCAACCCGGGGAAAACCAGCATCTTTTGGCCAACGGTCCCGCGCCCAGAGCGCGAGGCTTTTCTCCAGGAATTTCGCCTTGCCGAATGCTCCCGTGCGGATTCGAGCTTCTGGGCACCCCGCTCGGCAACGGGCATTTCACAGACGCTTTCCCTCGGGAAAAGATCGAAGCCTGAAACCGAAACCTTCGGCTCTTGTCCATGGTTGATGACCCCCGCGCGCGGTTGCACATGCACCGCCTCTGCGTGTCGGCCTGTCTGGTGGACCACCCCTTCAAACTCGCTGACCCACGGGATGCCCGTTTGGCTGCCGAGGCTTTCGATACTCTGCTACACAAGTCCTTTACCGAGGTTCATGGCGTTCAACTCACAGACAAAGCGTGGTCGCAGGCAACCTTGCCCCTCCGACAAGGTGGTCTTGGGTTCACCCTCATCTTCACTGTTCCTAGATGGCGCCGCCGCCACGAGTATCATCGATGCCGCACCGGCCCGCGTCAGGACCGCAACCCACATCGGGTCCCGTTCCACCGCGCTCAGCGGATTTCGCTACCGCCGCGACGGGGCTTTCCTACTTGGCCAAGCCGCCCGTCACATTCGCGAGTTCCTGCTCCACATCCCTAGCATGCCCTACCCCGTTCGACCTGGGTTCCTTCGACCCGCTCCCCTCGCTGCACACACACCACGTTCAAACCTGCCTCAAAAGTGTGCAGGCAGTAGGCGCTGGCCAAGGTTCAGCGTGCGTGACGAGTGGGCCAGATTCCGAACCCGGACCTCCACACTGACGCCGAGGTGCGGCTACGGAAACGCGGTCGCGTTCCGCAAAGTCCCAGGTGTCGCCTTCCTCTTTACACATCCCTCCGCCGACACGGAAGTGTCGGCTGTACACTGGTAGATGATGCTACGACGCTACCTTGGCTGCCCGTTTACAATGACGCGCTTCCTCGGAACTGTGAGCATTGTAAACGCTCGATGGACAGGTTAGGAGACAACGCAGTGGACCTGTGCCCCTCTGGGTTCGGTCACAAAACTCGGCATGACTCGCTCTGCAACATCATTGCGGTTGTATCGCCGTGCAGCAGGCCTGGACTGCCATATCGAGTCCCACTGCTCGTGCCAGGCACTGAACTGCGACCCGCTGACATCCTGGTCCACACAGCAGCAGCTCCCGACGGTACTGTGGTCCGCCCGATTGCCTGCGATGCCACCGTTGTCTCTCCGTTCGAGGAGGATTTACGATCAAGAGCCACTCGGAAAGTGGGCGGTGCTGCTGCAATGGCGCACCGCAAAAAGGTGACCGACCTGCAGCGAAAACTGTCTCGTCGACTCCCCCCGCCCTCAGACAACCCTACACAGACCCCCGAATTCGATTTCCAACTGCTGGGCTTTGATTGCCTGAGCTCGCCTTCCCCTGCAACCATCCTCACAGAAGGTCTGTTGCCGTGCATCGCGGAGAAGCTTAGTACATTGGTTGGCAGTTATGCGCTCACGTACCTACAGACTACATATTAGTTATACAGTACTGTCTACTGCATTGCAAAATCTATTTTTTTGCGTATGGCGGTGCACGTGGCCGACGTGGACCACTTGGTTACCTCTTCGCTACAGTAGCAGGATCCAGCAGAGGACAGCCGTAATACTAATGCCGTAAAGTGTGACAGGATGGAATTTCTTTTTTGGCCGTAGATGACAATTCCAAGTGATAGTGGCAATAGAGAACAAATTGTCAGTGGCGAGAAGGGTGCTGTTGTCGATTCCAAAAAAGGCAAAAAATATGGGCCAGATTGGCTTAATTTTATATTGTTGTTTATCCTCTGCCGTTCAGTCCGCTTACAAATACACGGCCCGTGGGCCGAACCTCCACACTTTAAACACTTTCCACGGCCACTCCTCTCCTCCACTGCAGCCTGTCTCTTTCACACCTCATCGCCCCGACCCCTCGCGTTTGTTCGAATTGCCCGTTCGCAAGAGAATCCTCCATCTAATCTCCTCACTCCAAGGCCTTGCCAAAAATTTTCCCCGAACTATGGTAAGTACTTCCCCCATTTGCTCAGCATAACAACCCCTCACACATCCACGTCCACCCTCTCCAACACCTCATACCTTGATGTCTGACTCGATTCCCGTTCAATTTCTCCTCTCGAACCCCTTGCCATGGCAGCAGTCCATCTCTCTACCGCAAATCGTGCCCAGGCTCGTGCGCAAACCCCACAGGTCGAGGAGAAAAGGCATGAATTCTCCCCAGCCGAATGGGAGGCGGAGTTGGCCGAAATGCCTGTCAACAAGAGGTAATGCCATCACCACTACGACATTCTTCTTTCCTCCCGTAATATCGTAACCTTCTACTGACAAATGTCCGCCGTTGTCACAATGTGCTCAGTGAAATTAACAAGCTTATCATGAACTACTGGTCATAGAGGGCTACAAGGAAGCCGCAGAAAAATTCGAGGAGGAGTGTGGAACTCCTCAGGCATAGACCTCCCTAGTATCTCAGACCGCATGGCTACCCGCGTCGCTATTCAACGCGGAGATGTACAAGCCGCCATTGAACGCGCCAACGATCTAAACCCGCTCATCTTGGACGAAAATCCGCAGCTCTTCTTCCATCTGCAACAACAAAAGCTCATTGAGCTCATTCGTGTCGGTGATGTCACCTCCGCCCTTGCCTTTGCGGAAAAGGAGCTTGCCCCAAGAGGGGAAGAAAATCCCCAGTTCTTAACCGAACTTGAGAGGACCATGGCGCTGTTGGCCTTTGAGGATAAGTCTAAGTGTCCTGTCGCTGATCTCTTAGAACCGGCACAAAGACAAAAGACAGCTAGCGAGTTGAACGCCGCTATTTTGACAAGTCAGTGTCAGGAAAAAGACCCAAAGCTGCCGGCCTTGTTAAAGATGCTGCTGTGGGCCCAGGACCAACTCAGTGAGAAGGCAGATTTCCCGACTATGGAAATCGAAAAGGCAGTTCTTGATGCGGCGGAAAAGTCTTCGTGAGCTCAGAATGTCGTACAGGATTTCGTGGGGGAGAAAGGAGGAAGGAGAATGACGTATGGCGTTGGAAGCCGACTGTGTTTTGTTCACTGTTATGGGGGGAAGAAGGATGAGATATGGATAATGAACATGCAAGGATGTGGTTGAGGTAATGTTTGAAACCAGCCTGACATGAATTGAGGTCTGCAACGGTCGAGGCCACCCACGTACTTGCACCAGAGGAACGTAGGCAGATATCTTCCTGTTTGGTTTGGATGAGAGAGCGCTTGCAGTTAAGGTTTATTGATGCGTGTACATAATCGGGCAACGGAGTCACGTCATAATTGAAAGGGACGCAAGTAATGTAAGGCTGTTGTCCTCTATGCTACGTGGCCTTTTGCATTGTTCTCGCGCGATGTGCATTTCATATGTGTTCCTGTTCTGATCGAACGAGTGGGGTAGGGCTGGCTCGCCCAGTTGCGTAATGCGGAATAGCGTCGGACGAAAGTCAATGCTGGTATTCCGACGGGTGGGTGGTCCGGAGATTTCCAGAGACTACTACTGCAGGATCCAACTGAAGAGAACACAAACAGGAAAACACTTGTGTGTCTTCTGCGCATGATTGGATACGACTGATGCACACCGCTCAAACTGTTTGGCGAAGAGCTGAGGAGCAACTTTGGATAGAGTGGGCCCTGTGGATGCTACTAGGAATTGTTTTGGATATAGAAACATTGTTTGAACAAATTGTTTAGTTTAACCCTGGATGCTGTCCTTTAACAGAGGGCTCAGAACATTGGGCATCTGGGATACAGGAAAGGAAACGGCCTCGCTAGTGTAAACACGCTGCATGCTGCAGACTACATGCTTGTTTTTAAGTAGTCCCTCGCACGATCCGCCGAGTTGATTCCGGACATCAAAGCGTCTGGCAAACCTACGCCATCTCGATAGTTGCCAGCGAAAATAAGCCCAGGTGCACGCTTTTCGAGTCGAGCTATGGTGCACAGCACCTCGCCGTGGTCTGGTTCGTATTGAGGGATACCTTGATACCACGTTTTCACACGCGAAAAGGTCGGTTGACCAGTGACTCCTAGGACATCCCGAAGTTCTCTCACTGATATATCAACGACCTCTTGGGCTGGTTTGAATGGGATTTCTGGTTGCCTTCTACCGCCCAGGTAGCAAGTGAGGAATATTGTGTTAGGATCTTTGACATAAGAAGGAAAATTAGATGAGCCAAAATTGATACCAAGAATTTTCCGGCTTTCCACCGTTGGCACCAAAGCACCGAAGCCGTCAAGTGGATGGGAAACTTGGGACTTGTGAAAGCCGAGCACAACAATGGACACCGCGGCATACTTGACCTTTTTCTTAAGTATTTCAAAACCGCTCTCCAGGGATTGAAGATTAGAACGAACGGAACCAAGTGAATGGGTCGGAATTGTAGATATGACGGCGTCATATTTGCCTCTGCCATTCACGCGCCAAGTGCCGTCCGAAGTGCGATCGAGGCGCGGACAGTAACCTTGCGATTGAGATTACCTCCGTTGTTATGGCGTTTGATGCCTTCACAAAGCGAAGCCATCAGGACCTCAAGTCCAGTGTCATAACTAAAGCCCTCATTCAATTGGCGTGATGTATAGGCATTGAAGCGAGCATCTGGGGGATCTTTCGCTTTCCCAGTAAACATTCCGCGGATGACAGAGCCAGCCTCACGCTCCAATCTCCAGACTTTAGCCAAAGCATATTTATTCCCAGATCTTTTGGCCTCGATGCATATATGCCTGCCACCATTGGGTCAATTACGTAATCAACGAGTTCCTTCCCAAACCTCCTCTCGAAAAAATCGCCCACTGTTTCGCCTTCTACATTCCCCTTCTTACGTAACAGCTCCTTGACAATATCCACCTTTCCTTTCCAACTGAGCAACTGCGACTTGAGAAACTTCATCGGCGATGATGGTAGCATCACCAACTCGCCATTCTTAAAAATATAGAATCGGGTAGCTTTGCCTGACCGTGGTAAACACGCTCCCTCCAAGTTTAACTTTTCATAAACAAGATCCCGTACACCAGAGTGCTTTGCTTGCATTGAAGCTGGACCCAACTCGAAAGTGAATCCGTCGGCTCGCCAGTTGTTACGACACCACCAAATCGACGACTTGCTTCGTAAACATCAACTATGATTGGGGGAGATTTGGGTGAACAGAGGAGGTGAGAAGGCGATATGCAGCAGATAAGCCGGCGGGCCCGCCACCGAGAACGGCGACGCGACGCGGTTTCTCGGTGCTAGGCATTGAAGGAAAGATCGTACCGAAAGGTTCGAGGCAATGCAATCAGGGTTGATGTCCAATCACGATCCATAAAGGCGAGGAACTGGAGCCGGGAATACTCAATTAAGTAAAGTTTCACAATTATTGACAAATACTGTACTGTACTCTGGTAATTCTTCCAGCTGGTTAATTTTTTTCGAACATCGAAGTAGCGTCACGCGCAACAGTCCCAAATCCAAACCTCCTTGCTCCTCGTCACTGCACTCTTCCGGCGTTTAACTATTGGGAAATGCTTGGCGAGATATTAACCAGGACAACGCAATGTATACGATGGCGTCTCTCTAGGCATAGTGATGCCCTCCTGAATACGAGCACATTACTCTGCTCAGGATTCACTGATAAATTAATAAATGCAAACTGCAAAACAGAACAAAGTACTAAAGTTTCTCGTTGGAGACCCATCCAACGACGGAAACGGGTAAATGAGGAGTAGCAGAACTCAGCTCTGTGTCACATAACAGCGTGCGCCACGTGACTGATCCGCCTAACACAATAACTTGCTGATTTGTACAATTCCACCGTGCCCTCGCCCTCATTTTGTGGTACTCTCTACACAAACAAGATTATCTCCCCCTGCGGCGGAACACGTGCCACGCGAACACATTGCGAACGGAGTTGTGGCGGTGAATGCGCCCAAACTCTGAGACGCAGCGGTCGGGCATGGTCACCGTGGACATCCATGTCTTGCTGGCATTGGTGGCATTTCAATGGCACCGAGTCTGTGTAGACTGGGAGACCGAGGTGCCTGCGCAGCATGATGCACCAGAGTGCTGATGACACCTTCGTCGCGGTGGTGGGGTGGGCCCATAGGAACGCCGCCGCACCGGTGTTACGGATGGCCAAGCCTCGAATCCCGGCGACGTGTGGACGTCGGAGTAGCAGCTAGGATGAGGCACTTCTCTTCCATAGTTCATCCTCCCAAAACACCTTTGCCCTGGCTTCTTGCTGCGCCCGATTTAGGTGAGATTGCAGGTTGACGGGCATGGCGGCAAGGGAGGCGGGTTCAAAGGGGCCTAGGTCGGTGGCAAACGGGTCATCTTGGATCAGTCGGACGAAATCGCGCAAGGGGCGGCGTGCCTGATTGACGAGGAAGTGTCGGTCGCCCCGTGCCTGTTTCCCAAGGACGGCGACCGAGCGAGGTGTTGCATAGTGTGCGGTGCGTAAGCGGGCGGGGGCAACGTCCAGAATGCTGGCGGCGACAGCCGCTTGCAGCGCAGGGCCAATCCTTGAGAACCCGTGCCCCCCAAGACGGCCGTGTCCTTGACACGGAAGCTGACCTACATGACCCACCCATTGCATGTGATGTCGCCATCACGTCACCGTTCAAGCAGACCTCCATCACCAAAGCGACGCAAGTCGCCGGTGGGGCTGCCGTCCTCATGCACCATCGCAAGCTCCAGGACCTACAGCACAAGCTGTCATGGCGCCTGGCCCCCCCTCTCTGCCCCCGCGACCCAGGTTTCCAATTCCAGCCTCTGGTTTTCGACTCCCTCGGTGCCCCTTCTCCGGACACCGCATTATTTATTGAAGAGTTTGTGCCACGTGAAGCCACGATATGCCACACCCCGGACGTTACGATTCGCACACGCATCTACCAGCGTATCAGTTGCACTTTGTGGTCGTCGGTGGCTATGGCCATCATATCGCGGGCCCCACTGAATGTGACCGATGTGGTCCATCCAGGTAGCTCTTAACTGAACAGTCGGTCAGTCGGTGTACACTCGAGATAAGTAAAGAGTAAAGATTTTTGTTGCTGCGGAATATTTCACACTGTCCTACTAATAGTGCTTTTTTGGTTTGGCACTGGAAGGGGTTCTATTTTCTTTTCGCACCTCAATTGAGGGCTTCTAATTTTTTTGTTTTCTTGTTTTTTTTTTTTTTTTTTTTTTTTTTTTTTTTTTTTTTTTTTTTTTCTGTTTTTTTTAGTTCAATAAAATACTCTAATTACGTCTCTTCTCGCGAGAAAGGAAGCTCCTACGGTGCTTGTTACTGCGCAGATGAGTCTCTAGGTCGATCTCCTGGGCGAAGGTAATGTCGCAATCAGTACACCGCGGAGGATCCTTGCTTTCCCTTAACCTTTGTTCTGCCCTTTGGTGCCTCCCAGCCTCGTGCACAGCTTTTTGTCCGGAACTGACGAACTCGATGTCGCAGATGCGACAGTGAAACTTAGGCTTTTTGCCTTTCTTATTCCTCTCCCTTCTCTCCCTGTCTGTTGCGACTTTAAAAGCTGTGGTACAGACAAGGTCAATGCGGGCCTGGGCCCGGGAGGAAGTAGCCACGGAAGAGGACCCAAGGGCGGTTGTACGGTGCGACGGACGGGACGAAGGCTGTGCAGAGCGAGGGGGTTGTCTTGAGTAGCTAGAGGCTTGGGAAGGAGACCCGTTCCGGATGGAGACCTGTTCGGATTCTTCGGACCCCTCCTCGGCCTCGTCGTCAATAAGGGGATGCCTAGGGTAAGCTGTGATGGCAGAGCTCTCCCCTTCGGTAGATCTGTTGACGAGGCCTTCCCTTTCTTCCCTCCGACGGAGTTCCTGATACCTTTGATGATCCTTCGGGGTGCGTAGTGGCTTCCTTAACCCTCCAACCATTCCTCGAAGTTCCAGGAAGGTTTTTAGAGTATAGCAGTCACTGAGGGTATTGCCCCTTGAACTTCGAGCTAAGCACCGAAAGTCCAAAGAGACAAGGGACACCTGCAGTATAATGGGTATTGCCCCTTGAACTTCGGTATGCACACCGTAAGTCCAAGGAGACAAGGGACACCACTGCCTAAAGGACAACAGGAGGACGGCAACGTTGGGTGTTTTTGGGTTTGGGTTTGGATGTTTTGGGTTGGGGTTTTGGGTTTGGGATGGTGTGTGGGTGTGGTTTTTGTTCTTGTCGGTCGAGGCTCACACCCAGTCGACCAGCCTTTATATAGAGATTCGAAATTCTAAAACGCACAAATTGCTACTAAATTCCTAGCAAAATAAAACCTAGACCCCTATTCGCCTTTTTGAGGCGCCTCTACTGTACTGTTGTGCAGTGCACGCCATTTGTGGCTCAGAGCCATGCACAGTACTGTACATGGCTCTCGTATCCCAAATTTGTGGCCACATACAGTACTGTACATGGCTCTCGTGACCATAAGTTGTTGCCACAGGACACCGACCACTATGAGCCACATAACGCCTACACAGCAGTTTGCGAACTTGCGCAACCGTGCCATGACCTCCATTCCCTATGGTCTGAAATCTTCACTCGGCAGCCAGATTCCCTGCTCGCACTGTCTAACCCAAAGAATTGCGGAATCGTGCAACTGGTCCATCACCATCCATTCTTGAGTCTTCTGTGCGCACCTCCGACGAAGAAGGGTGGTGAAATGGACCGAGACCATTGCGCTCGATATACATTCATGTGCATCTAAGTATCTGGGAATCGAATGCAAACGGGGTTTAAAATTTTTTTGCCTCTTAAAAAATGCGCCGAATATCAAATTTTTGAAATATTCCGCGAATTGAGAATCTGCGGTCCGATTTAAAAGTCAAGAGGAGATGGGCATCTACTCTTTTAGTGGATGTAAAGATGCGCATAGGCGATATTACATCAAACAGGATTCATTGAACCTGCAATCTCATCTAAATCTGAAAATACATCAAATATCCTGCGGTGTTAATGTAGTTGGCCTCGTACTCAAACACCCCACGAAGGCTAGAGTGGGACTCCATCCCCTTTCCCTGTGGCCATTACCGGTGCTCGAAAAAACCTCCATCGAATGCGGCCATCCGAGGACCACTCTCGTAGGGATGGTGAGTGAGACCTAGATCCTTGTCATCTCGCCAACGTCGAGCGACCCTCGCATAGGCCCTTACAACGGCCCCGTTGATCCCCACCTCTGCTATTGTAGCTCCCTTGGCGACCTTCTTCGCCTTGACCAGAAACTCCTCGACATCCTGTGCAACATTCTTGAGAGCATCCATTATCCTTAGTTGACCGAGCGAATCCTCCCTCGGTATGGTCTGGTAACTTTTGGCCGTTCAGAACAGTGCCTACCGCCAAGTCATGGGGACTCTCTGAAAAAGAGAGAGGCATGTCCTCTTCGGTGTGCAACTGACTACTGTATTGCATCCTTACATGTACCAGGGTAGCAGTCAGTCCTCAGCCAAGTCATCTGCAGCAATCGGACTGATGTTGATTACAGTGCAACCCAGGATGTGTTACACGACCCCAGGACGATATGACACGTAGATATGACGTAGGTGTTACACGTACGCTGCGAGTTGTCTAGGCATCCTTGCTATCCATGTAGCATGTTTCATCTGTATAAACAAGTCTACACTGTAAGCAAAGATGCGCATAGGCGATATTACATCAAACAGGATTCATTGAACCTTCAATCTCATCTAAATTGGGCACAGCAAGAGGCCAGGGCAAACGAGTTTTGGAAAGACGACTTATGGAAGAGGGTGCCTCTTCAGGTGCCCAGCTGCCACTCCAAGAGATCCCCACGTCACCGGATTCGAGACTTGGCCTCCCGTCACACCGTCGCTGTGGCGTTCCTATATGCCCATCCTACCACTGCAACGAAGGTGTCATTGGAGCACTGGAGCATCATGCTGCGGAGGCACTTCGGTCTCCCAGTATACACAAACTCGGTGCCCTTGAAATGCTACTACTGTCAGCAGGACCTGGATGTCCACGGTGACCATGCCGCGACCGCTGCATCTCAGAGATTAGACGCATTCACCGCCACAATTTACTTTCGCAACGTATTCGCGTGGCACGTTTTCCGCTCCACCGGCCTTGACTACTAGTTTGAAGTTGAGAATCTCCTCTCCGGTACGGATTACAGGCACGCCGACATTCTCCTCGTGCAACTCCCCGGAACACTGAAGCTGGCATGCCAGACCGACCCATCGCATGCGAAGTCGATGTGACGTCTCCGTTCAAGCAGTCCTCAATTATCAAAGCGACGCAAGTCGCCAGTGGGGCTGCCCCCTCACTCACTAACGCAAGGTCCGAGACCTGCAGCATAAGCTGTCAAGGCGCCTGGTGCCTTCCTCCGTGCCCTTTCGCGACCCAGGTTTCGGATCCAGCCTCTTGTTTTCGACTCCCTTAGTGCCCCTTTTCCGGAGACGGCATTATTCATCGAAGAGTTTGACCCGAGTGTAGCCAGGAAAATGAGTGCTGTTTTTTTTGCTCGGCACTGGAAGTGGCTCTGGTTTCTTCTTTTTTCGCACCTCTATTTGAGGGCTTCTAACTTTATTTCTTTTCTCTTTTTCTCTTTGTTTTTTCTTTCTCTTTCTTTCTTTCTCTTTAGTTTTTTTCTTAGCAATAGAAACCCAATAAAATGCTCCAATTATGTCCCCTCCCGATGAGGAGGGAAAGTTTCCTACGATGCTTGTTACTGCGCGGTGGGTCTCTAGGTAGATCTCCTGGGCGAAAGTAATATCGCACTGGGTACACTGCGGGCGATTCTTGTTCTCTGTTAACCTCTGTTCTACTCTCTGGTGCTTCCCACCAGCCTCGTGGACAGCCTGTTGCCCGGAACTGACAAACTCGATGTGGAATTTGGGCTTCTTGTTTTCTTGATCCTCTCCCTCCTCTCCCGATCCGTTGCAACTTTAAACGCAGTAGTACAGATGAGGTCAATCCGGGCCTGGGTTTGGGAAAAAGTAGCACGGAAGAAGACCGAAGGGCGGCTGTGTGGTGAGGAGGATGAGATGCAGGCTGTAGAGAACACGGGTCTGAGTAGACTAGACGGAGGCCTGTGAAGAAGACCCAGCGCGGGAAGAGGCCTGTTCGGATTCTTCTGACCCTTCCTCGGCCTCGACGCCAATGAGGGGTGCCTTGGGTAGGCTATGATGGTAAATTTCTCTTCCTCGGTGGAGTTCTTGACAAATCTTCTCTTTTCTGCCTCCGACGGAGCTCCCTGTATCTTCAATGATCCTTCAAAATCAGTATTAGCCTCCTCATCCCCCAATTATTCCGTTTGAGTACCAGAAAGGTTTTCATTTTAGTATTCACTGAGGATATTTCCCCCTTGAACTTCGAGCTAAGCACCGAAAGTCCAAAGAGACGAGATAAACCTGCAGTTTAATTTTATTGCCCCCTTGTACTTCGGTATGCACACCGTAAGTCCAAAGAGACAAGGGACACCACTGCTTTGAGGACAAAATACAGGAAAGGCAACGTGGTGGTGGTATGTTTGGGGGTTTGTGTTGTTTGGGAGTGTTGTGGTGTTTGGGAGTGTTGTGGTGTTTGGGAGTGTTACGGTGTCTGGGGGTGTTCGTGGTGTTTTTTCTGGGTCTCTCCTGAATCTCTCCACACCCTTTTCTAAAAAGAAAACTCAGAAATATCAAAATGAGTTAGTACTAAACCCCTAGAATTAAGATAAAAATTAGCCTCTACAGTACTTTTTCGCCCGGTTTTTGTGCTTATCGCACTGTCTTGTAGTGCGATGTTCGCATTATGTTGCCCAGAGGAATGTAATGTACTGTACATAGCTCGCTCGATCCAAATTTGAAGCCATGTACAATGCTGTACATGGCTCTCAAGAGCAAAATTTGTGGCCAAATATTGTACGCACTGTTGGCGGTACAACAAAATGCCACAGCTCCGACGCTACGGTTCGCATACGCATCTACCAGCGTATTAGTTGCGCTTTTTGGTCGTCGGTGGGTATGGCCATCATATCGAGCACCCCACAGTACGTGACCGATTTAGTCCATCCAGTTAGTTCTGAACTGAATAGTCGGTCAGTTGGTGCACACTCAAGATATGTAATGAGTAACGATCCTTCTCTTTGAACTTTACTTACAAAAAAAGGAGTTACAGGAAGTTCTTCAATGCACTAATCAAGCATATACTGTAATTTAGGTTCAGAGCCTCAGAGAAAACAAAATATTATGGTGTAGAGATGTTTTAATTTAATATGAGTCGATTTTGTTTGTTTGTAAATTTTTAGGACAGATCGAATATACCTTCCAAGAGTAAAACACACAAGCCTTTACCCCATTTAATGGCTGTAGCAATACTCCTTATTTATGTTTCATTGCAATCAAAGCAGCGATCAATAATTGTTGCGGAAGGTCCCACTATGGTGCTCTTCTCGAGGGTACAATGAGTTTGTTTGCAGAATATAAACGAAATGATTCGCTACTTCGGTCCAGCAGGGGTCTCTAGTGGCCGTGGCTTTTATTTGTGTCACTAATGGAGATTCAAGAGGGTCGTTTTTTATTTTATCTGCCATTTCTTGGTTCAGCAAGATAGCTGCATACCCTTTTCGCACATAGCACTTAACGTGCTCATTTTTAAATTCTCTAACTTCAGTTTATGCCATTTCAACAAAATTGAATCTCTACGAAAGCTTTTTTGTTCCTGGGCGTCTCTTACCACTTGAACCAACCGTTGAATTTTATTTCTCCAAATTTACTCATTCCGTAAAAATTAATAAAATCTTGCCTGTCCTTTGCTGTCGGACTTAAAAAGCAACAAAGAAAGGCTTTCCAAACACCAAAAAAGTGAAAAAGCCAGACATGGAAACCAAGCGAGAGAAATAAAGAAGTAAGAGAGTACCGTTCCGTCAAGTTATGTCCAAAAACGCGCTACTCTCGAGTTGCCACCACACCTTGGCCATGCGTCACACAAGCCACCGACAAGGAATAGAAATCCTTAGTGCATCATCTGTGAGCCACTAAGCGCTCCCAGAGAGCACCGAGAAGGGCGGCCTGCGCTCCTTACACGGAACTCAAGAGAGAGCTCCCTCGACTCGGCAAGCTTACAGTACACAATTACCACCGCCCCAAGACACCACTGCGGCGGCAATAGCCCAAATTAGAAACCTGAACACCATTCAACTCGATCTTAACGATGTAGCTTGTTGGTTTATATCAGTCATACGGTAGCAGCAGGAATCCAAGCCTGAGATTTTTTCACCCCAATCCGCCTCCGCCGTGGTGTCCAAGCCAGCTTTAGATTTACGTAGACAAGAGAGATATTCTGCTAAGTATCTCAATAGCCAGCTAATCGGAAGACACCAGAGCCCTCATCATACTCAATTCCGAAGCTCCCTTGTTTTGCAAAAGGGCTCCTGATGCTGCCAGTGCAGCATCTGCTTAAGCTCACTAGGTGTGCACAGATATTTTAGGATATTAATTGAGTGCAATGTGCTACTGAAGCCACTAGAATTAATTTTTATGGGGGGCTAGCTCCACAATTCACTGTACTGTACTTTTAAATACAGCACAGAGGGGCTACAAAAAATTTTGGGCAGTGATACTACATTCGCGAATTATCTTCACATAGTTCTCAGTTTTATTTACTTCATACTTTATTACGAATAATACAGTACTCAACTAAACAAAAGCCTGAATATACTTCCGACAATCGCGGAATAGAGCATTATGACTTACATGCCAACCTTCTGTTGAAGAAAAGTCACTACACATCCGAATTTTCGGTCAGTGATAAACATGGATCCAGGGGGAAGCGCCAAGGCATCGAACGTTTTTCTGTCTGAGATAGACCTGGAAAATGTCTCTCAAGAGGTTTCAGGATTCATCAACTCAATTCGAATACTCAGGAATTGTGTCTATGCTCTGTCTTTGACTGGACCTCAAGTACTCGATGATGGTGCCGAACTTTGCCGCCAGCTGTGTTGTTCTCTCCTGCTATGCAATCTTTGCCTATTGTTTATAAAGCACTTCGTGAATGGTTGAATGAACGTGGAGTAAACATGCCGCCGCATAGTTCCCTTTGTGTCATAAGTCAGCTAGCCGCTAATATCTATACTGAAGACAAAGACAAGCTAGCTGCAGAATAAATAAAAAATTACATACTGAAATCAGGTCGTCGTATAACCCGAAGAGGCCAGGAACAATCAGCCCCAGAAGATGAATTATATCGTGCTACATTCTTCCTTGTGCATCAGGAAAAATTGGCGTACTACATCGGCTCTAGATTCCGTGACAAGGACCAAAAGTTCTCCAAAGACCTTAGTGAGTCATGGATGGAATGTGTTGGGGAACGCCAACAAGTTTCTCGTGACTATGGTCTCAGCGCTGCGCCGAAGAAGTAATACATTCGCAACTTTCTACGTGTTGATTCTAAGAGATTTTATCTGGATCGGATCGATACCAAAGTTAATTCGTTTACTGAGGCGATAAAACTCCTTGGTAATGAATACGACTTTTTCGTTCGTCAAAATCGAGTGAAGAACTATCTCGGTGGCTTAGATTTTTTTTTTACTTGTGAAGGTCTTAATGAGCTTGCGTTGCTTGAAACACTGTACAAGCTGATAAAAAACCTTTCACCGCAAGTGACTGTTTCGCGTGTTTCTTCGCATTGCTACCGTCGGTTACCCATGGGCGATGGAGCCGTTAAGCCGAGTCGCTACTCATAATCTCTCATTTCAGCAAATCTACGGAGACCTTGAAGCAGTCTCGCATCTCCCTAGGGAAGCTAAATTGGCAAATATGAGAGATAAAGTTGCAATTAGGTCACTCACTACTTCAGATGAGGACGAAAAGGTTCCTGAGATACTCTATCAAGGACCTGGTCGCTACGCATACTGACATCGTTGTGTTGGTGTGTAGTGCAATTGGCAATCACACTGTACTGCCATCGGCAGAGCTGATTTTGGTGATCATTTTTTCTTGATCTGATTCACTGCTAGCCAGCAGGCACTGTACTGTACAGTAAGGGTAGTTATAGCTTGTCTCCCACTATTATTCAGGGTACTGTATAACCACCCCAGAGAGTATTGAGGGCATGCAATCTAGACCGCTCGGCTCCCAAAATGGACCTGATGTTTTCGCAGGTAAAAGGAACCTATTGGGCCAAGTTTCGAATTGCTTATCTCTTACTTTGATCTCCCTTACTTGGCTGACCCTAACTTCACTCACCACGTCGTCGTAGATAAACCTAACCTAGCCACCTAGTATATATACCTACCTGGCCACCAGGGCCCCTGATTAAAAAGACACCCCGGGGTTGGCTCTGAACTTGAGTCTCAACTTCCGCCTTTGCAGAAACCTTGCCAAAAGTGGCAAGGCAACTTTGGCTATAGCCACTTTTATCCGCCCGGATTCTCCCTTTTTAATTCTCCCCTCTCCATCCAATATTAGAATACCCCGTTTGTTGTTTGTCTGTGATAGTTACTCACACTTGGCGCCCCGGACTCCGGCGTTTATATACAAATAGAAACTTCAAGGTTGTCGTTGGTGACAACAATCTTATCTCTAAAGGAGATATTCAGCACTGCTGACCCACTAATTCCTCGTCTTTGTCCAGTATTACACCCCTGGTGTCTATGGATGTTTGAAATCGATCAATATCAAGTTTCTAGCATTGCGCGGACCACGATCCGGCCTTACAACCCGGAGGACAAGTATACCGTCCAGCCGTCCAAGGAATTAACCCCGCTCTTCCAATACCGTTTCTCCTCGCCGTCGGCGAGCTGTCCTACTGCGTCGCAGGGTGCTTAAAGAGAAATAGGGACAGCAAACATCCTGTGGGTCTTGGTGTGTGTGTGTTGGGTTTCTCATTGTCCGACGGTGTTCCATTCCTAGACGGGAAGAACTGCGCACCGCGCATTGCACTACATAGTGATACACGTAGCTACGGCAAAAGGAAGGATCCATCTGGGCCGCTTTCATTCATAGGATGCTTCAATTGTGATTCCCCTGATCATATGTTAAGTTCATATCCGCATAAGATTGACCTTGCTAAAGCTGCTCGTCGAAAAATGGAGTACATTTCGAAGAAAACTTGAAAAATCCAAAATGCTCAGGTCTTATTATTTGAATTATGTCAACAGCTCGACTCTGTAAATGAAGCAAAAGAGGAAATGAGTCAAGAAGTACCAGATGAAACAGATGTGAATGTTAACGATGATGTCGAAGAAACAGACTATGATCTCTACGAAGCAATTTTTAATTATGTCGAAGCCACGAATGATGAGAAATATGTAGCTGAAGCTAAAAGCAACCTCACTTCTCCTTCGGCTCCAAAATACATTGAAAAGTTCAATGGAGCCTGTTTGGATACTGGAGCTCAGAGATCTGTAGTAAGGGAGAGTCAAGCTGAGGAATACTAGCGACCCATGGGAATCCTTCTAGCTCTTAATAAGTCAGCAGCAAAAGGTCTACAAATTTGGAGCAAGTAGGAAGACAAGAATTGGAAAAGCAAAGTTTAAAATCCTATTCAGCGACAACCGTCGCATGAAGATCGTTCGGGGTGTTGTAGATATTGCAATATCGCTTCTTTTAGGACTCAACGTACTCAATAAGTACAAAATTCTGGTAGACATCGTGGACAGTCATATCAGATGCAAAGATCCTATCTGGAGGGCACCTCTCACTTGAAATTTAGGCCATGCCTGCTATAAATGGAACTACGAAGTTATGTATACAGAGTCAGAATTGAAATGGATTTGCTGGCAATTTTATCCCTCGCATCTGCTGAGAATATACAAAATGATGAAGTAGGCCAAAGATCCTCAAGCGAGACAAGAGAAGTTTAAGACACTTGCTTTGTAATGACGCAGACCGCAGACCGTTTTCATGTTTTGAACTATAGCACCCGCAAGTATCGTCGAGTCGCACGGTACGCATTCTCCGCCGCATTTGATGTCGTTTGCATATTGAAACAATAATTATTGAAACATCAAATGTTGTACTTATCGCTGTTATTGCAAATCCTGCTGATGTCCTAACGAAGCCGATTGTTTGCAAGCATCAGCTAGACACTCTACGGACTTGTGTTGACTAAGATTTCATCGAGCAATGTATTATCCGTAAGAAGTAAGCCACGCATTCCTCGCTTTTTGAAAGGGCGGGAATGTTATACAAAAGGACTAGTGATGGTGCCAGCGCAGCATCTGATACAACTCATCAGGTGTGGATGGATATTTTACGATATTAAATGAGTGCAAAGGGCTACTTTGGCCACTAGATTTAATGTTTATGGTGGCCTAGCTCTACACTGAACCACAATGTACTTTCAAATAAAGTACAAAGGGGCTGCAAAATTCTATATGAGGGCTCGCGTACCGAGTAGCGGAGCAATTCCAAGAAAAGAACCATCAATCATCAGACAGATGAAGTAAACACTTGTTCTTGCCGCAATAAGGCCAGCCAAACCGTCGAACACAACTATCAGTAGTTGTGTCAGACATTGGCAGCTCGGCTTGTAGGGCCTACAGTGGACTTCTACCAGTAACTTTGCCGCTTGCTACACGTTTCATGCATTTTGGGCCGTGATACTACACCCACCGCTCACAACATTATCGAGACAATCAAATCGCACCTATAAGTCTGCATCACAGAAGATAATGAATATATCAACTCGCTTGCAAAGATAGTAGTGCTGATACGGCCATTTGTATGTAGATGTGCGAAGCATACGAACATTACGGTGTAGAACAGAAAGACCTACGCATGTACAGTGCCTGTACAGTGTACAATAATGTGCGGGCGAAGCGGTAAAATCAGACGGCGGCGCGGGAGTCGCGCAACACTAAACTTGCGCGAAAATTCGCACGCAATAACTGCGTTGAAACATAAGGGGATGCCTTCCCCTCTTCCGCATCTATTTCGATCTATTCCTTTCCCACTAGCCTGATTTCCATTGTCTTTTCGGCGAAGGCAGCCTCCTTCGCCGTCCATCGTGGGGGTGTTTCAGACCCTTGTAGAATGTTTCCACTTCTCGGTCCCGGGGATCGTAGATCCCATACTTCATCGACTCCCACACCCTTTGTCGCAATACAGCTCCTGCTTCCTGAGGTTGGCAGCCTCCAAAGTGCCACCCCAGAATGCTCTTCCGTACATTGGTACTCAGATGTACCCTACTCTCCTACTCGTCCCTGCGAGTCAAATCTCGCAATCAAACGTCCGCACCCTAAGTGGGCGGAAGTATTACGCGACTACTGAATCTCGACGGCGCCCGCATCATTTGCAGCTCCCGTCGCTTTACTACTCCTGGCTTGCGCAGAATTGTGCCCTCCCAGAGGATTTACCGGGGTTTTTTTCTTATTATTTGTCAGCGGGCTAGACTTGTTAGACTTATTTTCCACTGGCTGCTTTCCCCCGTTCCCAGAGCTACAACTCAAATAATTATTATGAGCAACAAAAGAGCTATTGGAGGATGAGCCCCTTCAAACGCCCTGTCCTCCACTTTTTCCGGTCTCAGTTCCGGCCTGCTGCTGCTGGCGGATCTCGGTGTTCTGGCCAGCTTGGCGAGTGGCCAAAATCTTTGGCTCCTCCTCGACAAAATTCAATGCCAGGTTTTAACGATTTTTCTTGCTGCAGGCCGCATGCGGGTTGAAACTCCGTCCATAGCAGCAGTAATCTGTTCCAAATGATCTACTCCTGTAGCTCCAACTGCACTTAATGCAAGATAGTCGCGTCTTTCGCGCAAGGCCTCATAGGTTGAGTCCATTGATTGGGACGCCACTTCGAGAAGTTGCAGGAATGTAACGTTCTCTATTCCACTTGCCTTTTCCCAGCAGTTCCAGCAGTTCCATAATTGAATCGAAATAAATCATACTGCGCAAGTGCCAGGACCTTAGGTTTAGAATTAGCGTAGGTTCTTGTAGTTGCGATTTGTATCTGTAGTCGTACACCGCTCTTCAAGCCCACTCATGAGTCCAATTGACGTCACGCGGGTTGAAGATTGCTGGAGGGTGTGTTGAGACTCCCGTTGGGAATTCGGAGGGTGCGTATCCTGAGTAGTCCATCTCGTCATTTTCATCATCATTTTCATCAGGTCTTTGCAGCACGACGTTCTGCTGCGGCGCTTGCTCGATCAATCAAAACAGCTCCGTACGGTATTCTGTGCTGTCCAATCACGTAGGAAATAAGGTCATCTGCGCTAAGTTTTCCCTTACGCTCATCAGGTTTTATTTCCTGTTCCAAAGCCTCAATGCGGTCCATTTTGGCCCGTAGCGTTTCATCATCGACCATGTTGATACCAACTCAACGGTTGTTGTGTTCTTCGCACGGTATCCTCACCCCCGAAAAGTGGGGCGAACGAGGTATCCCCCGAGGAGATGTTCTTTGAATTGCTCTCCGCAACTTGGTAGTCACGACGACCGTAGTCAGAGCCCAGCAAAGAAAGTAGTCGGCTTAGTCTGGTAAATTCTGGGTTAATTAGGGCTCCTCTCTACCATTCTTTGTTACATAAAATTGCATTTGTTTGTTGCATTCGTGTTTTTCACCTTTGGATCTCCGGTCCAGTTGCCGGAAAAAACGCCTATACGGAATGCAGCATTTTAAGTAATGGAAAGTTCGAAGCAAGAGTGTTGCAACTGCGTATCACAAGCATTATATCAGGAAAATGCGGACGAGCAGGAGACCAAGTATGGCAAGGGCGAGGCACACAGCGTCGTGTTGATTGAGCAAAATCCCTAGAGCGTCCACATAAACTCTAGAATAGCGACCGACCTAAGCAAAAGAAAAGACAGCACGCCGGCATCTTTGTGTAATCACCTGGCCACAGGCAAACTCCGATGTGACTTTACCCTGTGCACGCAATCCACCACCCTGACAACATAGCCCTTCAGACAGCTTTTAGTCAGAAGTTTAAATAAATTTTCACCATACCTTAACGCTTTCAGCGATCTACATTCCTTCCCTTCTACAGGCCACTCAACAACTGCATATAGGAAACGACACGGATCCCGCACAAATCCCATTTCACTTAGAGCAAGGCTACCAGAGCGCTGAAAATTTCAGGAATTTTAGAATAGAACAGTTGAATAGCGCTCCAAATCGCTGTCATCCATAGAAGTTGGTTGCTAAATTGAGTACGAGTTATTGTATGAGCCTATGTCGTACTTTCTGTGGACCAATCGTTTCGAAACCTTAAAATTTTGTATATAAAAAAGGATACTCTCGCCATCTCCCTTGCATTCGAGCTTGCAGATCAGATGGTTCACCAGTACAGCGTCTTCAACAGAAATCTGCTCCCAAACAACAGCAAAACATGAGTGATACCGATTCCGTACGAGCTATCTTCCTCCATAACCGGTCGGCGGCTGTCGCGGCGTCCATTACTGTCGTTTCTGCTATCAGAAAGCCAGACCCCAAGCTGCGTGGGAGAGTGATGGAAAGCTGCAACATTGATCGAGGGGAAAGCACTTGGATTAGGGACTATCTTGGGCCGTCTCCTACATATCAACTTAGCAGCTTCCAATATCGTTTTCGAGTACCACGAGGCATGTTCTACAAGCTTTTGAAATATCTACCTTTGGATTTTCCTACTGTCTGGGGCGTGCGAAGAAATGCAGCAGGACGAAGAGGTATCCCGCCGGAAATAAAGCTTTTAGCTTGTCTACAGGTTCTTGGAACTGCAAGATCTGTTGATAACATGAATGACAGATGCAGAATGGCTCCTGAGACGATTCTTAAATACTTTAAGTTGTTTTTTCGTCACATTAAAATCATTTGCGGGCCACGGTTTTTGAACAAGCTACCTACAGTTAGCGATTTGGACGAAATGTCCAATAGTTATGGTGAACATGGCTTCAAGGGTTGCATTGGATGTGTGGACGGATGTAAGATCAAATGGAAGAACTGTCCCGCTGCTCTAAAAGGGCAGTATCACAACATGAAAGAAGTAAAAATGGCAACGGTCGCAGTTGAAGCATGGTGCGACAGGGAATTATTTATATAGAAGTGATTTTCTAGGAGATGTGGAACCAACAACGATAAGACACTATTGGAGTTATCGCCACTGTTCACGTCGATACTAAACGGTACGTACAAGATCAACCTTACAAGTGAATATAAGCTGCATCGTATTGCTCAAGCTCGCAAAATGGGGTACTTTTAGATGCCATATATCCCCGATGGACAATTTTTGTGCTACCAATACACGAACCTGCGGATGGAGGGGAACAATTGTATACCAAGATACAAGAGGCATTACTAAAAGACATTGCACGAACATTTATCGTTCTATAGTCTCGCTTCTATGTGATCAGGAAGGAATCCTATCTATGGTTCAAGAAAGGACGTTTTGGCCGTTAGTGAAACTTGTGTGATTCTTCACAACATGCTCCTGAGACTTAATCAAGAAGGGAAGTTTGAAGAGGAGATCTCCTAGGATGAAGCGATGGTAAACCTAGTCACAGAGTTGTATGATGAGGAGCTTCAACGATCGCAACAAAGGATGATGGAAGCGGCTCAGCAGGAAGGAGAAATTAATGATGAGATAATGATGGACGGACTGTTTGCTCTGAAAGCGTTCCAGATTCGTGAGAGAGTACGAATTCTTGCATAGGTTACTAAGCACTGTTAGATGATCTCATTGCTGGCGTAAAAGAAAGAGAGCACCAGGGAGCCGCGCAAAGTTTGGTATTTTAGTTGTTAGACAAATAAAAGGAACCCCCTGCAATCGTTTAGCGGAGAGAGTTCCTCCTGTTTTGCCTGCTTCTTTGATACGAAGATCTGTGTTCCTACTTCAAGGCGATCTATTGTAGGATCGAGGATTATAGAGACACATATTTCGATGTGTGATGCATCAAAGAGCGAAGCATGCAGCATGGCTACACAAAAAGCAATAATGAACCCTTTACAGGATTCTCCATCCGCGAATTGCCGTCAGAAATCAATTTGTAAACTCCCTCGTTTCCTTACTCACCATCTTGTTCAGTTCTCATGTCATGATGTGAATTCAGACCTTGATCGTCGGCCAGCCCAGCCTGCGAGGCACCTTGAGATTCTCTGCTTTCCCTGAATGGCGATCGATGTCGTCTACGCTGTATCACTTCCCCAGTGTCTCTTTGACCATGTCAGATTTCGGATCGGGCAACCTCAGAATTTCAATATGATGCACCTCATCAGCTCGTTTGTTTCACTTCTCCCGGTACTCTGCCGATATCCGATTACCTTTGGACAAGCTCTCTTGGATCTTTTGCAGTGTGTCGTTCATATCAAGTCGTGCTGTCTATTTTCTCCTCTGTCTTCTTCCTTTTAATTTTTTTCGGTCTGCCCTCAACTGCCTCTTCCGACAAAAGCACCGCTCCCGTTTCAGCGTCCCTATCTTCCTTGACGTGATAATTTAAACTCTTATGCTCATCATTGCATTGTTCGTCTCGAGTGTTCCGGTCAATAAACGCTGTATTATTTCTACTGCTGCTACCCTTCGAAGGTGTTGATCTGGAATTCTGCTTGCCGTACTCGCCCTCAAATTTGTCATGTTGGGAGAGAAAGTCAGCCGTGGATATCCATTTGAACTGCTGCGCATACGAAACTGTACCGCCCTTATTCAATTGGCCTGCCTTCTTTCTATATTGTTGCTGGACAATGTTTGCAATCATTTCATCGTTCGCTCCCGAGAATTTTATACTTCTCACTTTCGATCGAGCAGTAACGCAGTGTTGGACTTGGCGCCCAGTTCGATGCCAAGAACTTCTTGGAGAAGATGCTGTGCGCTTAACGTTACACTTTGCTCGACAGATACTTCGATACCGACCACATAGACTTTCACTTTGATTAAATCCTTTAACGGACTGTTCAATCCATGCTTTAGCTAATGCAAGCATCTCATTTTCCGTAAAGCCATTACCGCGACCACACCGATTCTTGATTTCCACAATTTTTCTTTTGCGACCTTGAAGTGATTGTTCAGCTCCTTCATTGATCTTGGTGGAAAACCCGTGCTAAGATCATATACAAAGATAGGCTGTAGACGATG
This sequence comes from Kappaphycus alvarezii, assembly GCA_002205965.3. Classification (NCBI taxonomy): domain Eukaryota; phylum Rhodophyta; class Florideophyceae; order Gigartinales; family Solieriaceae; genus Kappaphycus; species Kappaphycus alvarezii. Next base: position 1,300,530 of record NADL03000705.1, on the reverse strand, counting down.
GGGACAGGCAACTGCGTTGAACCTGTCGGTGGAGACTGTGTTTCGAAATCAGATGCAGAGGTGGGCTGGTGTTGATTAAAGGGAGCGGCAAGGGAAGGTGGAGATGGTGGCTGCGTCTCGAGCTCGGACTCTGAGATCGGTGCAGACTGAAATTGCCGTGAGAGAGCGTTTCGAGGGGTCGATGAAGGTGCATTGGGTGGGAAGGCCATTCTGAAGGGGTGTCCGTCAGCATCTTGGCTGGTTGATACGCGGGAGAAGCTGTCGCGATGAGGTCAGCCTGCCTTCCGCCGTCGATGAAAGTCCTTGGCGGGAAGCAGAGGGTCTCCCACGGAAAGCAAATATAGAAAGCAAATGATGATTGGCTATCGCCATGTACAATTTCAGATAAATTTGTGCACATCGGGTCTCTATATCCATTTCTATACAGTACTGCGCACAGTTAGCAATGGAAAAAGAGATTTGCAGCTGATTTAGAGACGCAAAATAGAAAATTTGCCCTGATATGGATGCCAAAGTTTGGAATATTTCTAAAATTTACGTAATTTATCAAAAATAGAACACTCGTAGTCTTGCTCTTATGTTGTAAACACGCCCAATGCTAATTCTGCATTCTCAAAACACCCATCAGGTCGCCATGGCTACTCCCCGTCCTCTCCATCTCGCTATCATAGGTGCCGGCACTTTCGCAGTCAGCTGCCACTATCCCGTTCTAACCTCTCTCAACTCTCAGAACCTCCACGTCACCCTAATCTGGTCCCGTTCATCAGCATCGGCTACCGCTCTCTCTAAACTCTACACGCCCACACCCGCCATTTACTACCAACTGCCCGAGCAGTGCGACCACGTCACCTCCGTCCGTGCCGCTTTAGCCGCCCACCCTGTTCTCGACGTTGCCATCCTCGCGCTCCCACCCTCCATTCAACCCAGCATTGCAGTCCTTTGTTTAAATCACGGTCTTCATGTTTTGCAGGAAAAGCCGCTGGCCTTGGACCTTGCTACTGCGAGGAATGTTTTGGAAGTTGCACGAAAGAGTGATTGCATTCTGGCAGTAGGGGAAAACTACAGATTTGAACCAGCTTTGCTGTACACGAAAGAGATCGTGTCACAAGTGGGGGGTGTTGTTGGAGGCCGTATGGTAGCTCAGGTGCCCATGCCGAAAGGCAGTAGGTATGGGAGGGGGTGGAGATTGAACTTGGATGGCCTTGGAATTTTGGTCGATGGAGGCGTCCATTTTATTGCAGCTTTGCGCTTGATACTAGGTCCCGTAGATCGCGTCTATGCCACCTGCCAGAGACACGCCGGGTGGTTTGAGGGATTCGATACAGTTTCGGCTCTTGTCCAGGCCGCTAGTCATAGTGTAATGCTTTACATCACTTACGCATGCAATGTCTTTATGTGGGAATTTCGCGTCGTCGGTCGTCGCGCTGATGTCGTTGTAGAGAGACTCAAGGAACGGCAGGGCTATCGAGTCAGCTTGGTCAGAAAAATGGTGCCGAAGAATTGATTGAGGCTAAGGAATTTTCCTTCGGCGGCATCGAAGCAGAGTTTCAAGCATTCTTTGAAAGCGTTAGAAGTGGATCGCTCCATCAATCTTTCAACCCAAACGAAGCGTTTGCGGACCTTTCTACTCTGTGCGCCCTGTTTGATTCATCCGAGAAAGGCGAGACTGCGATTGTCGAAAAGGCACCTGGAACTGAATAACTTCACTATACCGGTTAACAGTATGGGCACTAACCTATTTCTCAGCATGCCAAGAAGGGGCTTGGACCTTCAACTATTTGGTCTCTACTGTTGTTTGCAACAGACCTCCCATGCACTGACTGCATTGTGACTAGAAGGTAGCCGAGCATTGATAAGTTCACTACTTGTTGAAAGTTCTGATATATTTAGTACTTGTTAGTGATAGGGGAGCAACGAGCGTCGTTGCGGTCTTGCCAAACCTTTACAAGAGCCAAACTTTGGTAACATTTGATTATACCTCGTTTTCCACGGCATGCAATGTCGCCATTGGTTTGGTCCTCGCGATTGTTGCCCTTTTTTGTTGATAGGTACGTGTTTCTACGTCTGAATTCGTGCCAGACTGGAATGCCACGATGCCATGCTTGCATATTCACTGAGTCAGGATTGCAGGGCCAATAGAGGCGTGGGCAGTGGCTTGGGGTTCTTGGCCTCTGGCTGCTGCAGAAGGAGCTCTAACGCGCAGCAACTTACAAAGCAAGTTGCGGCGTTCTCTTGCTTTCAAGGTATCTACAAATTCCCAAGAAGTATCGAGCAGAACATCAATCGCCTCCCGAACAGTCGGGCAAGCTTTCTGCGCCGCCACTGCGAACTGATCCAACTCCTCAGCTTCTTCCCACGCAAAATCTATGAGGGTCATATACATGCATTCCGCTGCAATTCGCCTTAGGCGAGGAATGGTGCCGCCAAGCACGACAGCAAGGGCCTCGATACACTCCCTGCCCAGTGTGCCCTCTCCAAAATCAAATCGAAACCATCAACAGATAGCCCCGCTAAATCCCCGAGTAGCAGCACTGAGGCTGACGTTCTCCTCACGTTCCGCAGCTTATTGCGCCACGACATCCTTAACGCCTTTACGGCCTCAATGAGGTCTGCCTTATTCACACCATCCAAAGCACGCCGTTTTGCAAGTGCCTGCATCACCGTAAACGCTGGAATGGACATCCGCTCGTTCCCGCCTTGAGTTATTTTCGTGAACAATCTGAAGCGGGCTCCTTTCTGCTCCGCACTACCTTCCTCCGTGAAACATCGTACAACTGCATCCAATGCAGCCTTCGACTGATGACCCATTCCCCCAGCAGCTAAAACAAGACCTACGAATACAGACTGCTCAAGTTCTTTGATCTCCAAAAACTTGCACACGGCAGGAAACACTACCTCCGTGTTTGCGAAATCCACCTGGTTCCTTGCTTCAATATCTGAATCAGAATTTGTGACGTGTTTCATGCGCCTCGATAGCTCAAGACATATGGGACTTAGTGCAGGGTGCGAGACCTTTCCAGTAAATGTGTCACAGAAAGAAGTTAACGCACCGCCCGCGACAGCCCTTGTGCGATCTATGCGGCCACAGCTTTGCTGGACAACAGACTCTAACATCCGTCGAAGGCCATCATATACCCTGCTGCTCTCTCCTTTGAAGGATGTGATCCGTTTTTCGCCGAAAATATCATCTATTATGCGCCCAGCAGACCTCATACTAGCTTCTCGAACCCATGAACCAATATCACCGCGCTCGTCCGTCGCGTAATCGTTCATTCCGGCAGTTAATGCCGAAATAATATCTTCGATGCGCGCTAGAAGCACTCGCGTCGGGATCCGACTTAATGAAACAGCTGAATTTCTCCGCACCTCTACATCCTCATTGCTAGTGACCTCGTGGCAAAGTACCTCAACAATGTTTCCAGATATCTCTGAGTCACCGCAGACTCCAGCTGCGAGAGCAAACCCTCGCTGGAACAGAGAGATGCCCTGCTTTGTGAGACCGTCAAGAATGCGCTGCGTTACATTTTCATGCCAACGTGGGTCTCTCGATATGACGTAGTCGCACAACGCAGAGTATGCTTGAGTAGCTTTGGCGTACATAGCTTCTTTTCCCGCCCCGAAAATGGATTCAAGAAACTCTAGTGCCTTCAGTGCTGCATTCCGGCAAAGATCAGACTCAATATATAAATCTCCAGCACCGATAGCCAGGCATTCGATTAAATGACAACACGCCAATCTCATTTCGTCACCGCTACGTCCGACAAAGAGTTTGCTTTCTTTCAGTACACACTGTAAATGCAGAGACAAAAGGCACCAAATCTGGTAAGTCACGTCGCTTCTTCGAAGTGGAGGGGCTCAGTAGGAAGCTAACTTACGGGAAGATCTCGTATCTGCTCTGCCAAAGATCCCAGACCAGGCACACCAACAACTTTTGCCGTCTCGGCAAGACCAAGGACAGCCCCATGCCTCGTGGTCATATTTCCTCTGCAATGAGTAAATCCGATATCACAATCAGTACAACAAAACCAATTCACTGTGATATATTAGTAACTTAAAGGAGTCGACAATCCTTCAAATTTAAGTCGATCAACACGAACTAACCTGTTGACCTCTCAAAAGTTGGAAGACAGGAAACCATTTCAGAGTACGTACCGATTGGTTGAACACTGGACAAGTTCCGGGACGATTTGCGCTGATATGACACCGTCCTTGTCCCGTCAACCATAGCTGCCAGAGACTTGGCAGCAAGACTGCGAATCACAGGATCCCAATGAAACAGCTTTCTTGTTGACAATTCGAGTAGAAACAGTCAAAGTGCACCCCACTGGCCAGCATCGCAACTTGCGGTGCTATTCTCAAGTATGCCGCCACTCGATCGCCTAATGAAAAATAGTCTGCCATTGTGACTAACCGGATTCCATCGACAAACAACTCCTCTGACAGCCTACCTACACATTCCTGAACCGCCGCCGCCGCCGCCCTCCGGCAATTCACCTCTCTGTCTAATAACGCGACTGGAAGCATATGATTCATGATAATATTTGCGTAAGGGGCGACATCCTGCTTTGAGTAAGCTCTCCAATTGCCCAGACCGCATAGCAAGCGGCGTCCCTTACATGTGCCCCGACGGAGTTTGCTCCCCTCCTCATGTCGAAGCTCGAAGCCCTTCCGACAACAGTTAATGCTTTCCCCAATTCTCCCTCTCCGGGTAACAGCAACCCTCTTCTCGCTAATTCCGCCAATGCTAAACATCCACCATGCCAAGCGGCATCAGACCTTACCTCCCCCATCGTCTCAAATAACGCCAAAACCCCTTCGATCACATCGACTGCAAAGTCTCTCGCTAGTCTGGAAGTGACCCTCCCCACTCCTTTGCAGCAGACCATCTTACGACGGTATCCTCATGACCCAATCCAACCAACACAATCTCCACAACCTGTTCCACCACCTCCATGGCTTGTTCTGTGGTTTCCCGTTCGTCGGCATGTTCCAAGTCACCAACATGGCCGGCCACACCTCCGTCCTCACGTCTTCTGATATGATCCCCCTTTTTCTCAAAAACTATTCTCTGCCCTCTCTGATACCTCCAGCTGGCCAACCTTGGTGGCAACACGGCCAGCGCAACCCTTACAGCTAGTTTGACCAACAAGTGAGCCTCGCCGGTGGTTTCGCATATGGTATCCCTTGCACCATGGGCATGAGGCGTTGCAAGATCAAGTTAGCATACTGGTTGATGTCGTCGCGATGACCTAGTTTAAACAAGGCAGCTAGTAAACCCAGAGCGACGACTCTAGTCGACCTCTCGGCACTCAGTTCCAGGGATGTTGGGTAGCCCAAGTGACGATTTCGTGCCGATATTCGGCGGCATCGCGGCGAGAAAGAAGGCGAGCGAGAAATATGGAGGCGGCGGTGGAAACGGGGCCAAAGACGAAAAGGACTTTCTTGGTGAGATGAATGAGATTTTGAATCTGCTCTGGTGGAATGAGGGTAGGAAGGGAAAGGGAGACGTATGGCGACGGAGAGCCAGAGATAAAGGATGTAGCGTATGTGCCAAAGAAGGTCGCGATTAGGATGGGATTCGAGGAGGGGAAGGTGATGGAGAAGGAAGTGAAGGTCTGAGATAGTGTGGGGAAAGTGCCGAAGAAGGGTTTGGGGCCGCGAACTTTGGCTAGGGTGTACAGGGCGGTGAACGGAACAAGAAGGGGACGCGCCGGAGTAAGTGGTAGCGGTTGGAAGGGAGGGAAGGGCTTTTTTGGAGAGAAGAAGAGGAGGAAGAAGGGAGGGAAGAATAGGATCGAGAATGGCGGGGAGTTGAAGGTAGTGGTCAAGGGTCTTGCAGAAAGTTTTCAGGGCTGCGTCTGAAGTGGTGGGGGATGGGGAGGAGAACGAGGCGAGAGTCGTGCGGAGGAGGGAAGCATGAGGAATGAGAGTATCCTCTTGTGGTGATGCGGGATGGAGCGCTCATGGCGCTGTCCTTTTCCTTTTTGGCTGTAGGTTGATGTTTGCAGTCAGGTTGGAAGCTGTTTCGGCGATTTACATGAACGGTATTGATCGACAACAGCATTTGCAACTGGCTGCGATAACAAATTATACAGTACAGTACTGTACAGTACAGTAGTGTACGGTACTGTACATATTTGATACAGCAGGCAACGTAAAAACTTTAATTATGGGTGTCCGATCCGATTATATTGCCAGAAAAAGAGACCTTTTATTTCATGATTTCTAAGTGGGGTGGGGATCAGGCAAGGGCCCCGTTTGGACGACAGGTGGTGGGATATGTTTTCTGTTTTCGGTGATTAATCATGACTGCGGTGTACTGGGTGCATCCGAGAAATGCCAGTTCTCCAATTCGCCAAATTTTGGCGCCCCAAAAGATTCCATTCCTGATACACCGAAGCCAAATCGAAACTTTCGATGTGCCGTACTAAGACAATATATTTGCGCCATTAAAACATTACACCTCTACACTCAATTGTGCGCCTGCCTCTCTCCCTCTCATAATCTTCCTCACTCTCCAATCGGTTCTGTCTCATCCCCTAGCTCCTTGTTCGCCGCAACCCCCTCACTTGTGCACCCCCTCCCTCGCCAGTCGTCTGTGGTCATTCCGCACCTCCTCTTCCACTTCACCCCCCTCATTTGTGCGTCCCCCTCCCTCACCCATTGTTGCCCTGCCGCCCTCGACATTATGAAATCTTTATCCGCTCCCGGTTCCAGGGAGCCGGAGGTGTCCAGTGCATCACGGATACTATCTCGTCGCCTCCGGTGGGGCGCCCCTACAGGCACCGTCCGGACCCACCGTTTCAGTCGGTACTCCAAGTTCTCCACCCTCGAGTGGAACGGGCAGTAAGACAAAAACAACACGCGACGGTGCCCCTAATTATCCCGCAGACGACACGAAGTCAATGCTTGATGCGGTGGAGGAGGTCGAGCCGATGGGCAGTAACCACTTGGCAGTTGTTGCGGCGATACTCAAGACGTGGGCGGAAGGTAATGATCGGCCTGTGCAGGATCTAGACTCCCTCAAGAATAAGTTTGACACGTTGGCTAATGCCAAGAAGAAGACAGGCGACCTTTCATGCCCCGAGCCGATAAGACGGGCGGAAAAACTTGCGCGAAACATACAGGACAAGGCCGCGGCGATTGTGATTGGAGAGGACAGCGATGATGACCAAAACGAATCGCAAATGAACAGCTTGGCAGCTGGTGGGGAGTGGAAAACGCAGACGGAAACTAAGCATATGAGAACTAGGAAGGGGAAGTGGAAGGGGTGAAGTACGGGCACAGGAACGCCTTCAAAGTGGTCTGCGAGTATTGAAGGCGAATTTCTCGAGCTCGTTGGTCAAATTTCATCGCACATGTGTGCGATTTTGCAGGGGCTTTTTGCACCAGAGGGTAATACTACGAATGCTATGACGAGAGATGACATTAAAAGTGCTATCAAGGGAGAGGTTGCCGAGAGCTTGCGTCCAACGAATAAGTTGTTGCAAAAAATGGCTGTTATGATAGTATTAGTGTGGGGTTGGCCACTTGTACGTAGATTTGCGAAGCACACATACCTTGCAGTATACCCAGAAAGAGCTCTGAATACTGTCTTGGTCAATTTCGGAAAGAAAAAAGGCACAAAAAAGGAAAAAAAACAAGATTGGTATGGGTTGGTAGTGAGGTCGGCGAGAGAAGCATAGTGATTGAGGAAACGAAGGTCGACTACCAAAACCGCCCAAGTTTAGGGGACAACTCGCCTATCCTTCACACTGGGTGTGGACCGGGTACGAAAGAATAAGTAGGAAGTTAGACTACAGGAAACTACTTGGCCGAATAACGAAAAAACGGAAAAAAGGCGGCCGGTATTGATAATTGTTTGTATGTTGCCATCCCATGTCAGCGTGGCGGTTTTTGACGCTTATGAGTAATTTGGCCTCCATTCGGCTCGGGATGGTTGCGGTGGTTGTTAGTCGGCCAGTGATTGTTCGGGCGAGCAAGATAGTTAATGATCTCCATAATCAGTTGACAGTAGATGATAGAGAAGACCCACTGTAATGAGGTGACTTGCGTCCTGAGTGTGGGCGGTTTTGAGAGTACGGAAATCTTTGATGGCCACTGCACCATGGTACATCTATAGTGCAGGTGTAACCTGTGTAATGGGGCTGGATGACCTGCGAAAGTGGGGCACAGGTACCCACTTCGGTCAGCCAGGGAAATGGCCACAAAAAAACGCAAATCATTTGGTACCATATGGCCTCTTCCTGAGGTAGAAGATAACAAGCCTGTCCAACCCCATTGTACCAAAATGATCAAGAGTTTATCCGAATCTCAAGGCTAAAAGCTTCATGGTAAACCAACTTTGGTTTTATTTTATTTACCTTCTCTGCTGAACCCGGCTATAAACTGTGCGGATTTGATTCAATCCTATATATCGTGTCCTATAGTTTAACAAATGGCAAATATGATGAGATGCCGTAAGCGCTTTCCTGTTTCTGCTGGTAGTGAGACCTTGAGCCTTGCGAATGTCGGCTCTATGGCGCGCATGCCCCATTCTGCACTCGCTCGCTCGCTCGGCATTGCTCTTTGTAAATTTAAGTCCACAACGGCTAGGTAGGATGACTCAGTAATGTCACTTGTCTCGTTCGCCTTTCTATTGCGCATTATCTTTCTGTTACTGACCCTAGTGTTATTAAAAACGCCGTGTCACCCAGAATATCAAATCCAGGTGGCGTCAACTCATCTGATAGTTTAGGGTAGTAAGCCAGAAGCAGAGGCAAGTTTGTTGTCATGCTAACTGCCAGGATAGTTCAGAGCAGCGTGAATTAATTCCCCAAAAGAAGTTAAACATGAAAAAGTTTGTAACCTCCACAGATGTCGTAAAAGCCTCATAAAAGGAGTTTTGTAAATTTGGTTCATTTAATCAGCGCACGGCATTCGGCCACCTTCAGTTATTGCAAAATCGCCCTGCAGAAGCAGACCATGAAGCTGGTTGGAACAGAGCAAGTTTGCTGACGCCTCCATTTCAGGTACAGTTGGACAGCGAATTTCACACTCCTTCTGTTTTTAACTACACGCCTCATCACCTCCAAACTGTAGTCCAATCACACAACAACGGAGCTGTCGCTTACAGCAAATGTAGGGACATAGTTTGTAAATCGGTCACTTTTCCTTGAGAGTACCAAAGAGTCAATCCGAGCAAATCAACAGAACGTAAAATTGGATGTCTTCCTCTTGTCTTTGGTTCGTGTCGAAACGGGCTCCCATAGTTAATGAGCTGTTGTTCTGCCACAAACCAGGGGAGGAGCTGATCCTCGACTAAAGCACGAGTAAAGTTTGTTGTAAGCAAAAGTCATCGTCTGTACCGCAGGACAGAATCTGGTTCCACGGGATTGAGCGGAGCTTCTAATCAGATGGAGCAGTGCGGCTCGGCGGAATTTTGCGCTGCTTAGAGACCGATTGGGGCCGGGGACGCGCCCAGGATCGAAGAATTCGGAAGGCGACATCGCAACAGTGAGGGATGCAGATGAAACTGCCAAGGCAGCCAAAGCCTTTCGTCTTGTTGGATGCATAGCGGTTGGGGCTGTGTTTGATATGACGTATGGTGTCATATCTGATACTTACTTGCACCTCCAAAACACAGTTTTATGTCACATCTGGCATGTGGCGAAGTGGAGAGACCCCCAGGGGTCTCTCCAGTTGATCATATTTGGCGGAATTTCACCATTTTTTAAGGGCTCTCATTGGTCGGCTTTTTGGCGAATTGGCGAACTGGCTTTTTCCAGATGCACTCACTGTAGAGCAAATGCCGAGACGAGTGTCTTAAGCTTCCGGAATTCAGACATAGGATGCTTCCCTCGGCGGTCAGTAGTGAAGTTACTCATGTCATCGAGCGCCTGGAGTCCGTTTGCCCCAATTTGTCCGTAAATGTCTATTATATTGCTAGCTAAGAGCTAACCGGGTGGTCCACCTCGGCCTCGTGCAGCAATGCACTTCACAGCAGATCTTAGGAAAAATGGCCAGATTTATTATTGATTTATCATACCATACTGTATGTACAAGTACTGTACAATACAGTATAATACTGTCAAGTACAGTACATCGTAATTCTATTGCTACTGTAAGAGGATCCTCTTCGATAGGGGGGGTCTTTTAAAGTGTGGGAAAACCTGAACCGTACAGGTAGTGGTTACACTTCGATAGAGCAAGAAGGGCTTCTCACTGTCATGAAGGTATTTGTAGGGCGAGGCAATTTCCAGCGGACATTCGTTGTTTTTCTCGATGACCCGTAATTTCGTAGACATTTCAAATAGTGCAAAAAGTTGTACTCGCTACTGTGGTCATGGTTCATCATGAATATATGCTTATAGCGAGGTGAGCTACGGGACTGGTCTTATAAGAACGGTCTTTTCTGTAGGAAAGCGATCCTCCCCGCGAACTTCTGTCTTATTCATCAATGATCTCTGATTTTTCACACAAATCTTCTTACCTATCTTCTTTCAAGAACAAAATACTCTAAATACTTTTCCTCTACGAATCAACATTCACAGCACAACCCTATTTTTAAATTTTATCTTTGAGTATTTTGATCATCCTTTTTCAAAAGAGAAATCTTTCGACTCGTGGTCGGTTTCGTCCTGCAAATTCAGTTTCGATAATATATAAAGCATATTTTTGTTATTGTCCTGATTGCGTCCAAATTCAAAGCTGCAGTATTGCCTCGAATTTTTATTTCGTTCAATACCGTGAAGCTATTCGACGACACAGCCCTATTCAAAGGTCGACATCAAAGTCGTTGAGGCTAAATACTCGCCATCAACCACCCCATCGACCCATCCCCCTTTTGTCCTCAACATGACCAAACTCCGCCCGTTCATCACCATCGCCAAATCACCCAGAGCGCGCCGCCCCCAGAACGCTCTGGCCTTGATGGGCAATGGACCAAGTGAATATGATGATTATTGTAGAATAATGAACTGGGAACGCGTTCGGGAGTGGGTCCTGCTTCGAGGGGCAGAGGGGACAGAAGAGGAGGTAGGAGAGGAGGATAATGTGGCTGAGGAGGAAGGATTGGAAGATGAGGAAGACTAGGTGGTACTGTGGGAGACACTAGTGTACAATAGGGAGTGCCGCTGTAGAGGACGGACGAGATAGTGAGGGAGAAATAGTTATTTCTGACTCTTCTGACAGGGATGAAGAGGAGTGAGAAGGTCTTGAGGGGGGATTCGCGGAGCTGGCTATATCCGAGAAGGCTAACTTTCATTCTGGACCCAGTCAAACAGATTTGTAGAGATTGAATTGTGGGTATAGATATATTGGAGGAATTTTTTGGCTCTGATCTCTCAGCACTAGAATTTTCAGGACTAATCTATGTATTTACCCTGACATTATCTGCTCTTAGTTTTTCTCCTTCACTACTCCATTTGATGCATTTAGTGGTACTTAGTATGTTTGTTTGGGAATTTAGGGTTATTCAAAGAGTCTGTATAAGCTGAGTTAACTGCTTTCTCTTGTGGAGGTCAAGCAACTGGCAGAAAACTTCAAGTCAAGTCCCAAGTAGTTAGAAAGATGATGTCAGCTTCAGACCGAAGGACCGTTTTTCTTACGCTGGTCACAGAGCATATGTGGTAGGCCCTTTTGTAGTGCAACGGGCAACCGTGCGCACCCCAGAGGGAAGGATGGACTATTTATTGCTCGAATTTCGAGAACCTTTATTTGACTAACTGTCTGTCACCGACAGCTGCTGACACCTGCACCCTGTAAGCCTAACGGCCACTGGCCATATAATTTGCCCTGATAGGGCCGAGCCGACTTCAATGAGTGCTCTCTGATTTTTTCCGAGCCACGTCCGCCCATTGGGCCAAGTTTTCTGTCTAATGATCATTAACTTGTCGTCGCTAAGGCTATACACTAACATATTAGGGTCAAATTTACTTAGGGTTTACTGTAGGACTTGGAGTAACTTGTAGATAGCTAACTAGTATTTATATACCTGCCTTTAGAGTCTTGTGGCTCTACACTAAAGAGGCCTCCCCGGTGAAGGCTCTGGAATTAGTCCCCACCTTTCGTTTTCGTCGAAGCCCTTCGTCAGCGACGACCGTGGCTATTAATGTTTCTATCTCGCCCGGGTTTTCCTTTGCATAAACTTTGGGTTATACCCTTTTTCAAGGCTTTGTGCCACTGTTGGCGCTATTGTGGCTCAACGTCTACATACAAGTGGAGCTACCGTACGGAGTACCCGTATCGTATTCTTGGCGCTTACGTGGTTCAGCGTCTACATACAAGTGGAACGGCCCACCGTTGTGTCGTAGGAGGACACTCTACGCGCATCTCCCGTGGAGTTCCAAGACTCGCCACACCGTCGCTCGAGCAGGAGATACTCCTTCCAGTCTGTTGGCTTTCGTGACTCGCAGCAGTCACACCCCAGAAGACATTGGGACACGGTCCGGCCTTACAACCCGGGGGGGATAATGCCAATCCTCAGCCGCCAAGCGTCTTCACCGCTCTACTAACCATCACCCTGTCCCGTACAAGGTGACAGTCGTCCGTGAAGAGACACCTTTGGATCGTCGTTGACGACATTGAAGCCACTGGGTCGAAAGATCCTTAAAGAGAAAGCTGGTATCGAACGCCAGGCAGGTGGTGTGTGGTTTCTGTGTTGCCTAAGGCACATCACGGACGAAGACTGACTCAGTCCCGTAACACGCATTGCACTACACCTGTCCATTCTATACTCGCATGTAGCCCTCTCAGAAATCGTCCTTACCCACCTCTTTCTGTTCGCTCAACTATACCATGTTAGCACGTTTGTCGCTTGTAACATCTTCTTGTTGGGGAAATTGTTTTTGATTATCTATTTTCCGACGATTTATCCCTATCAGGGACCAACGAATATTGTGAGCTCAGTCGTGTTCTGTACTGTAACAATAATTTACTGTATTTTTAGATAGGTTAAAAATGATTAGGTTTGAGAGTGTGACTAAACTCTCCGGTTGTGCGGCGCGACATATTACAGATGCAGCACACGTGGATCAAATCCATAACTAAGCTGTTAATAGGCGGATTGTTCACTGCTCCCGTCGAACATTTTGCTGCGGGTTGCAACAGCGGCCGTGTACTCGTAGATTACCCTCGACGTCTTCACAGACGGCTATCCAAGCGAGTCGAAGGCCAGCGGTAACTGAGATACAGTACAAGTTTAATTCCTAATTTTGGCGCACTCAAGATGGATACAATATCAGATATAACGTAAAAAGCAACTGTTATCCAATCTAGTTGGCCATTTATTTGGCCCTAAACTATCTATATGCTTATTTATCAACATTCGAGCATCCTGTAAGTATTGTACAGTTCAGTACACGTATTGTGAAAAACAAGCGTCCCTTTAAAACGCCATCCAATTTGGCAGGCACTGTTAAATTCGAATACGAGAGGGGTAGAGAAAGGAGAGAAAGAGCGAAAGAAAAGAGGGAAAGGAGAAAAGAAAAGTACGAAGTGGTACCTCACCGAAGATAAAGTTTGACAATATAATGAAAAAATTACGAATACCCAAGTTTCCTTTCACGGATCCCTTTCTTTAGGCATTACTTAGTTCCTTTCGTGTACGGACACAGTAGGAGCGATGAGATGAATGCGCTCCAGATCCTGTGTCATCTCGAGAGCGAAGCGTTCGAGTATAATAGTTATTAAGAGAATTTAGCACATACCAAATCAACGAATATCCCGTAAGCTATGTGACCGTGAAGGCTAAAATTTCCGAGGTTTTTGGAGATATCAGACCCAGAAAAAACTTAAGAAGTACATCATCGCTAGATTGTAGTCAAAGGAGATATCCGGTTCTATAATGATCTTCAGAAGATATTTGGCCCTAAGTACACCGAATCTTTTGAAATACTTTTAATTCAAGAGCTGCCCATTATAAAATGGCTTAGTTTTTCATTCTCCATGATCCGGGTGACCATATAGTTCTAAAGAAGTCTACAGAAAATACCGTAATCGACTAGAAGGACTTTACCGGCGATCGGGGACTGTATTCCGCCACTCCAAATGTTCTGAAGAAGATATTTAAGTAACTAAAGACACTCAGTAGAAGTCTTAAAACAGCTTGAACGCAAAGAGGAACAGGAAGGTGGTCAGAAATTAGAGCTTTCATTATTCTTCAAGTAGTGATTTTTGAGGTTTTGATTTTCGAAACGTGAAGAGACAGACTTCAGCAGCTGTTATTGATTTCATTGAGCGGTTGGTAGATTTGATTCCCTTAAACAAACTTTTGGAAACTCATTGTATAGTTTGGTGGAGAATGGGTCATTTAAAGACCAGATAGTCGTTGAAAGTAGTCCGGTGGATTTGTTCCGACCTGTTTTGCCGTAAAAATATCCGAGTGAAATGTAAAAATTTGAAGCTGAAGTAAAAATATGGACATAAAAAGCTATATGTTCTCCAGCTGTATCGAAATTCTCATTTTCGTCTGCGACTGAGAGTAATTACGAGGTTCAAGCCCTACTGGAACATACAAGAGAAAATTTATGATATATTGATTGTTCGTAAACATATGGTCATTCGGTGCTGAAGAATAATATGAATAATGGCAGAAGTATGAAAAGTTTACTCGAGGGATTTAGGATCATTTTGAGAAGTTAAAAATCGTTGAAAAGCAGTAATCGTCCTCCTCAGGTAATATCACGGGCTTCTTCTCCGTAGGGAGGCATTTGAGGAAAGGAAAATCTCTATAAGTTGATTGCGAAAGGTATGTCGAAAACGCCAGCCTCTATTGATAACCATTCAGGGTGTCCACGCAGGTTAAATTTCTTTGCTGTGAAAGCATAGGGGACTGAAAAAAATTTAAATTTGGACAAAGATGCTGCCGCGAATCTCGTGTTCTTTTTGTGCAGAATTCTGTCGAATTCTGTCACTAGCCCCGTTTATCTCGAAAATTAACGTAATTTTCGCCGATGGAAGAGTTAGTCAAGTATTAATGTGCGTGAAAAGTATTCCGCTGTCCTTTTTATCGATTGTAGTGAATTTGAACTTTTCTGTGGTATCAAAACCCCCATTAGATGAGTTACGTGCATTCATACTTTGAAATCTCCGGAGCAAAATACATATTTTGCGCACTAGCAGATGACCCTGGCGGCTGTAAAAAAGATATCCTTTTACTCCTGCTCAGTTAACCTCCCGTGATTTATGCAGTTTGAGATGAAAGTGAGAATTTAACGTCCCTTAGGGTGTCCGAACTGTTTGCAACCAATTATGTCTCGGATGCCGTGCAGGAGCTAGTGCTCATAATTCTTACCTTATATTTGTAGCAGCCATATTTAAAGGAAAAGTTGGAGGGAAAGGAGCTTTATGGAAAAAATGAGGTGAATTGGGCGGCACTTATCGCCTCAAATGTTAATTATTTAAAATGTAATGACCAAAGGACGCAAGTAAAGGCCCAAAACTATACGCAAGTTATATTTTGGTACTGATGACCTCGAGCCATCCAAATTTCGGTCTTTCCTCTGTATTCCTTCCAGGAACAACGCATATGTGATCAAGTGTTTGAAAGATCTGTCGGAAACAGGGATCATCAGGTCCTCGAGTTCGGCCAAGGGGTGTCCAGTGGTAATAGCGACGAAAGATATGGGAAACTCGACTTCTATTTAGAATACTGTCAGCTCAAAAAGTCACTGACATTTAGAAAATATAGACGAACTGTTCGATGAGCTGGCAAAAGTGCCAGTTTTGCAGGCCTTATAGGATATAACAGAGGTTTGGGCTGACCGGTGTGGAATAATTAACGGGTTGATTCATAGGTCGAGCAAATATTGAGGCTTAATCGAGCACAGTCCTCAAGCTCGTGGAGCAGGAGATCATTGCTCCGTTCGGGTCTACGGGAAGTGTTATGTCAAATAATCCATCGCTTTCACGACATCTTACGTTCAAGAGTTCATGAGAAAGCATAGAATTGTTTCGAGGGCTGTCTTTCCCTGCGCTACGATGGCGAATGGATCAAGAGAACAATGGTGTAGGAAGATGGGGAATAGGCACATTTTCTACCTCTGGTTACATATAGATATCGCCAATAGGACCGTGGCGCCGTCTATGCCACTATCAGATGATGTATTGCATCAACACTTAGTTTTAAGCTGGGATATATCGTAGCTCACTGTTATGACGCGGAACTGAACTATCGGTTATTATACTTTGAAATAATGCTGCTGAAGTCGCCTTATTAGCGATGTAGTGGATTTCAGACAAGAAGAGAAGTCAACAAAACCAGGTATTGTTCGGATACGACGTGTTTATGGTACGTTGGCCAGCGCTTAACAGGTATTACAAGCGTTCATCCTTCGATTCGTTTTTTCACGGCCTATGAAAGATCACTAAGGCTATCCAACCACACTAAGGACTCTTCCAGTCGACCAGTCGCGTCATTTGCAATTTTACTCATGCTCGGAGGGTGTAACTGAGGAAAATTAAGTGCTGTATAAAGTTTTCGCTCAAAAAAGCGACCTCTGATGTACCGAAACGGTTCAAAAGGGTAAATATGATCACTGCGCGAATGTGAAACTATTTCATAAGAATTTTCTGAAGTAACTTTGGGACTAGTTCCCTCCCTACCAATTTGTTCCTCAAATCATAGGTATAGTGCAATTTTCTGACAACTTTTTCACTCCCGCCATTTTTCTGTAGCGCTCTATAATATTGCTGACACCAAACTCATACCGGCTATTCTGAAGCACCTCTATCGTTGTCTGCGGCGCTGATTGAGTGTTTTTAGTTGGTTAAAGGGAGACGAAGGGGACAAATTTGCACCGCACAGGGACACTTAGGTGGTGAAGTAGTATGGAAGGCGTGCTGAGCTCAGAAAGGAGGCGATTATACCAAGACGGAAACAAGGGCTCATGATTTGGAGCAGTAATTTGGGAGAGGTTTCAACAGGATAGTGTGGGTTGAACAGGCGTAACGACGATGAGGACCGAAGCGAGCGGGATAAAATGTGCCAGTAACAGATTTTGAGCTTGTGGAACACGCTATAGTGGAGGGTTGTGAAGGGACACGTTCCCCATCCAGCCTTCATCCAATTTGGTAGATTTATTTACAGTAGAGATAAGTAGATCAATTGGGGCGAGAACAAGGCAAGGAAGGGAATGGAAAAAAATTCCCTTGACTGCAGGTAAAAAGAAGAAATTAAAAGAACAAACACAAGTGATTTACTGTTCGGTATGCGGGGGAAAAGCAGTATGTATACTGAAATTTTTCTTTAACGTAAAAAGATTTCATGGAACTTGGGCTGCAACCTACGAGAATTTTTAGGACGAAGCAATAAATTAACTGCACAAAAAGGATTCTATATAAGTTCATCTTGGATGATCTTATTGGATGTAACAAGTTCGAATTTTCTGGTGCGCGTACTTTAACCCATAAGAATTCGGAAATTATTCTCATGGCTACTATTTCAGCCATACTTTGCAAAATAAAACTAAAATTTTAATAACTTATTTTGTATAATTTACGGTTAGAAAACAGCTAAAGGATGTTCTTTTATATTCTATGTACTCTGTACTAAAATTGAGTTATCTTGTAAAGTACAAAAACCACTTGCTCTGGATTTTTCCATCTTCCTGTCAAAATCTTTGGCTTTAAATATATAATTTTAAGGGGATATTTATATCCAGGTATGGTAATCGGATATACCAGAGTTGATGCACTAAGTACGAGTAAATAAAATACCCTCGAATGTCACCTCCCTCAATCGTAAAAGTACAAGAATATCTCTTTTCGTCAGTTGTTTGAAACGAAGCGTCAAAATAATCGCTCTACACTTCATTTTTTATTTGAGGGAACGCTGCGCCCAGTTGGATAAATAAAGTGCGCCTCATAAATATGGAAACATACTCTATTACTGAGAATCTCACTCTCACAAAATACCTTCTTTAAACGGCGACTTCTTAGAGTAACACTCTAATAAGTCGTCTCAATGCGATAGCAAAAGAGAAGCAATAAATAGTTACAACAGAATGCTATCTGAGCGATGTAACAGCAATATCACAAGTTAAAAACGGATAAACGATATAAAAAGATAGACCTTCACACCTCGAAAAACTAGCAATGTAGTCAGCTACACACTACAAATAAAGAATACCGATTTCGACTAGTATCCATACTAAGAGAAAGAAGAGTAACCATTAAAGAAATGCTTCGAGGGTAGTCAATCATGTCTCAAGGAAAGAAGAAGTTATGAGGATGCCATGTGCCGGGGAGGGCATTGGCTCGATCACCTCAAAGATTGATCGCTCCAAGAAAGTAGTCTGGACATTTATCCAACCCCCAAAAGTATGGTAAGGAAACAAGTAGCAGTCGGCAGCCAAGAATATCGCCAAGGTTTTTGGAAAGTTATTGCAATATTTTGGAGAATAATTGAAGAGAATTTTCGGCCATTAATGATGGTTTGGATCGAGTGTTTCAGTAAGATTATGCCCCAATCCATAAAGCTCAGCGTACAACGGCATGGTTTTCTGAGAAGGCCTTTACTTTACTCTAGTCAATTAGCCTGCACAGTCACTATACCTTGACCCCACCGAGAATCTGTGGAGTTTACCAACACGTGCTGTAAGCCATCAATATAAGTCACCTGTTATCAACTCCAATCCTCACCCGCATAATCTGCACATGTCCTCCATAAACAAACTGCCTCGTCAAATTCGTCAAAAAAAGCACCAAGAGCCAAACAAAGTTAATGTGCAGGGTCAATTTTCGAAATTGGCGGAGAATAATGCAAAACGCGGAGCAGGTCACTAAAAGTAGGATATTGAGACGTAAACTCGACAAAAAGATTTATAAGGGCTCGCTTCTGTTGTCCTGTTGTCTGTCGCGACGAGACAGATTATGTTAGTTTGTGCGACGGTTGTCACCACGCGAGGAGGTTTCCGATGTACCATACGAGCTCGTGAGGCCACTCACTGGTTTATTTTAAACATTTTCTATTGACTTCGCCGGTCCGTACAAGACGTCCAAGATCGATAAAAAGTTTCGTACTGATCGCTGTAGAACATCTGACAAGATGGACGATTACAAGTACAACTTAAATATCTACAGCAAGTACCATTGTACGGCTCGTCCAGCAGGAGATAATTTTACGTTAGACCTCCGAGAAGGATTGTTTAAAGCAATACTATCCCCTTAATGGCCACTTCAGTGCATTATTTCATGCTTAAAGAGGGCGCGGACGGTAACTGCGTACTCACTTACGCTCCGATGGCGAACTAGGTGGCTGGGAGATGAGCTGGCACGATCAAGCACGATATTAAGAAATTAACAGTGTAAAATGAAGAAGAATGGGGGAGGTACTTCCATAAGTTCTTTGCAGTTACTTTCGTCGCGATAGTGGCCCCATCTCTTCTCCTTTCCGTTTGATGTACGGCCTCAAGCCGAGAATGTTAGCGATTGATCCAGTGGCACTTCTCAACGATGCAGCCCTCATCACATACTACTCTAATTATATTTGGAGAGTCTGTCGTACGCGCTGCTGCTGCCGCTAAGTCTTTGAAACCAAGGAAGAGTACGATGAATGAGAAGAAGGTCGCGTTTGGAGATAAAGTGCTAGTGACACATTGTTCGGCCTTCAATGAAACCCGCAAATAGGCCCCATTTGAATCATATTTCTACAGTCCATGTAGTATGGTCAAAGATGATCACCCGTGGTACAAGTTGATTCGTCTACGGGTCAGTTTAAGCCCCTGGGTATTCATTTTCAAAGGATAGGTCATTACGGGAAGCGTGCTACTCATCTACTCAAGTACGCTACCAGTTCATTAATAAAAGAAACTAAAGATGAGGCTAGTCAGCGGTAAGGACTAAGGATAGATGAAGAAGAGTTCGGGGATAAACGGAGAACTTCGAATAGCCCGGTGAAAGTAGGAGTAGGATAGAAACCCGGCTACTGCTGCCTTTGCTTTTATCCATGGCTCACTCGCGCTTTCTGGCTAAAAATAGTTACGGTCGGATCGGGGCTTCCGACTTTTCTCTCCTTTTCAAAAGACGACCCAGTGTAGTCCCACAATTTAAATGAACATTGAGTTCTATATAACGCATTCTTTCATCACCACTGGGGAAAGAGATTACCCAAAGGTCTTGCTCAGATCCCAAATTTGCCGGGTCTTGATATTCACAGTCAAATAATGGAGAACCCATTCAACCCCTAGAGGGTGATAACTTACACGTGTGAACGTACTTTAAGGGCGTATCAGAGGTAAAGGAACAAAGGTAGTACCTGAAAAAGGACGAAAAAACGAGGTGGGGCAAGCCTGTTGAGTCTATAATGATTTCGGATACGACCTCCTTGTTAGAAGTCTGCCTTGGCATCATGGGATTCGTTGGTGAAGTTTGCTGGTCACTTCCGAGAGGTATAAGGTTCCCCTAGTTTCCATTGGGCGTTAAAATCCTAATAGACCAGGAAAGAGTCGTAGTTGTCATGGATAACTGATTTGGTGTGCGGCTCTTCAGGAAGGATGCAGCTGAGGTCTGCGGTAACCAGTAGCGTGGGTACAAGAGAATGAGAAGCCTCCCCTTGTAAGGTTGACACCGACCATTGATGTAGCAGACGGCACCAAGGCGGTACTTACTCCCGTCCCGAAAGAGAAATCTCATCGGGAACGATGGAGTGATCATTTTCGGCGCTATCCCAGAGAAGGCTAGAGTGTAGAGGAAGACCGAATGTTCCTCACTATTGTTGGCATACTCTGCATTTTACGTCACTACCTCCTCATCCCAGTGCAGGGCCAGGATTGCCTAATTTTCTTCACGCGTCTCGATGTAGTCTCGGCGTTCGTGCAAACACCCCTTCAAGCCGAGTCGGAAAGCATCATCAGGAGTGGCTCATCTTCTCATATGTGCATCACGTAGACAGATACGTGATTTCTGAATAATTATTCAAATGCGTCTTCCTTGACTCTATACACCGCACGCCCTCCTCGGAATTTTGAATAGCATAGGGCATCTGTACATGATCTCCGAGGAACATGAGTTTGTTCATATCTGCTCTTCCCGCCAAGCTTCACAAAAAGGCCCCGTTACTACTGTGGATGGGGTCCCCTTTGACCACTTCAAGTTCCATGCAGGTTTCGTGGCTAAATCCACTCGGGGCGCCCGCCTACCAGTACTGATTCGGCCAACTGTTTTATTGCGAACCATTAATGACGTCGGGAAGGGGTAATCAATGGAAGAGGGCAGGCAGGAAAAAACAATCAGTTTATATTAGGATACAGGGATTTTAAGATAACAAAAGGAGGAGATGCCGCTAAGAGAACCCCTTGAAACCGCCGCACTCTACGGAGATGCCCTGCAACCCACGCAGCGATCCAATGAAACAGCAAACCAAGCCCACCACTCTAACCTTACGCACCCTGCCACGCTGCCTGATGCAGCCTGAATATACCAGTGGTTTGGTACCGCACTTCGGTCGTTCGCTGGTGTCGAAAGTAAGAGGCAGCAGTGCGCAGGGATCGGATTGAGGACACGGGGTAATTTCTGCCGGGGGCTTGCCGGAGGAGAATGACACAGCAAAGAATCAAGGTCGGAGCGGAGGGCTATGGAGTGAGGCCGGTGGTCGGTACCTTGGACCCTGCAAGATCTTCCGGGCCAAAACCGACCATGTTTTTCAAATATTAAATCACCCTACATTTACCCTTGGTTTTAAGGCCGGAGCGAAGGTTCATGGAGTGAGGAGCGGTATGCTGGGGAGTGGCGTACAGTGAGGCGGGGGTGTCTTCGGGACAGTTTTCCTGACCTGGGGCTAGGGTTGGTTCACTACTGTGTGCCAGAAGTAGGCTGGTGCCCGTCTCTATCTCTACCCTCGGAGGATGGCACCCGGACGCCCACGCGCTGTTAACCGAAATCGCACGCAAAGTCGCTACGAGGGCAAGGGAGAACTACGCAAAGGTCAAAGAAGTCTTAACACAGCGTCATGCCGCAGCGGCAGCGATGTCCAATGCGGCGTGCCTAATGGCCGACCTACAGCCAGTTTTCTAGCGTTTTTACGGCTTCCCGCCATTCCTTTACATTAGGCCTTTAGCGAAAATACTCATTTTTCTCGATATGGCAAGAGAGGGTACAAAAAAAGGAGTATTAAACGCGAAATAGCAGTGCGCCATCGTAACATCCAAGTATGGCATGGTGCAAAAATTTAATAGAAAAAAAATAGTTTTTGCTAAAATCCTATGGTATTCAAAAAAGATTTAGTAATAGTGCAAAGAGTACAGCCAAATTTGTAAATATTCGATTATATCTGTAAAGACCTTGTCTTTACGCATGAACAGTTTACGTCAAATGGTTTCTACGGTGTCCACTGCAGGAACTGACTATAGGGCTATGAACTAGCCGGATGGTCCACGTCGGTCACGTGCAGAGGCGTGAGTGAGCAGATAGCCAAAGCGATAGACGACCAGATGATGCATTAAAGGCTGATTCACACGCCGCGTGTCACGTCTGCAGTATTATACTTACGCGCTATTCGCGGGATTAACTCCAAGCAATACAATAGTTTGTGGGGTAGACGGACCGAGAAAATCAAACGCGATCGGTTGAAACGTAAAATTCGGTGCAGGGGTCGTGGTATCGGGCGGCGCGACAGCTTGCGTCCCAGGTCCCGTACCTTGTGACGGTGCGCCAATACGGTAGCACCGCCAGCGGCCGAGGTGGCCTTGGTGCGGACGGAGTCTTCTAACGAAGAGAAGACGGCCTGTCACACGCGACAGGCCGTGTTTCTTCGTTGCTTGGATCGGTGGGGGGTTTACAAGGATGTACGCGGGCCGAAGCTCTGTTCCAGGGATGAAGAGAGGCATTCTGAAAAGTGAACGATCAAGGTTAGAGTCGAGAGGCATTCGTGCGGCCTCGAAAACACGATTTCTGCTTAATTTGGAGAGATGTACATGCTTCCGCCAAAACGCATTAACACTGCTGGAAAAAAGGATCGCCTTCAAAAATTACAAAATTAAAAGATTCGTTACTGTAGCCCCTCTTTGAAATTAAAAGAAAAACATAAAGAAAATAAACCGCCAATTACATAACCTGTAAAACAGAAACACCATTCTACCCAAATCTCTCATTGCCACAACTGCAAGAAACATAAAAAGAAATTTTGACTATGAAATAGTTCGGCTATACGGCCTCAGGATAACTTTAGAATAGAAGCAGCAAAATAGAAGGGGCACCATCATACTAAAGAGGTTTACGTCTTATCGCAGAAAAAAAAGAGCGGAACAGCATGAAAGAATGCACCAACTAATACAAGACTCATAAGAAACGGAGTCGAAGTCGGACAGAGAGTTCTTAGATTGTCCTGTTATAGACACCTTCGTTGAATCTGGAGGATCTGAGTCAGTTATGTAAATGACTAACTTTTGGAATTTGGAATTTGATGCTGTATGGAGAACTATAGAACAAATAGTCCGTGCTCAGTACGAAGGAGGCCGAGGTCGAAAATCTGGATCGAAACCGAAGGATGTCCTCTTCATGGTTCTTCCAACACTCAAGCATGGAGGTAACTGGGATTTTAATGGACTAATGTTCGGGGTTAAAGGCCCCAAATTAGAGCGCATGGTGATTGGATTCGTCTATAGGATTTCTCCGATTTTGTTCGAAAAAGCAGTGCAGAAATATGAAAGGGTATTTACAATGTCTCGGTTGATTGAAGAAGGAACTACGTTCAAGAACTAAAATTTTGCACTTTATGCTACTGATATTACTTTCCACACTACGAGGGCAGAAATTGAAACTCCTTTTTTTATTTTTGTCCGCGCCCAATAGCCAGCCTGCATCCTGAATTTTATTTATTTTATTGATCCCGAGCATTGAAATCAGTGCACTGTGCATGCCTGCGATGATTCACTCCAGAAAAGCAGATCTACTTTGCTTTGGTCAGGGACTACATACATTTACTGAATACCAAGCAGGATAATGTTTGCCATCATTTTGCTCAAAACCTCAGAGCATAAATTGTCTCCGACAGCTATAAGTTCGGTATGGATAGTTCCAACCTTCCTACGATCATATCCTCACTGCAAGCGGCCGTTGACCATATGTACCTACTCGGTTCGCCGCACCTCCGCCAAGCCAAACCGAACATCCTTCTCTCGCGCTTCATTACCTCACATTCGGATTGATATGCACCCCGGGGATACGCACTCGCTGCGAAGCGGGTCGACAAATCTACCTTCACTTACAATGTATTCCCTCGTACTCCTCGTCAACACTGGTCGCCGCAACTGACCACTTTCATTACCATTCCTCATATCTCCGCCGCAGCTCGCCCGACAACAAAGTGGCATGGGACTTTTCATCATCTTCTTCATACACATAACTGCCGCGAATGCGAAGCACCTGGCCAGAGGACCCCTCGCTTTCCTCAGCAACATTCCCTGGCGATCACTAACAGATGTAATACCCAAATTATCACACATCAAACCTAGAGTGTCAAAGCATACTTCGAAATCCGTTGAGTCGCTTGCGGGGCTTTGAGTGTAGTGAAATGGAGGGAAAAATATGCGTTGAGAGACTGAGTCCTCTCCCTCGTAAATATGTCCGTTGCCAACCATTCGAAAACTTTCGTAGTACATTCCGCTGTCACACGCAATATTTGCGATACAATCCCCGCAGTCTAGAGGGTTGCTCAACTTCCGAGCTATCTCCGGCTACCCTTTGGCGACAGGAAGTAGAATTCAGTATTGCACGTTGCAATGTCGCGACCAGCTTTTTTCGCAACCGGGTTTTGATATCCCCCACGCAATACTCCATGATAGGCGCTCGCCTTTCCCGTATCAAGTCCTCATTGACTGCAACCTACGCTCGAATATAGCTAGCTTCGCAGTCAACAGAGCTTGACTTTCATGTAACTTACGGATTATGCACAGCACCAATTGACCTAGTGGAAATCAAGAAGAAGCCAAGGAATACTTTAGCATTAAGTACAAGCTATGCGGATTCAAGACTGAGGATTTTTTCCTTCCCAATGGCTCAGCCATTGGGTCTCCCCCCCCATCGTCCTGGCTCAGTCGCGACATTACAATCTTTAATGAAAATCTTGAGTTCCATGGCAATTATACCTCCAAGTCGGATGAAGAGCTTCAACAAATTACGGATGTGGGACTACTTTCAGGAAAATACCCCAACAACTGGGCTATAATGGTGTATAATGGATACCAGGAGTCTCGAGCGTAGCAAGGGTTGTTCATCCAAAAAAAAGTCTGTCGGCGGTGTTCTATCGTGTGAATAGATTCGGGTGAATAAGGAGATCAGTTCAGACCGCATCATAGTCGAGAATTATTTGGGCGTTTATCGTCGATTTGGGCTGTGATGGCTAACCGCTGGAGATAGGACGAGAAGTGGTATGATATTTTTATGCTTTGTTTAGCTTTGACTAATTTGAATGTTAAGTGGCATCCGCTACGTAATGAAGATGGTAAGATGGCTAGATTTGATTGTATGGGAAACATTGAGGGAAATGGGCTTGAAAAAATAGAAAAAACGCAGACTGGCCCAGCAGCGCTATCGCGTGAAACGCAGGGAAAGGGTATCGGCGGAGCTAAGAAGTAGTGCTCGTACGGAGGAGGGGGATTCTGCAATGCTTGATTTACTCAATAACTGAGGCAGTAGTATTTCAGTTGGTAAATGTGGTTTTACTAGGTCTCAACCGCTGTTAGTTCTTGCGCAAAGATCCTGTACGGTATTGCGCAAATACTCGATTTTTTAGGTAACGGCTTGATATTTCAGGACAAACAGCATAGCTAACGCGTCCAGTAAGTCATTTCGAGACTGAAATTAGAAATGTTATCGTGTACAGTAGTTACAGAAACACATACATAATAAAAACATTTTTGATATTTTGATATTTATAGCAAAAAAAAGATACGTTTCGTGCCAAGTAATAAAAACCGTTCATTTAGTAGGGTAGTGAGGGTAACTGTGCAAGGGCACCCTGCGAGTATGCTGCATTTCTCGTTGGCAATACAACCGCTCATCCGGCGGGTCGCTGATGGGAGGGTATCATTTTGAATCAGTGGTACGCCGGCGATGGTACAAATAGGGTAACTCTATGGTCCACGGCGACCACTGCAGTCCCTCGCGCTCACGGCCAGTCTTATGGTCTGTATTAACCCCCATAATACCCGTATCTCCTGGCTGCATACTTCACCAGTTGACCGCGCTGCTTTCTTAAGCGATTTTTGCTTGCATAATGCGCCAGCGACGGTTTCGAGCTCCTCAAGGCCCCGTTTTGTAACGCTGCCTTCACGAAAACATTCCTACGCAGCAAGGTAGAGTGGTACCGTCCCACCCTGGCGTTGCTGGAAGGGGTCCGAGACCCTAGGGCCCGCTTCGCCTAAGTGTCTCCAAATGCCGGGTGCCTCACACGTTTCGGCTTGCTGACCCTCAGCACGCCGCGAAGCCTGCAGCGGAGTTTGACTCCGTGAAGCGATCCGCCTACGGCGCGCTGCATAATGTCCCGCTCACCGACGACGCTTGGGAACAAGAATGTCTCCCCCTTCGTCTTGGGGGACGGGTTCTCCAGGATTGGCCCCGCGCTGCACGCAACTGTCGCCGCCAGCATTATGGACGCTGCCCCCGCCCGCTTAAGTACAGACAACTAAGCTATCCCCCTCCGTCGCCGTATTTGGGACACCGGCACGTGGCGATCGATATTTCCTGGTCAGGCAGGCAGCCAGCACCTGCGCAATTTGGTCCGCCAGATCCAAGGGGATCCATTTGCCACCGACCTAGGCGTTTTTGACACCACCTCCCTTGCCGCCATGCCCGTCAACCTGCAACCTCATCTAAATCGGGCGCTGCAAGAGCCAGGGCAAAAGAAGTTTTGGGAGGACGAACAATGGAAGGGGATGCCTCGTCCTACCTTCAACTCTGAGATGTCCATACGTCGGGCGCCGAGCCAGCAATCCCCTTTTCGTATAGCTGCTTCCGATGATATGAGGGCGTGGGAGGGCTTATTCTTTTTTGAAAGCCAAATTGAATTGGGCGGAGATCTGGAACGTCGGCTAGGAGAGAGGAAAAGACCTCCTGCGATGGCTTTTCGGCAGTGATATAAGAGGCAAGGTGGGCGATAATTAGATGGAGTACTGTATGTTGGTCCCCTTTGAGTACGAGTTGATTGCACAGCAGTACGACCTGCTCCTGACGCAAATGGCTGAGCTCTTCGTGCACACTCTCGACGGCCCCGTTCAACTCTTCTTCCTTCGTGAAATCAAGGCTTCGGACTCGTATCCGACGATCAAGCAGAAGATGTTGGATGAGTATCACTCCGACGCTCGCCAACCCCAAGTCGAGGGACATCTTCTCCTAGCTCCGCCCTCGCAAGCTGTGCAGGAGGAGAGCATCACGGACGTCAGCAAGGGACTCTCCACGCTCGTGACCAAGATTGGGGAGCTCTTTCCTCAGTGTCACCTTGAGTTCCAGACGGACCGACACAAGATTCGCTACCTCTGCGACTCCGTAGCGGAGTTCTAGAATAGTCGCTCGGCCCAATGGAGAACATAAAAGCCGAGAGTTACAGCTTCAAACGTCTATTCACCCATGCATGAGTCCATCCAGCAAAGCGAAGGTGAAAATGCTGCAAGGCGAAGTCACCGGACATTCAGTTCCGGCACACACCCACATCGGGCAGTGCTCGCACAACCCGCGCTATGTCCGCCGTGGCCAGATGGCGTGAAGCTCCAAAGGACACTCCGGGCAACTTCTATGAAGCTCGCCGCATGGGCATCTGCTTCAAGTGCCTTAAAAATTGGGAGCCCAAGCACAAGTGCAAGCCCAGCGCTTTCCACGAGAATGTGCGCGATCGCTTCAAGTCTGGAGAATCGCTCGTACACTTGGTCTCATGCCTCTCGATGCTATCGAAGATGATGAAGATCATGATCAAGGTAGCCCGTCACGACCGCGCATGCTCAGTCCACAGCACCTTGAGGAGTTCGACTCCTACCACGCTAAGCTTGATGCTGCAACTTCCGATGGTGATTCGCAGGAATCCGTCGACGAAGCGATCGTCACTCAACACATCACCAGTGCAACAGTCCGTATCTCAACACGGATGACCAGTATTTTCTGCAGGGCGACGAGGACCACAGCCTCAACCTTGCCGCCCAGAATCATTGAGGCCACCAACGATCGACTTCAACTACGATCACGCCCACACATGCCGCCGGAGACCCATTCGAAGCAAGAACCGATTGGATTCTGTGTTGACATCGGCACTGAACGCTCTGTGATCGGAAACCAAGAGCTGTCGGCTTCTCCACCACCTTGGCCGCCGAGAGAAGAGACTCAAACCATCTATGAACTCGTTCCGTTTTGCGGATACAGTCTTCGAGTCTCTCGGCACAACAGTCCTACCGCTCGGAACTCCTCTCCATTTCAACACCATACTCGTCAGATGGATGTCTTCGACGCCAACGTTCCGGCACTTCTCGGACTAGACGCCATGGATGAGCACTCGCCGACACCATGCATCGTTACCAACAAGTTGGTCAAACGTGTGGTTAAGCGAGGCAAATCGACTGACCTGTGGAGCATCAAGTTGACTCGCGCGCAGTCCAACCATCTCTTCGCACCGCTCAAGCTTCCCAACGTCACGCGATTCACACGAGTACAGCTTCACACGCTACACAGGTAGCTTTTCACCCATCGCCCGCAAGTTGTTCAACTTGATCAAGAAGGCCCGCCCGTAACACGCTACGGCGGAGACCAGAGAGGTATTGGAGGAGATCACCGCCCGGTGCGATCCATGTCAAAGGATGAAGACGACGCCACTTCGCTTCCGCATCAGCTTCGGAGCTGTAAACGTGCGCTTCAACGAACGCATCATCATTGATATCATGTACCTTGATGGAGACCCAGTGCTCCACATAGTCGATGAAGGCACGCACTTCAGCGTTGCCAAGTTCCTTCCGGACATCTCCGCCAAGACGCGATGGCAAACAATCCTGAGCTCATGGGCCACCATATGCACAGGAATGCCTCATCGCATACTGGTGGACCAAGGCAGCTCCTTTGGCGAAGGTTTCGCTGAGCTTTGCCGCATCGGTGGCGTTGAAGTCCAACGCACGGGCATCGAATCCCATTCAAGTCTCAACCTCGACGAAAGATACCATCAACCACTCCGCACATTATATCGCAAGCTCCGATCGGAACATCCCGCCGCGGACAAACATCTCACCCTGGCGTTGACCGTCAAATCAATGAACGACACGCTTGGGCCGAATGGTGTTGTTCCATCGACTCTGGTATTCGGTAAGCAACCACCTGTCTTTACACGCTCCGAGAGCACCAACAGGCGCTCGACGTTTGACGACCGCGCAAAAATCGCGTTCGAAGCGCGCAAGGAGATGGAGTAGCACATGGCTAAGGTCCGTATTGATCTTTCTTTGCACCAAGTAGTTCCTACAGCAGCCGACGTCACGTACGAGCGAAACGACGAAGTCCTTGTTTGGCGTGAGAAACTGGTAAACAACTGCATTGGCGAATGGGTTGGACCATATTCCGTGGACGACTGGGACCCGAACAAGAAGCTCGTGTATGTTCGAGATTTACCTGTAGGCCCTTGTCGTCCGCAAGAGGTACCTCCGCCCCGAAGTCGCCACTCACACATTTGTGGTCGACGTGGTTGTGGGAAATAATCCGATAGGTTCGTCAGTAGCGTAGAGAGTTGGTAGAGCAGGGATAAACCTATAGGCTACAGTAAATACCAATTGGAGAAAAAGTTTGCAAGGAAGCGTAGGATAGTACGGCGTTCAATGGGTGTACGGTTAACCTACTGGGTGAAGGAGTCCAGGGAGGTGTCGGTGGCTTGGAGATGTATTTGTGAGTCATCAGGTGCTTACCTCTTTACTAGAACATCAAGGGACAAACTTATATATGGAAAATATCTAAAACGCCGGCGATGGGACTGTAAGGGAGGAATGGCCCAAAGAAAGGGATCTAACAGGGAATCCAGCGCCTGTAGAAAAGGTGAGCCACGAGCTCACCTTTCCAAACCTCTGACGGTGCGTACCTTGCGGGAGTCTACGACATTTCCCTGAGGGCTGCACTGTATCCAACGGGACCCTACAGTAATCTCCATCGGGATCCTAAAATATCCATCCATGACGGCCAGCAATGCACGTCAGGCAACCACTGGAACATTACACCAAACCACTCGGCTTACATTAATCCAACAGGGAGCGGACGCCAACTTGGGAGCGAGACACAACCATTTGGGACGCCATTACACCACAGTGGTCAAAGGCCTTCGCAACATGTCCCATATCTCGGACACCCGCATGAAGGAAGTCATACCACCCGACGACCCGCGCGCCAAGTCCGCCGAAATGAAGAAGGCCATCCGCGATGAGGTCGATGGGTTCGTGAGCCGCGGCTGCTTCAAGGTCATGAAGAAACGCCAAGTACCCCGCAACGCCAACGTTCTCCCGTGCAAGTACGTACTCGAGATCAAGTACAACGAAACGTACCACAGAGGTAAAAAGCTCGTTTCGTACTCGGCGGTCATCGAGACAGACGCAAGGCGTTCCTCGTGCACACGTCGCAAACAGTGCAACCCTCGTCAACCCGGCTTCTATTTGCCAACTCGGAGATGAACGACTTCGTCCTTTGGTCTGAGGACGCGCCGCAAGCGTACACTCAAGCCGACGAACCACTGGCACGCCTGGTCATCATCTATGATGTGTCACCCGAATTCGGACTTGCAGACGACGGGTACCTTCACGTCGTCAAGCCTGTGTATGGCCTCTCCGACTCGAGAGACTATTGGCATACCACATCGATCGCCACTACCGCAAGGACTACACATGGTCCCGCTTGCGTCCGACCCAGGTCTCTTCATTGACAATACCGACGGGATGTTGTGCGAAATGAGTGGCTTGTATGTTGACGACTACTCCGAACCGGCGACAAGGCATTCCGCAAGAAGTGCAAGGCAACGTCCAAGAAGTTCAGCACGAAGGTCAAAGCTCAACTGCCGATCGAGTTCACCGGCTTCAACATCGAGCGAACACCGGGGCATGCTGACTATAAGCCAAAACGATACCTTCGCAAGCTTGAGAGCTCCAAGTGACGCTGACTTCGCGGAGTTCCGATCCATGTGGATGAAGCTCGGATGGCTTGCCAACACCCGACCCGACGTCCTGTTCGAGATCGCCACTCTCGCGCAAGTGACGCTGGAGCACTTCAACTCCGACGCAAAGGATGCATCAAGCGACTGAATCGCTCTGTGCGATACGCAGTTACTCACCGCGTTCCCCTGGCCATCCCCAAGCTCGACGCAAAGTCAGTGCGTGTCGTTGGATTCTCCGACGCATCCTTCGCAAAAACCGCGACCTCTCCACACAACTCGGTTACATCGTGCTATTTGTCGACCGTCATGGAACAGCGCACCGTTGGTCTTCAAGTCGTACAAGTCGCGTCGCATAACACGCTCCGCGATGGCCGGCGAAGTAATCGCGTTCGCCGACATGAGTGATGCCGCAGTGACGCTCAACAAGGAAGTTGCCCGCTTGCTAAACCGCCGCATACCGCTGCACCTCCTTACGGACTCCAAGTGCCTCTTCGATGTCATCTCCAAGGGCTCCCGCACATCGGAAAACGCCTCATGCTAGACATCGCGGCCGCGCGTGAGCAGTTCCGCAACAGGATGTATCGGATATTGGGCCGTGCGCAGTGCCGACAACTCGCCGACGGGCTCACCAAGTCCATGCAACAAGCCGCGCTACGTGATGTTATAAGCAACGGCAAGCTTCACGTAACACCAGTTCAAACCATTATCCGCACGCCACACGAAGATAGTGCACACCTGTCGTCGCTCACAAATGAGATTCACTGTTCGCCTCTCTATCCGCCTAAATGCGAAGGTTTATTGCCGCCTGCAACTGTACGCTGCGTCCACAACACGACCCAAGAGAACCCACCTCGCGAAGTCCATGACGCGACCATACGCAAGGCAGCAGCGATCCATGAGATCGACGTATCAGCCCATGGTGTTAATTGGTCACATTGTCTGCCAACCATCCTTCCTCGTAACCCTTCGCAATGCCTGGGTAATTCCAATATCCGCGTGGTAGACAATGCAACCAAATCTCTGAAACGCCTCTCGTAACCGGGCCGAATCCCACAACACAGGTTTCAGGAGGATGCAAGATAGACTCTTTGATTCAGTGTGCGTGAGCGCGGTTTGGAAGGCCAAAGACGGACAAAGCAGCCTTGTGTTGGGCTTGACGGCGAAGTAGTGCCCCGCAACGGAACCGTTCGGCAACGCTAAGTTGGTCAAACCTTAAAACTGTGTCGACGGGTAGCCAAGGAGCGCTGTGGAGACGACGCCGTCGCGTATTGTTTTGCCATTTGCAAAGACGCGCATTGTCGTCGCCGTGCGTCGATAGAATTTGCTACAAGCTACTGTATTTTGACATTGGGGGAGTGTCAGTAATTGTATGATCTGCGAGATCATACAGTGTACACTGGTCACACGTGTGTGTAACCGTTACCATAACATGTAGATATTTCTATCGACCCCTCGTAGTCGTGGCTCTATAAGAGCGACGACGGAGGGGTACTGTAGCTACTTTCTACTGTCGAGTATCGAGGATTAAGCTAGTATTGACAATACAGTCTACTGGCTAGTAAGGGCGAGACGCCGCTGCACCCTCTTTCTAACTCAATTCTCTCTCCTTTCCCGTTGGCTCGGACCGACGAAGTAATCCTCGGGATCACGCGACAGCCTTGGCGGCATACTGCACAGTGTATTGTAAGAGGTGTTGAGGCGACGCTTTGAAAGGAAAAACGGTAAGAAAAAGGTTACAGTACAGTACGCTTGGCCCAAGAAAAATAGAAGGTCTTTTGCAAGCATTCCGGATACAACCGACCGCATCTTCCAAAGGTACTGTACTGTACATTAAGATAACCCAAAAATTCCCGTACAGGTGTTTGTCGTATGGCATCAATCAGGAGTCCTGACGCAGCAGTGTACTTTACTTCGTACGTACTGTACTGTACTGTATGCAGCACAGCATTACCGCCGACTTCGCGAAACATGCGTGCAGTCAACTTATCATCTTTCTCCTCCTCTAGAGCTGGAGCGCTCTTCACCAGGCAGTCAAGCTGCTGGTGACAATCCCCAGGACCCCTCAGCCACCACCCTACATCCGAAAATGCCGCCCAGACCTCGACCCGTCATAATCGTCACCAATTTTCAGAATGGTGACATCCTCACCTACCCGTTGGCTATAATAAAAGGCTCCATTCCCCGCCCACCCGTCAAATCCACATTTCGACGCCGACACCGTCCCCTACCTACAACTCGCACCCAGTTAACCTGTGCAAATTCATTGCCCTCTACTCTCTCCAACCCGGCCCCAACCAAATCCACTTGTACCCTGCACCACCAAAACCCTCACAACCCTCCACCCAGTATACCGACCACACTTCAGCATCCCACACCCTCACCCTTGTCTACCACCCCCCATCCCAGCACGTCCTTTCATACGTCTAGTCTATCTTGTCTGTTCCGATTCTCCCGGCTCCTTCCAATCCCCAGATCCTGCCCATGTCCAACATTCTCTCCGCAATAAACCGCATTCAAAAGCCGGTCTCATGCTCCAGTCCGCCATGGCCGAGATGATGCACGCCCACAATTTCCAACGTCGCACCTTCGCCCTTGCCCCCGAGGTTCGCGTCCATCGTCTTGCAAATCTCACCACCCGAGAAGCGCACGCCATGTCCGGCCATGAGCTTTACACTCATGTCCACTCCACACTGGCCACCCTGCCTCACCGTGAACGATCAATCGATGTAGCAATCATGAGCTTCACTACAATGACACGTGGTCAAATCAAGGCGCACACTGCTCTAGGTGGTGGCAGGTTGGCCTTGTTTGGTGGAGCGTCTTTGTTTACATGGCCGGTGGATGTCAATGAGATTGTCATGCGCTTGAAGGACTTTCGTCCTTTGATAAGCGGCAGTATTTTGACGATTCCGCCTTTCGGATGGACGTTTGGACGCCGCATGTGTACCGCGACAACAATTGGCGCCGTGTTGCATGAGACCGGCATTGTTTATCGCTGCGGCATCCCACAGGAGAGGCCAATCAGGGAGGAGGTGGAATTATGTCACGAGGGTTTGATCATTTTGATCGTCTTTTTGTGCAAGCTGGCGTGGGAGAGGCATTGCCGTTTTGGGATCGGGGGAGTGCTGTGCGGTTGAGACATCATCGCTTTTTGAGTTTCGAGGGAGAGGAGGAGATGAGAAGACTTAGACTGGTGAGAATTTGTGGCGCGAGTGGGGCGATTACGGGCCGCGGTTTGTAAAGGTGGGCCAAAGGGTTGTGTGTCGGTCAGAGGTGGGCATTGGGCATGTGGGGTATTACAGCAATGGCGATAACGCCAGTCACGAGGAGTTTGAGGTGGATGAGGAGCCAACGGAATTCTCGCTGCCAGTGCTTCAGGATATTCGCGCAAAATGTCAGATGTCGGTCGAGGATCGATTGGTAGTTAGCGCAATTGACGTCTTCGGGAGAATTGTGGACCAACCTTATGATGACATTCGATAGTTTGAAGGAAACTGGCAACTTTCAGAGCATCCGCATTGGTTATTAGAGAGTTAACGATTCCTGCATCGTAACAAAGTCGACATGGTTTGATCAGGCAACCTAAGAATAAGGTCGGAATGGTCGAACCGTGCGCATGTCTGACTTGTAATTTTTAGTCGGCTCCTGACTAAGAGTTCAGATCAGTTAGTACACACACTGAACCAACACTAAAATCCTGGCTTAACTAAAGGAGATAGCCTACATCATTGAGGGATTGAACAGAGTAGTAGGTTATGGATATGTCCTACTGTTCAGTAGTCGGGAGGGGGGAGTAGCAGGAATAAGTGAAGTTAGTCTGGGACAGAAGCGAAGGACACAGGAATGCCGGGATCCTCGGCGGATCGTCTCCCAATGTTTCACAATCGATGAGCTTCCCCAAAATATTTTGAATCCACCGGCACCGTTCTCGGCTCCCTCTGCCAAGCCCGCAGTTCCATTATCAGTTGCCTGCGCCGACTTCCAGGTGGCTACAGGTACTCCACCTTGCGATCCCCTTCCTCCGACCTAAGAGCGTGCGAGCCTGAAGCATCGCGAGCGAGCAGGACACACCACAATTTCTTGTTTCAGGCACTGCATACTGTTCCTGGGCGTGCTCCCTGAGCCTCAGCTCAGGGTCGAGTTTCGGGCTCACCGGAACTCTCTCTTTGGCAGCAGTGCGAGTGGCTTTCTTACGACCCAATCGTGAGCCACTTGCTGTGTACTCAATGATGAAATGATCTCTGATAAGCCATGCCGCAACGATATCTGGACACCCTTTTTTAAGATGCCTCGGCTACCCTTGTGCTCCTTGGCCACTGCCAAGCTGCGACGGATTCCCGCAGTAACGAAATGTGTATATACAAGTCCGGCTCACTGTGTTGTTCTTCA
This sequence comes from Kappaphycus alvarezii, assembly GCA_002205965.3. Lineage (NCBI taxonomy): Eukaryota > Rhodophyta > Florideophyceae > Gigartinales > Solieriaceae > Kappaphycus > Kappaphycus alvarezii. Next base: position 1,265,069 of record NADL03000705.1, on the reverse strand, counting down.
ACACAACGACGGCATCCGCAATTTTTTCAAAAGGAAGGTGTTCAAACTATCCGGCCGCCCAATCATCGGTTCCTCCGCTACCTGGCACCACCGCCAACCACCGCCCTCACATATTTGTCCAGCTCCAACGCCGTCCACCCGATCTCTCGTCGAGCCTCCCCAGTGTATATGAAATTTCGATACAGTGCACTCCCTCTTTAAAACGTGGCCGTTCACACGGAGCGCCGCCTCGAAGCCTTGAAGCGCTGCCGACCTTGCTGGTAGAGGCAAACTGCCGATACTCCGGCGGGCAATGCGTGACGCTCTCGATTTCCATACCAATTCTTTGCGGTTTCTTTACGGGCAGCGGCATGTCATGTGTATGGCCTTTGATACCCTCGAAACTCCTTGCGAAAGTCAGAATAGTGCGACGAAAGATTATGAGCAGACTAAGCGGATAGTCAGTTACGGTGAGTGATTGCCAGGCGGGGCAGTCAGTCGTGATGAGGAATTTTTGTAAGAGGATACGTTGCCTCTCTTTCACTTTGCATGTCTGGCCAAATATGAGTCAGGTCAATTTGCTCGCTGCAACGCATTACCAAAATGGCGTTGCCATTGCAGGACAAGAGTTTCGCAATGATTCGAGAGAGAATGAGTGGAAAATGGGTTGGTTTACGGTAAGGTTGGGCGAAGGTTTGGACCAGCACCACAGGGTTTCAATGCAAGTTCTTTATACCAGCTGGCACTTGCAGGAGAGAATATTACACCATATGGATCATTTCCGGAATGTGGATCATTGATGATTAGTGTACTTGTACTGTTTGGACGATCAGATAACCTTTAAGAAAAAAAGGTGCAGTTATGAAAAGGCGTACTCTTAAGCAAGTCGTCATTGAAGCGATCAGTCCATGACAGCTTACGAGAGGTTTTGGGACATTCGGCAATAGGGCACGCTGAGGACTGCAGCCTATCGTATGATAGCACACTGTAATGTAGTTTACTGTAAACTGCTAATACTGTACACAATTAGAACCCTCTATCAAATGGAATTCAATTCTAGGGTTTTGTGCTGTACCGTACCAAACTGTACAATATTGTACTGCACGACCACGCACGAGATGGAGGCTCAGCTGCTAAATTCCTCTGCGCACACAATGATGCCGCCTTCGAATTAAATCCAGTATGAACCTACATTCACTCTGCACGTATAGACCAACATCATGGCTCCATTCCTCAAGAGCTGGCAGTCTCTTATCAACTTTCACCTTGCACCAATCGTCTACGCAACTCTCCACCATCGCCGCCCCCATTTCCATCCCCCGACTATGTCAACACTCCATTCCTCCCAGCAAACCCATCTTTCTGCTTTCACATCCTCTACTTGCTCATTCTCCTTTGCAACCCTGCACCTCAGCTCCCCTTTCCTTATCCACACACAGCCTCCAACGCGTCCACACCAATTTTGACTCGCAAATTCCCTCCGACTCCCAAACCCTGCGTCGGAAACTATACATCCGCCCCTAACCCCAGTCTTTCTCACCACCCATCGCAATCATCTCCTCCCCACCGTCAACTCCACTCCGTCCACGATGACTCACTTGTTGTGTCTCGCAACCAAACGCCTTCCGATCCCTCGGATCAAATAATCAAAAATTATCGCCCGGAGCAACCCGACAAAATGCCCAAATTCGGAAAACTTGAGCCTTCCATTCCCAAAACGATCCGCCCTGTCCTGCCCAGACATTAGTCCCCAATCAACCCAAAACAGCCCCGGCAAAAAGGTGCGCACCCCTACATTCTCTCCTCATCTCTCGCTTCCCTCATCATTCATATCACCGCTCTCTACTGCTAACCACCCTTACAATTCGTATCTGCCTCCCTTGCCATCGTGCCACAGGCCTCTAAACATGAAGACCGAAAGAAAAGCTCTCGCGCATGTCCATATTCTCAGTCATTCACCCCGCACTTGCAGCTGCTCTAACCACTGACCGCACACATCCTATCAAACTTCCGGCCAAGGGACCTCTCTCCAAAATTGAGTACAGGTCTTCACCCTTAAAAGGCACTGAAACACGCGATCGTTTATCCCTAGGCCTCTATCCCGGCGCCTCCCTCTCTCCGCTAAAGCCTGCTCTACAAACTCCCAAACGCGCTATTTCTACTCAACCAACAAAAGATCTTACCTATCGCACTCACCTCTGACATCGACTGCTCAACCTGATGACCCTCTGCTACACATCACATAACTCAACTCGAGCAACCCACATTTCAATCTCAATCAGACCGTCACCATCAGACTCTGCCACCGTACGCCAGTACGAGTCATGACAATGCCCATTCAGAGTCAGGTCAAAGTGCGGCGCCCCAAGCCCAAAACCAGCTGCCACATTCCCCACTGCCAAAATCCCAATTAGACTCTCAGCTGGACTCTGAACCAATAGCCGCATTGAAAAGCTAGGCACATCCTTGTGGACCACCATAATGGGAAATGTCAAACGGACTGTTAATTCAATTACAGCGCAAAGAAACACAACCTCCAACCCCGATTCAACCCGAGGCATCGACCAACAGGCAACAGAAATCGGATATACTGAAGAGGAGCTCAATGCACTCATCGATGACATGATGCGAGAGATTCAATCGCGCAGTGAGGATGCCCAAGCTCATCAAGAAATGCTAAAAAGAACAATCGTTGGAGCGCAAATGACGATACCGGGGGCGGACCTTTGGTTAATATGCGTACACAAGTGCTTGTCGACCCTGAGATTGTGGCACAAGCGCTAGCGAGTTCGGCACGTAAGTTGATTCTGTCCAAGCATCCGCGTCCATCTCGGGAGGCAACGTTCGAACTCCTCCGGGCCGCACAAGTGAAGCTCGTTGAAGTTCTACGGCCAGTGGTGAAATAGCGGTCCACTCTAAATGAGCACGTGATTAAAAAATAACTGCCTAGATGGTCATGACCTGCCGCGGATGACCGTATACTCTCTATGACAGCCGCAAAGTCATCGCGACTCAACCCAAGACCCTTGGCCGCTTTGTACCATTCTGAAATTTGCGTACGCGAGGACAGGAAGGGGTTGTCGTTAGCAATATCGCAGCGTGAAAGACAGCAGGCGCGTGTCGCAACTCATCATTCTGTTTCCATGGTGAACTTACCATTCGCGGCACTGGAGACCGACATGTTAATGCCATGATCGTCTCCAAGCAATTGCGCAAATCGTATGTCCTTTTGTGCATGCTCCAGCGGAAAATTGGTTTCGTAACCCTTTGCACCATGCTTCATTTTGGGCCCTTTAGCGCAAACATTGGATTGTTCATCGCACCGAGAGATCTGCAGTTTCAGAAAAATTTTCAGATTAGTCAATCTCAAGGTCGCAAGTGCCTGCACGCTTTGAACGTGTGGGGTATTAGCAAATTTTGTTGACGTACATAATCTCCAGCATGTCCGGAACAGACAGGCCCAGTGCCTCACTCAAGACAATACTCTCCCCCAAAGACGCAAGCATAGTAGCCATAAGTTGGTTGATAACCAACTGCAACCTCAGCCAATGCCAGGCACATTATCAAAACATAATCATACGTCAGCAGTGTTCATTGGTGGCCGCAACGGTCCTCCTGCAATGCATCCGCGAGCAGGCAGCAACAATATGCACGCAACGTACCTTCATCTTGGTGCCATTCCCAACAGCGCCCAAGTACCAAGCCCTCTTGCCCATACAGTTAAGGGCCTCCTTAACAACCTATGGTCAAAGACCCACTTATCTCCAGCACACAAAAACAACAAAGTTCCGCCCTCTGCCGGTCCTTTTGAGCCACTAACAGGGGCCTCCAAAAATCGTCCACCTCTCTCGACCTCCCTGCCGTCCTGACCATATCTCCACTTTCAATGTAGAACAGTCGACAATTGTTTTTCCCTCCTTCACACCCTCCATAGCGCAACCCTCCATTTCAAAGAACACTCTATTGACCACCTCTGGTGTCGAAAGCATCGAAAAGGTTACATCCGATCCGGCAACAACTTGTGCAGGAGTGGCGCTGTTTCAAGCACACAATTATCGCCAATTACGGCCTTTAAAGCGTTTCTTATCACTGCGGTTCCACACCAAGAGGGAAGGAAAGCAGGAGAGAGATTATGGCCATTGGAAGCCCCATCACACCGAGACCGATAAATCCGACCTTGGTAGTCGCAGGTGAGGATTGTGGGGTGAGACAGAGGAAACGGGCTGTGGATGGGGCGGGGGATGAGCGTCGGGTGAGAAGATGGCGCGCATGGCGGGTGAAAGGAAGGGGGCGGGAAAGGGTTGGTGCGAAGGAGAGAATTGTTGAATGCGACATACTGGGCAAAGTCAATGCAGGGACGATTGGTGAGCAGGAGGTGGGGCTGCATTGGACGACTCTCATAATGTGCTCTCGAAGACCTTTGATTGGCAGTAACAACTGAGGGTTTTCTGACCAAGGGAATGGAGCTCAAGATGAACAGATCACGGTTCAGGCATTCAAACAACGTGGACACGTACACAGATTTAATCCGACAAGAATGGAAGGGATCACACATTATCATGCCAGATATAGTACCGTACTGTACAGTAAGTACAGAACGGTACGTGCCAAAGCACATGGCTGTTCAATTTCATCTTGCTCGCGGCCATTCCAAGATTTCAGCTCCAATCGGGTGACGAAACTCTGCACGTTACGGGGCACGATATGTCACAGATGCAACAGATTACGCATCGAAACTTTCTATACAAGAGTCTCCGCAAACAAGTCCAAAGCCACCGGCACAAGATGGCATCCTAACCTCGATCGTCCCGGCAGTGCCTCGCCAGGAATGGCTGCTACAGCACTGTCTAGGTCCCTCTTCTTCCATTTAAAATAAAGTGTACGAGACCTGCAAAGTATTGCCTTGCAACTAATCAGCTCAAAGTCGCACGATTAGGGCGGTCGAAAGCCTATGCGGACTAGGAGCTGTCCAAGTGAAGGACCAATTTCATCGGCGATGAAAAACAATCGGGACACTCCGACTGACAGAGCGACTTGTAGATGCCAATTAGAGAGGGAGAAGCGCGCTTTATAGAGTCGTGTACCGTACGAGGAGTTGGATAGTTTGTGGGCAATTTTGCATCTACGTATCGCGTGCCTCGTTCTTAGAGATACTATAATTGCAAAACTTGCAGTGTCCGCCCAGTCTCAATTACTTCTGTCGTGTAAGCCGCAACCGAGGCGCTCTTCAAAATCTGTCCCGGTCGGTAGGGAGGCGATGTATTACTGTTTTGCTCAAGTCGGTAAAGGCGAAGATGACGTCCTTTCCGAAATCAACAGTGACTGCAAACCTTGATTCATCAATCTCATTGTTGTTTGTTTACTTGAAACGCCACTCCCCACAAGAAAACCTTTTCCCCAACATCCACCTCACTTCTGCATCAAACTAGGACATTTCGCCAATGTCTAAATACCTCTTCAGTTGTACATTACATTTTGCTGATCCAAGTAATGACAATTCTCTGAAGAATCCCGTCCAGCTTTCCACCAGACTTTACTGCCAATGTTGCGCCCATTTGTGCAAAGGTTTAAAAGCCCTGATCCTCACTGGAACCCACCACGACATACATTTTTCACTTCCACTTGGTCCTACTTGACACACGACAGGTCGGAGAAAACAATTGCCACTTCAAGCCATGCCTAGCCTTCCTGATCGCAATTTTACGCTTTGTAAGCCGTTCCTTTGCCTCATTGATCGCATGTGAGCTTCCTCAAACGTTTCCTTTGGCTCTCCAGGTCGGTATGATGAAATTATTTGCCGTACTACTCCATCGGCTTCCGCTAGGCTTCTGCTCCCCCGCCGGCTTCCTCCTCACGTTATCTGCCACTTTCGTGACCGTGTCTTCCCCTCGCAGTGTTTTGACACCATTTGCAGATGTTGATCATTACCATCAGCACCACCACGATCACTTTCACCATCCGACACCACTACATTCTTTGCTGACAATCCATCCGGTTCAACTCCGGACTCACCTCCCACTTGCTTCCCAGAAGCCTGGTGTTCCTTTTTTTTCACAACACTAAGCTCAACCTTTGCCGAAGCACCACTATTGTCTCTTCCCCATCTAGTTTCCTTTCGCCGTTTTGCTCGAGTGCTTGGTAGTGACTCTTGTCCTTTTGCCATCTGGTTTCCTTTTCCCGTCTTCTTTCGCAAACTTCTCAGTGCGCTCCTACCCTTTTTTATCCAGTTTACGCTCGCTGTTTGCCCAAATTTGTCTCAGCGCCAATCTTGTCCTTCTTATATCCACATTCTTCTTTTTGTTTTGCTCCGAGTTGATTATGGCTCCCTCATCTGAATTATCCCTTGGCTTCCCATTCTTTGCTTTTTCGGTTTCTTCGCTCTCCATCTCCTCTGCCTCACTGTCTCCGTCAGGAAGTTCTTCTTCAATCTTCTTATCCGAAATTTTCTTGAGCTTGCATACAAAAAAGCCGTCAGATTATGGACGTGGGATGAATGCGACGGATTTGTCCAAGGATGGATGAAATCTATGCTGCCTCATTCGGGTAAATCCAGCCACCCCAAATGATACGCCCGTCTCGACGACCTTCACTTCCTCTTTCAGCGCGTAATCGACACAGCCTCGTTTTCCTCCACGAGCACAGAGCAAGTTGAATACACAACGTATCCTCCACTTTTGGACTTTGCATTCACGCAATCAATCGCTGCAAGTAGCAATTCCTTCTGAATACGAGTTGTGTTACCCAAATCCTTGCGTCGTCGGTTTGTACGGACCGCAGGGTCATGCTGATAATCCCAGTCCCAGAACAAGGAGCATCAAGCAAAACTCTGTCAAAGCATGAACCAAACACTTCCGGTAGTTTCAGTCCATCATAAGTTGCATACTACTGCGTTCTTCAGTCCAAGCCGGTGCACATTGGCGACGAGCGATTTGATACGGTCCTTCTTGAGATCATTGGCGACCAGTGTGCCGGTATTTTTCATGACCGCTCCAATGTATGTTGTTTTCCTCCCGGTGCAGCAGCCATGTCTAGCACTCTTTCATCCTGCTGCGGTGCAAGGGCTACAACAGGGAGGAAGCTAGATGCCGACTGAATCATGTAGTGCCCAGCCAAGTACTCCGGAGTTGCGCCAACCGGCACCTGAGAGTCGTACACACCAACCCGACTGCGGACCACTTCTCTATCGGGTCAACGTTCACTCCGCGCGTAATAAGGGCTTCGGCCAATTCCCTCCGCCTGGTCTTCAGCGTGTTGGTGCGAAGTCAACGGGCGTGGAGATTCTGACGCCTCCATGAAGTCGACAATCTCGGCGTTGGGGAAGACATCCATCAGACCTCGGCCAGCTCCTCATTATACCCGAAACATTCACATACAGCTTTTTTCAGTTCTTCGACGTAATCCTGACGCGATTTGCCTTGCTCCCTTCTTGTTTTGAAGTCAGCTAAGACTTGTAAATGGAGCGAATGCGCAACATCAGATCCTCCCGGGTTGCACCAATAATATCCTCCCCAGATTTCCCACCGCGACCTAAAGGACCAGCATCCAACTTAAATTGCGCGGCCCTGTCATTTGCGAGTTCGTTCTCTTCATGAAACTCTGCGGCTGCTTCCTCGGCCACACGTTGACGTTCGAGAAGAATTTGCTTAGACGCTAGCTCCAGCTTGTCAGGTGGTAAGCTTCTATCACTGTCCGAGTCTTCCTCATCTGCGTCAGTGTCGGGTGGCTCTTCGCAATCATCTGACGACGACGAGAACGGGATCTCTGGTTTCACGGATTTGACTCCATTGAGCGAGTCCTTTAGGTTATTCTCATGGTTGTCCTCTTCGTCACTGTCATCAATTTCCATCTCACTTCTGTCCTCGTCGCTGTTGTCCAGGTCTATGATTCTCTTATTAATCTCAAAGCAGTCATCATCTTCGGGCTAGACATGATTTGCCGTATCCTTTCCCCCTCTTTTCGTCTCTCGCACAAACTCAACTTCACTGTCGTCATTATTATCAGTCTTATCCTTTTCTTCCTGCTTCCCATTTGCACCCTTCCCCACATTGTCTTTCGTCCGCGATGCGCGTCTCGTTCATTTGACGGCACGGGACTTCTCCTTCTTTTTCATCACTCTCGTTTTCCTTCGCTGCTATCTCAAGCTTAGATTCTTCCCCACCTGCCTTCTTTAGCTGGTAAGCTAAACGACGGCGCCGCACGCGAATACGTTGTCCGGCGCCCGCTGACACTGTGACAGCATGTTCAAGACCAGTACCATGCTCCAATGCGCGTTTGTATCTCCTTGTTCGTCCGGTGCCACCCATTCTTCTGCTTCTTTCCCTAAGTTCAAGGGATTTGTGTATTGTGTTAGAGGAGAGCGCGCCTTGATTTGGGTTGACTCGAATATCGCGCCTTGATAGTTCTTTTCGATACCAGTTCGGATGGGGACAAGTGAAGACGTGGCAAACCTACGCCACCGCCGCCGGATTCGATGAATGACAGTCTGTCATGAGTCGGTCAAACAAAATTGGACAATGCTATACACGTGTACAGTTGGACACGTTTTAGTTTTGAATTGTTAGGTGTTGTACAAATTTTAATGACCACTTTTTTGGCCCAATGAGCGTACAGCTGTTGGGGTGCGCGAATGCTCCGCACCACAAATTCCCGTTGCATTGCCCTTTTTGTCCCGATCGATTACTGTAGGTGCTGTCAATTCTACCTACCCCCCTTACCGTTAGCATCGAAACGCTCGGCGACTGCTTTGGCTTCCATCGGTAATGTAATATCAGAGGTGTCCTCAACTGTCATCGTCACGTGTGCGTTGCCGCAAAGAAGCTTCCCCTGACCCTCCCTGATCAAATGGTTGCACTACCAGGTCCGCCTATTCACGTGCTTTACGGCACTGTTACCGGCAACGCTGAGGTAATCGCTCGTCGTATTCACAATGAACTTCCAAGCCATTCCCTTCCCCAGGGTTCCATGCTTTGCCTCGCAGACTACGCTAAGCTCCCTTGCTTTTCGCCAGAAGGCGAGCGCGCATACGCTGTCGTCGTAGTCTCGACAACTGGTGATGGCGACCCTCCAGAGACAATCCGCCCTTTCATGCGTCTCTTACGCAAGAAGGAGCCAGGTCGGTTGAAGCAGCTTTTTCACGGTACTTGCTTTAGGGGACACAAATTATGAGAATTTTGTGCAACCGGGAAAAGAGTGGACTCTGCTCTAGCAAAACTTGGGGCTGAGAGGTTTTTCAGAAGGGGAGACGCCGACGATGGGACTGGACTGGAAATTGTGGTTGAACCCTGGTTGTCGCTTTGTGGAAAGAGCTAAAGTGAGGATTGGAGACGAGCCCGAGATCGAAAGGGTTTCTGAAGACGACAAAAGTGGAGAGGAATCACAGCAGGAGGTGAACGGAGTTGATACCCCCCTGGGTGACGTTGTCAAAGCTGTCACGGTAAAGAGCTTGGGTTCGACGAATCTCGCCTGCCTAAGGTATACCCCCCAAAGCTTTCTGCAACAATCTTGGATGGCTCCGTGGCGGACTTCACACCGCCGACAAGTCTTAGCAGTCGTTCATCCCGGAAATTGTACGGGAGGCAAATGTCACTGGTGCTAAATTGCTTACTGCTACAGATGCGGAAGGAAGTCTGGCACATGGAAGTCACTTGCGTGGAAGGGCAGGAGATCCAAAAGCTTTATCGCCCGGGGGATGCATTCGGTGTGATCGTGGAGAATGACCCGGACGAAGTAGATAGGTTTCTCAAGGCTATTGGTGCAGCCGGGGATGATATGCTAAAAGTGGAGCACACTAATGGAACAGTACAGACGGCAACTGTGAGGCAATTCGTCGCCCAGGCAGTAGATTTGCGTGCTGTCCCCAAGAAATTGCTTCTTCGCTGTATGTCAGATCATTGCAAAGATATTGGAGAGCGCAAGAAGCTCTTGCATATTTGCTCGCGAGACGGAAGGAAGCAGTATACGGAAGAGATATCGGGAAGGAAAAGTCAGTTTTGCAGGTGCTAGAAGAGACGGGGCAGTCTTGCCGGGCGCCAGTGTCACTGTTCCTGGATCAGCTCCCGCCTATTGCGCCACGCTGGTACAGTGCGACATCATCGCCAGAACTGGATGGTGGCAATGTGTTACAATTTGCGTTTAGCGTGGTACAGCGGGTTTGGCGACTCGACGATGGCAAAGAATTGTAGAAGATTTTTGGATGGTGGCACAGTGACACCTATGCTCCTGATCCCGAGAGAGTCTGATAGTGTAAGTCACTTTAGGCCTCCGAAAGCCCTGGACACAGATTACATCATGATTGGTCCTGGAACCGGTGTCGCCGTTCCGCGGTTTCCTGCGCGAACGCAAAGCGCAGTTGCAAAGCAAAAGTCTTGCGCCGGATGGCTCCCAAGGAAAGACCATTTTATTCTTTGGATGTCGGCATGAGGACAAAGATTTCCTGTACAAGGAAGACCTGGAAGACCTTGAAGCATCTGGAGCTCTGTCTGTTCTAGATGTTGCATTTTCCAGGGCAGGTCCGCAAAAGGTTTATGTTCAAGACAAGCTGCTGCAAAGGTCAGGGGAAGTTGCTGATTTGGTTAAGAAAGGCGGACACATATACGTCTGCGGTGATGGAGGTGGCATGGCTCGAGGGGTCCATGAGACGTTGACGAAAATTGTGACGGAACTTTGCTGTGCCGGAATGAGAAGGAGGGCAAGGCACTGTTGCAAGAGATGGTAGACTCCCACCGCTACGTTAGAGACATCTGGTACTACGGGTAGGTAAACAATAGGATTCGGTAGTATCATGAGCTTTCTATAGCTGCAGAGAGATAAAGTTGTTGAATTAAGGACCTCGCGTTGCTTCTCCGGACTGTTGCGAAGCAGAAATGAATCTGGTTGCGTGCAGTCTTGTACAGTACAGTACAGTACTGTACTGCTGAGAAATGTTTGCCAGCTGCTGAGGATAGCGTACTCAGTGCCGACGTGCGTACTGTCTATCGGTCATAGCACTGTCCTCATATCCCTAATGCCTGGACCGTTCGAATAATCGAACTTGGCCCATTTCGGGCCACGCAGGGGTGAAGGCTGCAATGACTGTACGTTCGATTAATCGATTAATCGAACGTACTGAGCGTTTTTTCGCCTCCATTGCAGCTCCCTCAACTCCGGTTCTAAACCGCTTTGAATAAAAATTACCGCCCTCATGTTGCTAACACCACCCTACCCCAGCTTACTTTTTTGTCGTCCCCCCTGCAGTACTTTTCACATGAGCGATCACCAAAGTTCCCCATCTTCGCGACTTTCCCGACCCCCCACTCCGGATACGCTCCCGATCTCGACGTCATTCCCGGCACCACCACCCTTCTACCTGAGTCATCTACTCCCTGCTCCTACTGCAGTTTGCGGCTGTGGTTTGCATCAAACGCTGCGATTGTCGTTTTGATTGCTCACACACCCTTTCGATACAGGGGGGTCTCAAGATAACCCACACATGGATAGTGCACATCGTTCATATCGCACCTCCGGGACGCTTGGCACGGTTTTCTCTCAGTAGGTTTGAATGTATGTATGTTTCTATTTGAATATGAGTTTGAAATTATTTAATAGTTTGTGTTTTATATTTTACAAGAGCATTCTACACAAAAGGGGAATTTTTGGGTTGTTTTAATGCAAAGGAGATGTGGTCGGTTACATCCACGAGGTTAATACGTTATGCGGGAAAAGTCGTTCCTGATGGTAACACTACAGTAAATGACCTGCAGCAGCGTGCCTTTGGGTAACACAAATGCTTTTGTCGATTTACTGAAACCACCGTCTCTCGGGTGGCTTTGTGGCACTATAAAAGGAGACAACAAGCGCGTTCGTTACTGTGCTGCCCCAACAGGAAACCTGTAATAAATACAACCCTTCGTTCTAAAAGATTATGGGCCCAGCGCCTACAACGACGCTTTCGAACAATATACAATCTTCCTCAATCATGGAGACCGAGAAGATAAGCCCTTCGAGGAGAAGCACGACTACTTGCTATGGAGAATCCGAGTTGAGTCAATTTGTGATGCCAAAAGAATCGCTAATGTTCTCGGACAGAACCATAATACGTATGCTAGTGACGATGAGAAACGAAGAGAATTCGAGCCGGGAAAGAGAAGGGGAAGTGGTTTGATTGTTTCGGCTTTATCCGATGAAGCTTTGTGAGTCGTTTAGAAAGAGATAGGAAACCGGCATCGTATGTTGAAACGAGTTGACAGACGCTACGCGTCAACTTCCACTGCATCACGAATTACTAAGATTTGTGGGCTTATAAAACTACGCTACTCAGATGTGAAGCAAAATATCGGCCGTCATATTTGTAGTGCAATCATGAACCGCAAAAGGGGTGATGGGCACCGAGTTCGGGAGAAGGGTAAATGTGAGATCCCGTTTGGGGAGGCCCGAACGCCGGAAAGGGGGTGGTAGCTGTGGTAGAGATAACGACTAGCTCGAACTTCAAGGGATAGCCGCGACTGTTAAACGGATAGCGGGACGCAGAACGTGACTTCCACAATAGGGCGGGTCAATCCCAAACGTTAGAAGGACTAGGATCGACAAAGACAGGGACGAGCCCGAAGAAAGACAATTAGGGTCTAAGGTCGGGGGTCGTAAGGCTTGGGCGAAAAAGGTGCCTTTACTGTGGCTTCCCTAGGTTAGAGCCCACTAAGTAGTAAGAGTAGGCTAGAAACTAACGGAAAAAGGCTCTAATAGCATCAAATAAAGAGATACTAAAAATAGGTGCAAGCAAGGGAATGTCCAGATCAGCAGGGGAGGTTCCACGTGTAGTCCACTGTCCCATCAGGGCGCGTGCCAGCTTCGGCTGCATGCGCCGTTGGAATAGGGTGGGCCCGTGCCAACTATAAACCGTCCACGTGTATCGTAGCTGACGGTAGAACGTAGCTTTATGCAGAATCCAGAATAGACTGTAGAATAGGGGGCCCTTCAAAATAAGCGAAAAAGTAACATCAGGGTGCGCCCCAAATACTAACATAGAAGTGGGATTACCCTGTACTACAATATTGATGGAATGGCTGGAATTGTTGAACAACTTGCAGCAATGGATACAAAGCTACCAGAGGAACTTACCGTTGCTTTCTTAGTATCATCCATTGCTACCCGAGATGAACGCGGTATGCGCTGCCATCAAGACATTGTCCCCGGAGAAGACTACATGGGACTTGATATCTACTTGCCTACTTGATGAGCACAGAACTCTCGGCAATTTATACTACCGAGAAATTAAGAAAGGTAATGCTGCAAAGCGGCGTTGTCTTATCTGCCGAAGAGACAACCACAGCACTTACCGTTGTTTTCTCAACCCATTTATTGAGATCAACAAGTTGAACCTTAACAGTACCCAGTCTCATCAAGTATCTCGTAAAGAGGGAACTTAATCAGGCTCTTCTGGAAGTTCGAGGCCTTCTGGGAAGAAAATCGGATCCATCAAATCATCCTCAACTACAAACCGTTCGGCAATGGATCGTGCAAATGTGTCTAATCAATCAACCGAGATGTTGATGCTTGACTCCGGCACAACTACTCACCTTACTCCGTCGATTGAACATCTGTCACAAAGCGACCCCTGTGATAATCCCATTGAACTTGGTGAAGACTCTGAGATAAGGACAACAGAACGAGGTGTTCGTCCTGTTACGTGGTCACATGAAGGGCACAAAACTACAGTTACTTTGAGCAATACACTTGTGTCACCCGATATTGCTATGAGCCTTCTATCTATACGACACTCACGGCAAAGAACCTGGCAGTCCTCTTTCTTCCGCATGCTGCGATAATTATTGATCTCCATGATAACCTTCGCATCATCTGAACTGCCGCTCGAAACGAAGATGGGCTATATTACATCACCGCAAATGATGCTGTTACCCCACGACTGCAAACACAAGCCCAATGGAATCTGCCATGATGGCGTGAGTTTTTGAAATAGTTCAAGATGACCACCCCAACAGCTGTTGCCACGCATTATCCTATCATTAAGAATGTACTTCTGATTCTGACTCAACTTCTGACGCAAAATCTACCGGCAACAGTGATCCTTTGAACGAAGAACTCATCGAGCTCGATCTAACGAAGCCTGATTCTAGTGTCAACGGAACTCATCTGGACCTCTGGCACAAAAGACTTAGTCACACCGCAAACAAAAAGAGTCTGCGCAAAATGATCCTGTTGGGCATCTTACCCACAACAACCAGTACTCCATTTAATTGCCAACCATGTGTCAAAGGAAAGTTTCGAAAGTCTTTTCGCGGCTCATTTTCATCGGCACTGAAACCTGGACATCTCCACGCAGACGTCACTAATGCTGATACAGCATCTTCAGACAGCTTCGCTTACTACGTAATCATTTTCGACGAAAATACCCGCTTTCTTCATGCTGCACCCATGAAACGCAAATGTGAAGATTCGGATGTGGTTCTCTCTTTTGTCAAATGGTTTGAACGTCAATCGGGTCACAATGCCCGTTCTTCGCACACTGATCGTGGCCAGGAGTTTTTCAAGGCCCAAAAGGCTCTGAAACGACTCTGGGTGTCAATCACTACTTCTTCGCCGTACACAAAATCCTCGAATGGACTGGTTGAACGCCACATTGCGATTCCGATGGGTCAAATCCGTGCCTGCCTCGAACATGCACACATTCTGCTCTCGTGCTGGCCATACGCTGTTCAGCACGTAGTGAATGCCAAGAATGCCATTACTCATCACTCAACAAATGAGGTACATTACGTGGCTCTATTTCAAGAACATCCTCTTTATATCAAACATATGCGTCCATTTGGATGTGGCGCATTAGTAATGATCTGTGAGAGCGTATTCCGCAAATTGGACAGTCGTCTTGTCGAGAGTATCAAACTTGGCCATACTAATGGTAGCATGTACTACATAGCCACCTCTTCTGTTGTTTCCCACACCAAGCACGTGTGATTTCTTGAGACTGAACTTCCAAGACTAACGCATGCGCACCCAAGTCCTCCAACCCTCCCGCAGACACCACGCCTGCCCTCGATGAATAAATCTCTGTAGACGAAGACGATATCCCATCAACGGTGAATGCCCACGAAGCTGACACGGACTCCACCTCCTGTGAAGACGAATCTTCGGTCCTTAGTTCTCTCACGGATTATCCAGAAAAGGACTCGACCTTTGACCCTGAACTCAGTGGCTACCTTTCGGTTGTTGACACCGACAACCCTTTTGCTTCTTGCGCACTCGTCAGTAGAGTCTTACCTACGACTATAAGTACAGAGGATGAGCCTACTCTTCGTCAAGCCCTGCAGTCTCCGGAATCAGAATTTTGGCTTGAATCAATCATAACAGAGTTCAACACGATTGTCAATCTCGGAACTTACACAGACGCTGATGTTTCACATGGTCCAGGCCTCCCTTCCGGAATCATTTTGCGCCTCAAACGAGACCATACAGGAAGCCCTATTCGGTTCAAAGCACGTCTGGCTGCCCGTGGAAATTTCCAGTCGCCGTCCGAGAGAGAATTTGTACGTTCCGGTCCTGAACTTCGAAGTGTTTCGTATCTTGCTTACTCTCGCCACTGCAAATAACTAGAAACCCCAGCACATTGACGTGAAAGGAGCTTTTCTACACGCAAGTATGCCCGAGGATAAACGAGTTTGGATCAAAGTTCCTAGAGTTCCTGATGTCCCAGAAGCAGATGGGCGCACTGTGAAGTTGGTTAAGTCTCTTTATGGAACACGACAGGCCCCACGCTTGAGGTACGAGGACCCATCCGCCTTCCTTCTTTCAATTGGATTCACGAAATGTCAATCTGCTCCCTGCCTATTCACGTACCTGAAGGGAACTGATATGGTTATTTTCCTTGCGTATGTGGACGATCTGAGTATCTTTGGACCCAAAGAGTTAACTATTTGGACCAAGCGCATGATGAACATCCACTATGACGTATCGGACCTTGGAAAGACTGAACGTTATCTTGTTTGTCTATTACTGAGCTTGACGATCGCATAATTCTTCATCAAAAGCCTCTAATTGAGAAGATAATTTGACTGTCGAAGATGGAAATGGCCAATCTTGTTGCAGCTCCTTTGCCTGTGTCTTACTGTCTGTACGATGGAAAACCGATTTTATCTGAGTCAGATACAGCCTTGATGAAATCAATTCCCTTCAAAGAGGTACATGGCTCTCTGTTGTTTCTAAGCACACGAGCTAGACCGGACATTTCTACTGCAGTCTCCATGCTTGGCAAATTCGCATCCTCTCCATCGCCATCACATTGGCAATGAATGAAGAAGGTTATCCTCTATTTGATCGGCGCAAAGAATTATGTCTCTCGTTTCCACGCAAGAACAACTGTATTGTATCTGCTTGGGTCGATGCCGATTGGGGTAGGTATCTTGAGGAACGTCGCTCCAGGGGGGTCACTGCATCACTGTTGGCACCGTGCCAGTAATTTGGAGCTCTACACTTCAGAAGGCGACGGAATTGTCTACCTCAGAAGCAGAGTTTTATGCGCTGTCGGAATGTATCAAGCAAGTGATATGGTTGAAGAATATTTTTGCGGAACTGTTGTTGCCAATTGAGTATACTATTACGGTTCAAGAAGACAATCTTGAACAATTTCGTGGTCTCAAGATGTGCTTGGTATGCGCCGCGTAAAGCATATTGAACTGCGATTCTACTACGTGTTTGACGCTTTTGAAAAATGCCCTTGCCTCTGTAAAATACATTTAGTCCACCAAGAACCCTGCTGAACTATTCACAAAATCACTGAATGGCGATTCGTTCATACAACATCGAAATTTTCTTGGTGTTACTCCTTGCATGGCGAAGGGGGGCTCTCAGTGAGTTTGAATGCATGTGTTTGAATATGTATTTATTTGTATTTGAATATGAGTTTGAAATTCAAACTCATATTTCATAGTTTGTATTTTATATTTTACGAGAGCATTCTACAACAAATGCTTTTTTTCGATTTACTGAAGCCGCCGTCTCCCGGATGGATTCGTGGCACCATAAAAAGGGGACAGCAAGCGCGTTAGTTACTGTGCTGCCCCAGCAGGAAACTTGTAATAAACATAACCCATCGTTCTATAATTTCACACGTGACAAGGTGATGGACACGTGCCATAGTGACGTGCCCGTGACGAGATCTATTTGCTCTGAATCAGCTTCTCCCATGAAAGTACCGCACTACAGGATCTGCACGTTACTGTTAAAAAGTTTCTCTGCCAAGAGTCAGCTCCCGCGCTTTCCTCCAGAGTAGAACTGCTTAACTAGTGTCTATCCGTCATAGGACTGCCCTCATATGAGGAAAATTTCCGTTCCATTTTGGAAGGGTAAATGTTTGGAGGCCCGAAATTTTTACTGCAAAAAAGGTTTTTTTTATTTAAGTTAACAGTAATTTTTACTGTACATGCACCCTCTTTTTGAGGACCCCCACTAATACAAAACATTTTTCCTTCCAAAATGAAGGCGTCTTCAGAACTTCTTGCGAAGAGCGGAAGCTGGTGAGGGCAAATTGCTCTAGCCCTAACCGAGGTCAACAATCTTGGAAAGTTTGTTTTGATCGGCCATCTAAACTCATGAATTAATGCGGAGGGACAAGAAATACGCTGAGGGGAAAAATTTGTATTGAAAAGAAGTGCTACAATAGTCCTCATGAGGACACAGTCCAATAGACATATAAGTTGATACAAATTAAATAATTGCCTCTGAGCAATTTATAAATGGAATAAACTGTCCATCTAAAAGCTCAATAAACCCTCGTCCATCAAAAACGATCGCATAAAATGCCTCTTAGACAACAAACAGACCAAAAAGACGACAAATCACCTTTTGCTCTCTCAGAAAGTGGGAATTGTTCGCCTCCTTCGTTTTTAGTTTATCAGTCACACAAATACAGAACAATTTTTCTTCCTTTCGCTACATTTTTCGAGATTAAGAAAAACAGTGAGTTGGTACTTGAAAACCAGCCGAGCAAAACAATCTTTACATATGAAGGCACTTGTTAAGTCGAAACATCTTCTTCTAGAGAAACGGCTATACACCTGGATGCAGATAGCGCAGGGCGCAAAGTATCCTGTTAACACTCACACGCTTTTGTCCAAAGGCGATGAACATTCGAGAGCCTGTACTAGGGAAATTGAAAGAACCGGTTAGAAATCTGCATTAGAGAGCTTCAAGGCAGCACCTTCGTGGACAAATTCATTTGTATCGATACATGCGCCTCGATCCGTCTCTCATCACGGAAAGGCTGGGGTTGTCAGGATTTCTGACGTGGCGTCGGGTACTAATGAGCTCAGGGACGCTTTCCCTTCCTACAGTCCTGATTTTTTTTCAACATAGACGAGATTGGCTTGTTT
This sequence comes from Kappaphycus alvarezii, assembly GCA_002205965.3. Taxonomy (NCBI): domain Eukaryota; phylum Rhodophyta; class Florideophyceae; order Gigartinales; family Solieriaceae; genus Kappaphycus; species Kappaphycus alvarezii. The sequence goes on along the minus strand of NADL03000705.1, from coordinate 1,246,734 downwards.
GATAAGCTTTTTCCTAAGCGAACGTATATACTTCCTGAAGGAAATAGGAAAAACGCTCGTGCAGTACCGAAATGGGTTCGAAGGATCGGATTACTTCCCATGGCTGTAATCGAGAGGGTTACCAATCCTCTGTGCTTCCGCAAGGGCCGCCAGCTGTTCCATAATTTTTCTCAAAAGAGCGCCTGGTCAGATTCCGTAACGTTTAAAATTTGGTTCTCTTTGGTTTTTTTCCCTTCTATTCGACGTCACACGTCCAAGCCTGTGCGCTGATAATGGATAATTGCGGTCCTCACGGCGCAGATAATATTGATCACAGACAACATGTGACAATTTTTACTCTTTCTACTAATTGTACATCTGTTTTAGCAACCAATTGGCATGCGTATTATTGCCGCAATCAAGTTAAGGTAACGTCGATTTCTTCTTAAGAGAATGAGCAGTGTAATTGTGCATAGAGAAAAACTCCGCAGCGCAGAATAGAATTTAAAAGGTGAAATGCGAGGCCTATATGACGGTCATGACCCTCATATGCTGGATGTGCCTGAGCTCGCCAATGCGTCATGGGAGAAGATTTCGATACAAACAATTGCGAGATGCTGGACTAAGTCGGATATTTTGCCGCGTGAAATTCAATCCAACTTAGAAGAGAAGCACGGGAAGGTTAAGAAGGGTACAAGAGAAGATGCGGAGTACGATAGAGTAATGGATAAACTAATTGGTTCTTTTGAGGAATTGAAGTTAGGCGCACATCAATTGAGTGATATTGGAGAATTGGTGACTATCATTACGAGAAATGATATTGCTTGTTGGGCTGATATTAATTATGAAGAAGACGTCAAAGAAGCGACGTGCAATGATGCATGGGATATTTTAGAATGGTATGAATCTGAAGGATCTGATTCTGACAGTGAGGAGTTGTCTTCCCCTGCGGACGCAAATCTTGATGTTTCTAAGAATATAATTTATCTACTGGAGATTACAGACGCGCTTGAAATGGTTGAAGGACACATGGACGGCCTGGGTGTATCAGCGGCCTCTGATGCTTTGAGAAGAGCTAAAATAGTTTTGTTTTACACTTCATATCAAGAAAAAAGTAGCGAAAGACACAAAAGGTGATAGTGGAGTTTATGAAGCCCACTGAAAGAGAGTGAAGGCAGAAGGAAGCCATGTTCCTTTCATCATTTCTGGATTTCGTAGTTTACGAATATCGCACTTTACATGGCGTTGACACTGGGGTTCGTTATCTAGAGGTCGGTACTGTAACTTTTTTATCTTCCTCGTACCACAGTCGCGTTTTCGCCATTTCTCAGTGTCTTGCAAAGAGCTGCCACCGTGGGCAAGTCTCACCCACTGTGATTCAAATCTACACCACACTGAAAACACATATCTCTGTAACCCAAAGACATTTGGTTGAAAAATGCTGGATCCATCGGCTATCATCGTCACCATCTCCACTCCCCCACTCCGCCGGCAAGCTTTCTCCTCCGTTTATGTTCTCATACATGTCAGATTTGGAACGTTCCCCGCTTCGCTCGAGCGACTGGAACCTGGGCTCCCAGAAAACATGTCGAATCCGTTTGGGACATTGCTTGACGTTGAACATGAAGGCAATTTCGGGGTGCATTTAGCTTTTGTTATCTCAGCGACCTAGGATGCTTTTGATTTACCCTCGTTCCTGTTTCGCTCTCGACAGCCCTGAAAAAAGCATTTCCAAATGGCAAACCAAGGCATCAGTCTCATGCTCCTGGGCGACGTGGCGGAGGACAGGGTACTAGCCGCTGTGGAAGGTGACGTGGTCGGGTTGGGGCGGCAGCAGGAGGATCAAGCAAAAGAATTCACCATCAGGATGGATAATCCAGAAGCCTCCATCTACTGTATTCATGTCGGAGAATGATTTTTGGAAGACATTCTTCGCCAATCGTGCCCGCAACTTTGCGATGTCCGCTGCAATCCTGCTGGAAGTAGAGCTTCGCTCACTCGACAAGTCATTGAGTCGATCTTCGGTGGTTTTTTTTTGTATGGGAAACACTGAGCACTCTACCGAGTTGACTTGACGCATCTCTGAAGTTGTCTTGCAATAAAACGACAGTCCTGTTGATGAAGTATCTATGTTTATGTACTTCTGTGTGCATGTGGTAGCATGCAGTACTCGCCTTAGCACAGATCGCGTTATCGCAATGATCTCCAAAGAGACAGAATTGGAAATCAATCCAGATTTCATCAATTTAGTTATGAATAACACAATGCCATATAATCCTACAGGTTTGGGTTTAACGAGAGCCATGTATGGACGTCCAAGAGGGACAGTACATTCCTCACGGCGGAATTCGAGGAGATCGATTTTTGAAGTCCCTAAACGCATTTTTTTTGGACCCCGCACAGGGGTTTTACACTTTGCATGATGACTTATTTGGTTCCCACTCGAAGGAAATTCAAGTTAAAACACTTAGTAACCGCAAGGCTGAAGGTGAGGGATACAGTGCTGACGCTGTTGCCGATGAATTATTTAATACGGTACTAAAAATAAGGTTTCGTCTCCGTGGTGAGAGTGTGGAGCAGGGTGTGCGTCGGGTTACTGAATTGGTAGCGGAAGATAGAGGTGATAGAGTTATGAATGGAATGGTTCTGACAATGGAACAAGGGTTTGAGAGCCCTGAAATGGTGGAAGAGCTCATGAGCGTTGGTATCAGTGTTCTAGGGGTGGTTGAGAATCAATACAACGGTTAATACCCGTTCGTGTCTTTATCAAATTTGTAACCAAAGAAAACAACAGACTATACCGGAGGCGATATCGATGAGGACATCAGCAGTGCTAATCAGGAAAGTGACACTGAGGATCATAATGAAGAATTACTCTAGTTGCAACGTGACAGGCGGGGGCATTCATCATTGAAAAACACCCTGATATGGGCCCAGGTGTGTTTTATTCTAGATAAAGAGTGGCCAGGCGAGGTTTGAGGAAGATGGATATGCATTCTGTGGCCGTACGGGGTATGGAAACGAGAAAAGCGGAAATGTATTACGGTTCTTGCATTCGGTACCTCCTCTATTCGATGAAAGCTTCTCATATTGGCTGGGGGTTCCTGCACCTATCAACACAGGAAATGTAATTCCTAAGTATGCATTTTATTTATCGTCACAATGCAGTAGGAGGCAAGAGCTGGAATATTACCCTGCTTCGAAATCCTTCATACTCACCTTTTGGTTTCTCCTGCGCCAATTTACAATAACAACTACGTTTGCAGTCAGGCTTTTCCGGACAAGTTCTACTGTCTGTTTGGTCTTTGGAGTGGCATCTTCCGAAAAAACATTCTGTGATTTCAAGGAAATTTCTATAGATTTAATTGATAACCAGTTTGGTCGAAATCGTGCTACAGGAGACCTAGAGCGAGGTACCGTGAACGAGAGCGCAATGATTAACGCACTAAAAGAAAGACGAAGAAGTGGTAGAATTGCTCACTTGTGGTTTAATTTGGGTTGGAATGTGAGTGGATAGCTGCGTCACCTGACGGTATTTGCACCATCAATACATCGTCTATAAGCTTGATGATGACCTGAGTGGGAAGGATGACAGAGATATCGAATTGGATGGGAATACTTGAGGAGAGGGTGGGGAGGACATTGCGATGCGCGCTGAGTTTAGGGGGAGGAGGGAAGATGCCGAGGTGAGGGAGGAAGATGCTGAATCTAGCAGGGAGGATGACCGCGAAAATATGCTGGACAATGATGTTATAGTAGAGGAGGGGAAGAATTTGTCCCTCGCCGGCTGCTTGTGGGGACAGAAGAAGCTCGAGTGAAAAATATTGAGGTTATTGAGGAAGATGGGCTCCGTAAATTCAAGTCAAAAGGACAGCCAAAGAGGCAGATCACAAAGTCTTTCGGTTGGGAATCGGATTAGGACTCGGAGCTCGGGATTGAAATGGGAATCGTCCCGCAGAGCGGGAAGTTGCAGTAAGTTCTGGACAAGAAGAAGGAGTAGCCGGAATTGAGAAGGAAATGGAGACTCCAGCGGAGCTGCAGGGAACAATTATGGATGCATCTATAGAGGTGAGTGAGCCACGAACGGAGAGACGCACGATGGGTTGGAGAGCTCTGTTGACAAAAGAGCTGGAGTCGTCGGGAGAGATGACAGAAGGGAGAGTAGAGCAGCAAACAAGGCGGTGGGGAGGTAGAGGTGGGCAGGAGAGCAAAGCGGTCGCATCAAGCGTTGAAAGGGTGAAAATAGAGAGAGGATAGCGGAAAATCGGGAGTTGAGAGGGGTGGTAACGGGGAGAGGGCAGCAGCAAAATCGGGCTTTTGGGAGATGAAAGTAGGAGGGAGAGCAGAGCGAAGGCAGCAGGCGTTGAGGAGGTGGTAGTGGGGAGAAAAAGCTCGGTAAAATATGGCACTGGAGGGGTAGTAGTGGGGATACAAGAGGGCCTACCGGATGCCTGAGTGAAGATGGAAGTGAGAAGAGGACAGGGGCAAGATCGGGCGTTGGGTTAGATGGGGATGGGAAAGTGAGAGCTGCAGCAGTTTGGGGAAGTGGGAGCATGGAGCAGAGGGAGTCAACATCGAGCTTTGGGGGAGATGAAAATGGGGAAAGCAGAGCGGCAGTAGAAGATGTCAGAGGAGTTTGGAGTAGGGACAGGAAAACGCCGCCTGCGAGTGTCGTGGGAAGCGGCGAAGGGGAGAGGCCCGCAGCAACGTTGGGGTTTGAGGGGGTGAGAGTGGGGGGGCAATCTGCAGCGTGTCGTGTTGTGAGAGGAAGGAGCAGGGAAGGGTCATCGGTTTCAAGTGAGAGGGAACCTGGGAAAAAGGAGCGGCCAAGGAGGTCAGAGTCGTCCCAAGCCCCGTCCAAAAGCGGCTTCGAAGTGGGAAAATGGTGCCAGCTCACAAGAAGTGTAATGTGGCAGCTTTACGGTAGTGCTGTTGGAATCAATTCGTGCGATCGAATAATCGATTAATAAACCAGGTTCGATTAAACGAACTTTGTTTTTGTATCGTTCGAATAACTACACTTTTTGAGTCGTTCGAAAAATCGAACTTAGGTACTTTTCAGGATCAATGAAAACCATTCTAACCATGCTTCTTTGTGGCTTCGTCTACAGAATTCTCCTTGCTGTTTCTCTCCGTTTTTTTTACAGAATAGGACGCGTAGTTATACCTTTCTTTAGCAGGCAGCGGGGAAGGTTGCCGTCTATCACTCGAGCGAGGAAGCCGAAATTGCGTTCAATTATTCGAACAGTACGGCCACACGAAAGGGATATGAGACATATTTGGCCTCGTATGAGGACAGTTTCAGTTAAATTTTGCAAAGGTAAACTTTTGGAAGCCCGAAATGTTTACTGCAAGAAAGGCATTCTATGTTAAGTTACAGTACAATAATTCTTACTGTAATGTAACTTTTTCATTCAATTCATTTTCAAAAACCCGGTGCTGGTCACATTAATTCGACTCCACTTCTTTTCCCTCCACTAAAAACATAAGGGAGAGACAGATATTTTTGGTTAGTACTGCTGTCACAACCAAAGTATGTACCCTCTTTCAGATTCCGCATACTGGTTCTAGATTCGCTTCAATCGAAGTGTGATCACAGAATATTTGAATTTTTCTACCAAACTCCGGCTCAACTTTCGTTTAGTTAATATAAAGTTTTTGCCTACATGGCGCATATCCATTGAATTTATTCTCAACCGCCTTTGAGTAGATACTTGCACCTTGTGCGGTGAAAAGGGTCAAAAAAAGTACCTTATGTTATTAAGTTGATCACTGAAATAAATATTTAGAGCCTTTCGGTATATTTTTTGCAAAGAGATTCGATGAATGCTGCCAAAACATAGCTCGTTACATGCATTTATTATGACATTCAGACTTGTTTACTCCAAATGAGTTCCAGCCAATCCATTAATCTCAATAAAGACACCCCTTTTTTCCCTATTAGCTTCATACCGCACTATAATTTAGGTGTTTTTAAATAGTGCAGTATAATGCGAGTAAATAGTAGCGGGTGAAAACTGTGAGTTTTCTTGCTGCACGCTGCGCAATCCAGCCAATTAAGTTTCCATCACGAAAAAACTGTAAAAATCAAAATCGAAAGTTTACATAAATAGATAAGGCCGGGAAAATGTAACGATAAGTCTCAAAAAATATATGATTCAAGTGGCGCAAGTATCATGAGCGCTCTTTCTGTGCGTCAACCTTGAGTACAGTATTGAGAAATGGAACAGAGCAAAAGTTCCTGGAGTCATCGAGTTTCATTCAGTCCTCAAACTCTAGTACGTGTCGTCTAAGACAGAGGATGAACTCCTCTTTAGCGCTACAAATTTTCCACGAGCTAATTCTGCTCTCAATTTCCGTTTCCCACAGAGTTACAAAAGAAGTGGTAGAGTGTAAAAAATTAAATGAAATCCGTGGATCCAAATAGATAATTACAAACAAATGAATAATAATTATCTGAATGGGACTGAGAATAATAGTAAAAATAAAACCAAATTTTATAGATTGACGGGGATACTTCGATGGCCTGAGGCGTGCTAAATTTTTATAACAACCTAAGACTATTTACAATGCAGATTAGATTAGAAAAGCTACAAAATGCTTCCAGTTGTATAATAATTTTTAGGACCATATTAATGCTCAATAATAATATAAATATTTCTCCAGGTGAGCCTTTATTTAAATAATACATGTTTGGCAATATAATCAATAATTACTACTGAAGAATTTAAAAAACGACTGACCGACATAAAATTGCTTCACGTGTAATACAGTATAAAACATGGGCCAGTGAAAATAGATAAAATTATTTTCGGTGAATCAAAATAACTAAAAATTGTTGACCTCTGATAAAAAAATTCAATACTTGGAAAAATATTTTTTTCAATTTTCACATAGAGAGGAGGGTTTGAGGATATTTTATTAGGGAAGACACTTTTAAATTCCTTTCAATGTCCAATATCCGTCTTCTCTCTGGGCTTTTTTTACGGTTCGAACAATCATTTTGCGCAATCGCTCGACAAAGCACATAAAAAGTAAATACATTCTAACCCAATCCTTTCACGTAGATAATGGGGAAGTAGTAGTGAAACATTCAGCGTTTTATGATGCAACTGTTTTTACGGGTACTGATTTCCCGTAGCGGGGCTTCAAGCGAAGAGCCAAGAGGTAAACTGCAAGCTGATATTTTAAAAAATATTAATGCTGCTCAAAAAACGGAGCGGGATGTCGATCATTACTTCTTCATGCGATGGTGCCTGCACCCTGAAGTAAATTGCTGATACATGCCTTTCTTTCTTCTTGTAGATGCACGGGTCTTGCTTTCAGCGCACCACGTACTCATTTTCTTGGTTTCTTCCGCAGCGGCTTCTCCTCCTTAGAAGATTTCTCCGCTCTCTTTTCGGAGGGATTTTTCAGAATTCTAGACTAGTTTTCCTATGAAGATCCCAAAAGGTTTGGAATAGCGCTCGAGTCGGGCTCAAGTCCAGTCTATGGGCTACGTCTTCCTTTTCTTAGATCAGCAACTTCTCGGCTGACTTGGTATTAGGTTGAGACTACTATAAAATATTCTCAGCAGAAATGTTCAAGCTCATGCCTTACGTTTCAAAATTCATATTTGTCTGCTCACCCGAAAGCGTAGTGTGACAAATGATGAGATCAAAAGGGTAATTTTACACAAGCAAGCAATCTTAGTCAGCGACCTGGTTCCCCAAATGTCGTTGGAACCTCGGGTAGAGGTACAACTCAGCGAGAGGTTTTCCTTCTAGCAGTAGTTATTTTCCTTTTCGGGCAATTAAGAGAGATGTGTAGTGCTGAGACGAACTTTTAGATATGTAAACACAGGTGCGGAGACCAGTTTCAACGATGTTCAGAACGTAATACCAAGAAAAAATGAAACGAAGGAAAGCAACCCCTTCGAAAGCAGGTAACAGATGAGTTTAGAAGCTTCAAAGTGTTTCTGCGAGGGAGACATCCTATTTCCAGGCCAAAATTCCCGTTCTAGAGCTATGAGACGGCATCATACTCACCAAATAAGTACTATAGATTGCCAAGCTCTCCATGAGTACTACTCTGAGCCTTCTCTTTTAGCATAATGCGGGGAACTCATACAAAGAGTCGCCAGTCCTTGGGTAAAAGATGCGGACCAGACTGTGGATTTTACTGTTAGTTGAAAATGGATTCTTTTTGCGAGACGGGTTTGACAACTTCTATTCATCAGCATTTTTTCCAAAAAAATTAACCATTTGTCTGTTTTGATAAGTCAGATGCATTCCATTTTCACCAAAAGGCTCAATGGTTCAATCAATGCCTTGAATTATTGCTGTCTGACGTTCTATCTGGGACAAAGGCCTTATTTTTGAGAATTTGATCACTATATAGGCTCTAAATGGTCAAACTTGGCAGAAAATGCATAAGTGTTTTTGATGCGAATTTATCTTGAATCCCAAAGCTCCATTACTGCTATTATGGAAGAATGAGTACATTGTGATCCAATTTCTCTCCTGCTGTGATGCAGAGGTTCCATCCAAATATTATCAATTATTTACACATACAACAGAGGCTAAATTAGTAAATTTTTCTTGAAGGTCTTTAAAAATGTCCTTAAAATTTGCAGACTGAGCGTCTAGGTCAACGAACAATATTTCCGACCTATCATCGGAATTACACTTGAAATTAGACCCAAAATACATCAGAGTAGATTGAAAAATCAAAAAATGACGTCATCTATGTGATCTTGAGGTACAAGAAACTCAAAACCTGCACTGGATTCCTGTCGCGATAAGTAACGTTTTCCCAAAAATATGTAAATTTGCGTTTTTGTTGGAAAATTATGTTATCATACGCTCTTTTTATCTCTTTCGACTAGTTAGGAACGTTTCAGAACTTCACTAGTATCTTTAGGGCTTCAATAATGACATAATCCAGATTTTTTCTTCGACGAAATGATCAATGAAGTTGGATTGAACGGCAGCGCGATTATTAGGGTATTTAGGCAGCTCTCTATTTAAGGCGAATATGTGTTAATGTAAGTCAAAAGAGGCGTCGTGAGTATTCTCGGTGATATTAAGCGCGATCGCGTCGTCATATCGCGATTTTTTTATTTAGGAATTTTCGTAAAAAAAAAGTTAGCCACTTAGCTGTACTGTCACAAACTACCGCGCTGGCGCCGGGGCTCCATTTCTGCAAAATGGCACGGTGAGAAAAGTCAGGAATGGTAACGCCAGGAATTCATCTTCAATGACTGCGGACTGGGGCTTTGTATCAGAAAGGATAAATATCTCCCGAAAACCTCCTCCGAGGTTGACAGCATTTATAAACAGAAAACAGCTTTTCCAGTCTTTTCTGCAGCTACACGCTGCATAGTGTAACAAAAAAATAAATTAAAGACAGAAATAGAAAAATATTATTACTTTGCAGTAGTGGAATAGAATAAAATTGGTAAGAGTAAAACCCAAAAGGGAGATTTCCAAAGGTCAACTGGAGCAATCAAAATCGCTAAAAATAATACCTTGCAACTTCAAAAACTGTTATGCTACGGGAGCGGAGACAGATGTCACGAGCCTTTTGACGACAAATTAAATATATATAGAAGTGAAAGACGATATGAAAGAAACCTAGAAAGAGATCATTTTTAGGTATTCGGCGCGTATTGTCTTCAGAATTGAAACAACAAATAAATTGACAGCTAGAGTATAAACTAAGCGAGAGGCGATGTAATATGTAATTTTGAAAAAAGGTGAATTTTTGGGTTGGTTTAACATTTGGAAGATGTGGTCTCTTGCATCTACGCCACTAGTGAGTTGTTAGAGATAATTTATCACTGGTGGAAAACAGTACATAACATTGTAGACTTTAAAATGGAGCTCATTTATCAATCTAATTTTCCAGAAATAGAACGGAGTCACACCCTGAAGTTAAGTTTTAAGAAGAAACCAGTCTCATTTTTATTTCTCTTCAGGCCCATCTCAAAATCCAAAAAACGGATAAATTACTTATTTCGGAAAATTTTCAAATTATTTCGATGGTGACGGCATCATGACAAATTTATCTGCGGAAAGTTTGATGAATACGGAGCACATATTTGCGGCTATGCATTTCAGTGCAATTAAATGCGTTGTGAAAGAATGAACAGGTGTAACGATCGGATGTCATTCCGGAATCCTGGGCCCGATGACGGTCCATGCTGATATGGGAGCATTTCAAATTCTAAGAGAGAACGGTTGAATTACATACTTCATGAACACAATTGGTGGATAGTCCCGCGGAACTCCATAATAATTCTTTTTGAGAGCTTCGGAACTACACCTCTGGCTTCACGATTTTGTAATCGGTGTGCGGATCCTGTGAGAGTGTACCCGAGGAAAAGAAAATAATCGAACTTCCTAGTAATGGGATGACCATCAGATAATCATTCGATTGTAAAACTAAGATCTCAACAAGATATGAAACGTATAATTAGACTGTAAAACGATCGACGTAGAGATTCTCATCATCATCCAACAAAGTTTCGTCGGTCACTCCCCTCGTCGACTGATACCTCGCGTTTTTTCCGGCATCTGGTGCTGGCAGTTGACGAAGACTCGTATGAGGCTCAAAAGTCTCACTTGGATTGTTTTTGATTGGACTTCAATAGGATCCAACTGTCCCAGCTCTGTTGGGGTCAAAGTTTCGAGGAGACCATCAAGTACGTTGTCCATCGAGAAACGCATTACACCAGAGACTTCCCTTAGAAAACCTGGCAAAACTTTGTAGCCCTCATTATATATTACGTCACGACGTTCACGAAAGTACGTCCGAAACTTTTCTTGGAAATTTCCACGCACCACACTCTTCCTACCGTAACGCTGTGACTGGCATACAATTGCAAGCAGACCCAAGTGCACTTCCCGATACAGTCTGTGGAAATCGTCAACATCTAGATAATACTTCATGAATGTTTCGGACTTATTACAAGAGATTTTTTATCTGACAAAAGGATATCATATCTATGCTTAAACTTCTATGGTAGTGGGATATCCATTTCCGAGTCTACTTACTCTTTCCCTTCCCTCTCCGAAATTTCCCTCTTTTCACGATTATGTTCTTCAAAAGTTTGACGTAACTTCCGGTTGATCAATAACGGTAGCAAGAGTGGTTTTCATCAACCGCAAATCTTATTGAATGGCACATTCTGTTTCCATGACATAATGCCGGCCTGGTTTGGTGATCTCTTTCTCGTCTAATTCTTGTTAGGGTGGCGCCTGACGAATGAAAAGTATCGATGCGAATCTATATCTACCCCATCAGAAGTTTTACCACGATTGCTTTCATCAACACGCTGACCTCCTTCAACGGCTTCTGCAGTATCGAAAAAGTCATGATCACGTTCCCATTACTCAATGTAAACATCACCACGACCACTTCCAAGCACATCGACGATATTTACGTCAGCATTTGCACCAAAAATGTATTCAATACTGTCAGATCTGGCCGCTCTCTCTCCAGCAGGTGAAATTCGCTTGAGGCCGACACGTCCGCTGAAAGCAGATGTATCAACATCATCAGAAACATCAGCATTATCAGAATCATGAGCACCATGAGAACCATGAGCACCATGAGAACCATGAGCACCATGAGAACCATGAGCACCATGAGCACCATAAGCAACACAAGCACCACAAGCACCATCACCATGATCACCAGCTTCGTAGTCCATCGGGTATTCTATGCCTTATAGCCCGAACACCTGAATTGCGATCTCAAATTATTCTTACCTGATAGGCTTGCTTGACGATAAGTGTCAAACTGACGAGCATCATCATCATTTTCCTTCTGAACGGAGTACCTCACTGCAACAAGGAAACACTGACGCTTTTGTTCAATATGAATTCTTATGTATTTTTGTACATCATACAGCCGAAGTTTCAACTCCTTAGCACGATGTTTTGTTTTCCACGAACGACTTCTTACTATAGATAAACGTATTATCACCAGGAACTGATATATAATGCAGAAGATATACCATATGTGGACGTTTATAAATACTTCCCTTGATACAGAACTTCGTCAGGAACAAATTTATCTCCTCGAGTGATCTAAGGTACGTCACTGTTCGACTGACATCTTGGAACAGAAAAATGATCTTAACACGATTGAATTAGGTGAACTTCCCGACCAAACAGTTCTCCTCAAGATAGATCCCCTAGTACCTACTGCCCTAATTATCTCTATCTGGGTGAAGATAGGCGAATAGGAACTACTTCTTAAAAATCAGAAGTGCGAGCGGCTAGGAGTCTCTACGCCAATCATCTAACATAAACCTCTTCACAGCCTCACCAAGAACGGGATCATCTATCATTGCCTTACACAGGAAGGAAGCAAGCGTAAAATAGTTTTTAACCAGCGTATTCGCCGACGAAATCAAGAAAGTCACCTTGTTACTGAGAAGATTGTAAGTTCCTTGAAGATTGAGGCTGAGTGACCCGGAATCCCAATACTCGTGGACGCAGTCATTGTTCTGAATGCATTCCATCAAATTTTTCACTGCAGCTTTATGATCGCCATTAGTGTTGAGCTTTTATGCCATATCCTCTACAACCACAATATATGCATAAGCGTCGTCGCTATTGTCACTATCGGAGTGAAAAATGATAATATCTTCGTCATCTTTGGATGGGGGCCAACACCACGACCCTACTAGTGCCACCGACGACCTCGCATCTATCAAGTGTGGCAAACCCATACTTCCCACCTCTTCTCAATAATGACCGAAGTTTATTCTGTTTTCCATCAACTTCATCATTATAATCTTGCAGGAGTAGTTCACTACTCGAATGCGGAGGCAGCGAAGGAACACCATTTTCATCACCATTGTTGTCGTCATTACCTGTGCGGTGAACAATAACTGTCTCACGAGCAACTACTTCTTGCATATATCCTTCCACAATATGCTGCATACTATAACTTTAGTAACAAGATCGTTATGAAGTCCGGCACGAACATCAGGCCAGCGACAACGGATGGAGTAAATCGTAGTGGGAAGATTTCATCTTGCTCAGGAGACATCTGTAGAGAGTTGCCAATGTCATCACGCAGAGTGCCAATCTCATGGAGAGTGCTACTCCTCTTTTGAAGCGGAGTACCACTACCATGACGAACACAAGTTTGGCGCGGAAAGCCAATATGAAGACGAAAGCTCTAGGCCCATTACGTGGTGTGCTCTCTGATGGACACATGTAAACTTTTGATTTGCTAAACACTCACAAAGACATAGAGAGCGAATAGGAGTAACCCTTCGGCAAGCATCTATGATTGTCTCGCGGGCAGCACGAAGCGGAGTGCCTTTCTGTGCAGGAAGTCATTAAGACGAGAAGTGCCAGTGTGGTGTGGAGTGTCACCCTGGCCAAGGTCGCTTAAGTGAGGACGAGAATGAGGAACTGCAACGATACTAATGAGGGACGTTCTTTTGGCACGAAGAGATGAAATCTCCTGATGTGCGCAAATTGGAACACAAAAAAATCTAGATGAGGACCATAATTGTATACAGTATCGGAATTGGGAAGATATTTTTACAGTTTTTGAATTTGCAAGATATTTTTAATTTGGGTGAGTGTGGCAAATTCATCGGTTGATTTTTTATTTTAGGACACGCTGTCATAGTAGATGTCAGTACAGTTCCAGGTTGTGGGTGATACTACGAGTGACTCTGAAAGGTCTATATAATGGCCACATCAATTCCCACCCCTGGCCGATGGGTGGCTGGCATGGGTATGGCACCTAGATATTTACCTTGAGGAAATATCTTCTAATGTCTCTCTGGTTCACACGATTCCCGTGAATGCATTTTATGGTTATTAGTATGTTTGTTGAGACTTTTGGGTAGCAAAGTCTATATAAGCCGAGTAAACTGCTTCCTTTAGTGGAGGTCAAGCAAGTTGGCAGACAACTTCAGGTCAAGCTCCGAGTAGTAGGAAGTTGAGAGTCAACTTCAGACCCAAGAAAACTTTTTCCTAAGCTGGTCGCAGAGCATCAGTGGTAGACCCTGCCCCTTTTATACTTGCTTGTAGCCCTCTCAACTCTCTTCCTATACACTCCTTTTTATTTGTTCAACTATACCACGGTAGCACTTTTGTCGCTCGCAACACCTCCGTCTTGGGGTAGTTGGTTCTAAGTATCTCTTCTCCCGACGATTTACCCCTATCATTTGGTACTCTTGTGGAGGGGGTTGCACCCGAGGTATTCGAGTTGAGCAGTATTAGGGAACATTCGAGGGGATTTCTTTTCTGTAATCATGGATCTCAACGCTGCTCGTATAACGTTCACAGGGGCAAGAATGAAGACGTTGAGGAGTTTCTCTATACATATGTCAACGTTGTGATGCGTGAGAAGAGCGATGAAGAGAAGGCCGAAAGTATCTTCGCCTATCTTCATGGTGACGCAAAGCACAAATATAAGGCCAAGTTTATCACGGGTGGTCTCTTAACGGGAATGGGCGTAACTTCGGTGAGGTATGTGAGTGGCTTGTGAAAGAGTATGCTAAGGAGGTAGAACCAGATGAGATGATTCGTACCGCCATAGAGGCCCGGCTCAACTTCGACGATTTGTTAAGCTCATTGGTATACTTGTGTGATCTCTATGAAAATGGGTTCAACGCCCAAGCCAAGTACGGAATGCTGCGTAAGGCGGCGATGGGGGATAAGCGGCTCTCCGATTTCCTCCTCATCAAGGGCCCTCACACTTTTAATGAACTGAAGGGTACCATAGTAGAATTTGTCAAAAATTCGGAGACGTTTCAGTCACTGAGTGAGGCACCGAGGGAAACCCGTACATCGATGTCTGTGACATCCTGAAAAGAATATCAAAGGCCGCTACTAGTGCGCAGCATTGGAATCTGTCAGGAGCGATGTCAAAAACTTGGAAGAAAGGTTGGAAACCCGATTCGATAATCGACTTGACATGATAACCTCGCAGTTGGAAAGCCTTACTCTTACCATTAAGAAGAACCAGTCTGGGGCCCCAAGGCCGCAGAAGTCTGTTCTTACTGTCACAAGCCTGGACACTTTGCAAATAGGTGTCCTGATAATCCACATAGAAACACTCGTTGTGGAAAGTGCGGTCGATATGGGCATCATGAAAGTAACTGCTGGTCTAAAGACAACAGAAGAGCAAATTTATCGGACGCGAGGAGTGAGTCAGGACCAGAGATGAAAATCTTACAAAACAGAAGGATCAAAGGTTGACGGATGCCGGTAATGTATCCATCGCTGAAGAAATCAGTCAAGTCAATGTGACAAAAAGGGATGGGGAAGGGAACATTTTATGAAAAAACCTAGGCTAGATTATGGAATGCTGGAGCATATCCCAGCACCTGTACCTCCTCGAACCAAGAGGTCTGATCAAGTTTTCCAGGAGTGGGAGTCACTTCGGCCAAAGACGAAAAAAGTAAGAAATAAGAGTATCCCGAAGGACGTACTAGAATATGTGAAGAAGTACAATTTGGTGGCTGAGCTTGCATCAGCCCCAACTGGGATAACGTTTGGTCAACTTTTGAGGGGCGACGCAGAGGATGCGAGAAAAGAACTCAAAAAAATTATCAGGTCTAATAAGTCCGCTAAGGGTAAGAAACTGTTTCTTCAATCGGCCTCGACAGCACCAAGACGTCTTAAACTAGTACCAGTCAAAGTATTGGGAATGAAAACCCAAGCTCTTTTCGATTCGGGCGCTGTTCCAAACCTTATTTCAGAAACTTTGGTGACAGATTAGGTCTGAAATTATTCCAACTACTCGAAGAATAACTGTGGCGGATGGAACCGTCTCAAAATGCATGGGCACTGTTGACAAGGTTTCCGTGTTCTTTGGGGACTCTAAAGTTGATGTAGACTTTCTTGTCATGCCGGATCTCTCCTTTCGATGCAATCATTGGCTGCCCTACCATGGAAAGACTAGGGACCTGCATTGACTTGGGCAACCAAATCGTTTCAGTTAATGTTGACGGCAGAACCGTGAAGATGCCCTGGATTTCGACAAAAGCACCATCCGGAAGATCTAAGAGAAACGGACAGTGAAGATTCACTTCTAGCTATGACAGCGAAGATTCGAACAACTACACTTTCGGAAGTGAGAAAGGTACGCTCGGGGGATACTGAACATGGCATGGGACGATTATGATTCTGGGTTTGAAACAGATGAAGACTGGAATTCTAGGGTAGTTGACACCTGAATGTGTTTCTTTTTGCGATAATATCGAATCAAAGGACGGAATTCGGAGCATGAAAGAAGATTACAATTGCAAGAAAACAAGAATATGTCGAATTCCATATCTGAAGATGTGAGCACGCCGGAAGAGGTCCTTCAAAATTTGAGGGTGAGGAAGAAGAAAAGCGCCAAATGGCAGAAATTCAAGAAAAGTGCAGCACCTTCCCGCCCCCGCCTCACTGAAAATATCCGACATGTTAACATCTTCCGAAGTAATTGCATGGAGCGTTCAGATTTAAGACAAGCAAGTGTACCGGTCACTCACTCATTTGAACTTACCGATACTCAACCAATTTACCACAGGCCTAGACGTCAACCGCCAAAATATGACCAATTTATCTCAGAGAATGTTACAAGTATGCTGGAAAATGATATTATTCGGCCAGTTTCATCCCCATGGTCATTTCCAGTTGTGGTCGCACCAAAGAAGGATGGAAAGCTGCGTTTTGCGTCGATTACCGACAACTGAACCAGAGAATGATACCCGATCGATTTCCGATTCCGAAATATGGAGGAATCCTCGAGGACTTGAAGGACGGGAGATACTTCACCTCAATTGATCTTTACACTGGTTATTGGCAGATTCCATTGGATGAAAAATGTAAGGAAAAAAAACTTTTACCAGCAAAGCCGGTACATTCAGGTTCGAAGTGATGCCTTTTGGTCTCATGAATGCCCCAGCTACATTCCAAAGAATGATGAACGAGGTTTTGAAAGGACTTCCATTTGCAAGAGTTTATATCGATGATGTTATATTCTCAAAATTGGATCAGCACATCGCATGTCAAGACAGTGTGGAGAGGATATCTGCATACAGCCTGAAAATTAAGTTGAGCAAATGCTTCTTTGCGAAAACTTCTATCCAATTACTCGGTCATATCGTCGATCAAGAGGGAATTAGAGTGGATCCAGAGAAAACGAAAAAAATCAAGTTGGCACCAAGGCCCGCTTCAAAGACGGAGGTTCGAAGCTTCTTAGGACTGGCCTCATATTACAGAAGATTTATCAAAGATTTCGCCAAGACTGCAGCACCGTTACATGCCAGCACTACAAGAACGGAAAATTTTACTGGAACAAGGAAATGCAAACTGCATTTGAGGAGCTTAAAGATAAGCTATGTGTCCCCCCAGTTCATGTATCCAGATTTCAAGAGACCATTTGTTGTGGAGACAGATGCCTCAGAACGGTCTTTGGGTGCCGTTTTGTCCCAAAAAGATGAAAACGGAAGACTACACCCGTTCAATTCGCAAGTCGCACTCTGAATGATGCGGAAAGGATACTCAGTCTGCGAAAAGAAGCGCTCGCTGTTGTCTTCGCACTGAAAAAGTTTCGCGTATACCTTTTATCACTCGAGAAATTTGTCTTGATAACTGATCACCAGGCACTTAAGACAGCATTCCAAAAGAAAGATGTACATCACCGCTTGGCCCGATGGCTCGACATTTTCGCAGAATATCGGTTTGAAATTGTGTATAGGCCCGGACGCAATAATCAGCCTGCCGATTACCTATCCCGCTTGAGGGATCCACTGATTCCAAATGAAAAAGCTTCCGAGAATCGTCGGAGTTGCCGAGGTGCAAGTGCCGAACAAAACGAGTACGAAGCTAATATTCACGGACTAATTAAATTCCTGAT
Source organism: Kappaphycus alvarezii (assembly GCA_002205965.3). NCBI lineage: Eukaryota > Rhodophyta > Florideophyceae > Gigartinales > Solieriaceae > Kappaphycus > Kappaphycus alvarezii. The sequence continues at coordinate 1,228,887 of NADL03000705.1, read as the reverse complement.
GGACTAGAAATGAGAAAGGTTGATCTTGAACACAGAAATTGGGTACGCAGGAATCAAAAGGCTTTTACATTGTGAATGGGAAACTCTTCCGACACACGAAAGCCGGTCCTCGACTAGTGGCCCCTTTGAAAGAAAGAATGAAGATCTTGAGGACTTTTCATGATGAGTTAGGGCATTGGGATCTCGAAACAACCAAAAATTCGTACTGAGAGATTCTGGTGGCCCAGTATCCATAAGGACGTCTATAATTCGTGAAAAGCTGCGACAACTGTCAAAAATTCACTCCGCCAAATACGAAAGTATAAGACAACTCTAAGCTTTCCAGTTTCCGGTCTCTTTGAAACCTTCTCAATTGACTTTGCCGGCCCATTCAAGGAAACCTCTTCCGGAAACAAATATCTCCTTATAGGGGTGGAACATCTTACTGGATGGCCAATAGCAGTTGCAGTTGAGGAGGCCAATGCTGAGGTGGTCCTGAGATTCATCGAAAAAGAAATAATTGAACCGTTTGGTCTTCAAAAAGGATCATCTCGGATAACGCCCTTTGTTTTACTGCAACTTCACTGCTTCGTTTCTTGGAAGAGAAAGGATTCAGCTGAAGACAGTTCTCGCATACGCTCCTATGTCAACGGAAAGCGGAGAGGATGGTTGGAACCATCAAACGAGCAATATCGAAAACTATGTCGGAGAATGAAATCCAGTGGGAAGATGCCTTACCAAAAGTGTTATACGGCTATCGTCGAAGAAGAGGAAGAAATGGACGTCACCATTCGAGCTAATGTACGGAAGGGCTCCTAGAATGTTACAGAGAGACATGGAAACAAATATTATCGATGAAGAGAGTAGAGAAGTCGAACTACTGGCCACTGAAGGCTGGAGATCCACCGCGCGCTAACACAGACAAGAAATAAGGATGCAGAACCTGCAGTCAGAACCTTTTCAGTTGGCTCTAAAGTACTTGTAGTACATGGAAAAGCAATGCAGCAGGCTGTGAAGTGGCCGGCCTTCCAAACCAAGTACTCGAACCCTTGCATCGTCACGGAGGAAAGACACCCGCACTATCAGCTCTGTTCAAGCTCAGGGAAGAGATCAAGGAGGGCCATCCATGCACGTCGTCTGGTCCCTTACCATCAGAGGCCTGAAGAATTCCTTCTCACACAGGACTATGCGCAACCACGGGGCATACTCATCTTTAACTATAGAATGATTCCTATGGGAGGAAAAAGGGCCTGGGAATGGATCATCTCGATTACGCGGGACTACTACGAACTCCACGTAATCATCCATTTCTACATTAATATATGCCTATGTTTTCGTACGTTGAACGGACCATTGCTACCTGAAGAAGATTTCCGACTATTAATAAGAGTTCTATTTTCATTCCAAAACGGAAGGTTCACGGAAGCAGGTCCAGAGTTTGTGGAGGTAATATATCATTACTCTATAGGAAGATATGGAATGGTAGCTGCTGGAGACTTGTCGCAAACGTATCTGAATATTATCCGTCCAATTTACGTATTTCTCAAGAACAACCAAGATGCGACTGAGAGGTTACGCCTTACCCCGGATATGGAATACAGGCTGGTCCCGTATCCTCTATGGGAACCTTACGTTTCTCCGCCACAAATTGGGAACGTTGGAGGCGGCGAGGATCCTCCTGAAGCAGTGATGATGACCAGAGGAGGACCTTCAGGAGACAACAACCCGCCCAGAAGAGGTTCCGGTCGTCCCCCGAGAGGACCTCGTGCAGGTCCCAGTACGTCAGGAGCTGGTCGCGGCCATTCATCGGGACCGTCCACCACAACTTCATCTCTAGCTCTCCTTCACAACCATGCACAGCATACAGTCGGAAGAAGAAGATTATCTTTTTGGCTGCGCAATATCTCCGAGGATGCGAACGATGCGCAGGTCATTTCTTATTTCATGATAAGCATCTGTTTATGTTTTAGGGCGCTACATGGACCGCACTTATCTTACGAAGATTCGTTCTTGATGATGCGCGTCTTCTTTTCTTATCGGCATCCATTCCTCCGGCATCTTCCAGAAGAGTTTGCATATCACATATTTTTTTTACTCTTGGAAGATTCGGAAGAGTCACGGAAGAAGAATGTATTCAACCCCACCTCGATGTTATCAAACCAATATATGAGGCTATGCTACAAAGTGAGGTACCAGTAATGCGAACCTACTTTTTAGAGCATCATATTGGTAATCAGTTGCATCCGTACCCGTTTGAGAGACCATACATTTTATCAATAAGACAGCGAACACTAACGGAAGCAGAAGAAGAGCAGTGAGAGTCGGGACGTTCGTCTTGAGCGAGAGGGCGTGATGTGCGCAAATTCGCACACGAAAAAATCTAGATGAGGACCATGATTGTATACAGTATCGGAATTGGGAAGATATTTTTACAGTTTTTGAATTTGCAAGATATTTTTAATTTGGGTGAGTGTGGCAAATTCATCGGTTGATTTTTTATTTTAGGACACGCTGTCATAGTAGATGTCAGTACAGTTCCAGGTTGTGGGTGATACTACAGTGCTCTGAAAGGTCTATATAATGGCCACATCAATTCCCACCCCTGGCCGATGGGTGGCTGGCATGGGTATGGCACCTAGATATTTACCTTGAGGAAATATCTTCTAATAGTCTCTCTGGTTCACACGATTACCGTGAATACATTTTATGGTTATTAGTATGTTTGTTTGAGACTTTTGGGGTAGCCAAAAGTCTATATAAGCCGAGTAAACTGCTTCCTTTAGTGGAGGTGAAGCAAGTTGGCAGACAACTTCAAGCCAAGTCCCGAGTAGTAGGAAGTTGAGAGTCAACTTCAGACCCAAGAAAACTTTTTCTTACGCTAGTCGCAGAGCGTCGTGGTAGACCCTGCCCCTTTTATACTTGCTTGTAGCCCTCTCAACTCTCTTCTATACACTCCTTTTTTTTCGTTCAACATACCACGGTAGCACTTTTGTCGCTCGCAACACCTCCGTTCTTGGGTAGTTGGTTCTAAGTATCTCTTCTCCCGACGGATTTACCCCTAGCATATCCCATACAAGATTGGTTGTGGCACTAAAACTGTTAATACGCGACCCACTACACTTTTCATTGCTACTATTACCGGAGCGTCCAATGGGGCGTCCAAGGCCTAGTCAAAACCGGAGAAGTTCCGGCACATCATCGGGACCAACTGAATCTCCACCGCGACTGCCAACATTAGTATCATTCCAATCATGACATTGAAGTATACACTCACGGTCTTCCTTATCGGTAGTTCGACGAATCTTAGCTTGAAAGTTTCTTATTTTTTGACGAATCATAGCTTGAAAATATCTTGATAATAAAAGATACGAGCCCTTGCGACTCAGGGGACTTCCAGAAGGACAACAAATTGATGTAATTCGGACGCTGGAGTCGGCCCATGGACGAAGGGGAGTCGTGTTCCCCATAGCCCTTTGCCGGATCAGAACTCATGATGTCTTCTGGATAAAAGGTAAGCGGTGAATCTGCAGAGAGAAAGGAAGGGCACTGATAGGACTGCCCCGGAAGATCGTACGTGAGGCCGTCAGCAGCAGGAGCGCTTGGGGTTGTGTCTCTGATACCTGTTGGTAAGGACGTGTTCGCTGAATGCAGGGGTAGGTAGTGGATTGTACGAAGAAAGACTGCACTAGGAACGTAGTGATGGTATTGAGTGCGCAAATGGTTTTTATCAACACTCTAGTCAGAGTTTATCAATAGCAAGAATTTTCATCGAGATATGCATACACAGTTGGGTGTGACAAACCCCCAACAAAATGCCCGGGGTCACCCAGAAATCCCGACCATGACGGGTACGTGTTACGATAATGCCACGGTGTCCATGGTAGTACCGTACCGGCTACCGTTTCAGGTACTTATAGCTAGTTGGCCTGTCATTTTGAAAGTGGGGTACTGAAACATTGCAAATCTTATTTCTGAATATTTATTCCAGGGCCGCAATTAGTAATCAAAAGTAGTAAATATTGTTGCAAAAGCTATCGGAATCTATCAAAAGCAATCGCATGCGCCCCGTAGGCCTTATTTGCCATGCGATTGGTGAAACGTTTACCGGACTGTCACAAGGAATGAAGCAATTCTGAAGGCATATTAGAGAGAAATTAAGATACTGGAGTAAAATCCATCGACAGTATTAAGTTCCTGGTGCTTGGGAACTTGGTAAACTTTGGAAACCCTGTGAGGGAGATATTGGTTTCGTGTAATATTTGTTACATTGAACATTGTCATACCAAAGACCAAGGCAAATAATTGCATTCCTCATACACATAGTGTAAGCCCTGTGGTTCATATCATGTCGACCCTAGAAAAGAAAAATTTTCCGGGCCATACGGAATATCTCCATTCATATTTATTATAAGGTACATATCGAATAAGTAATATGTACTTGTCCATCTCCAGGGATTTTCCAAGCATGTCACGTGAAGCTCCCTGATTCTGTGACAGTCGGGCAGGGAAAGTTGTCCATATGTGGTGAAAATCACTGAGGGTGTTGTTTCCACACCATGATCGCTGCCCATGTGTTGCAACCTTCATCGCCATGCCATGTGCAGATTGTACTGGTTTACCTTCACCAGGGGCTGAATACCAATCTGATGATCACATGACACTCCTGTGGCCATCACATGAGGAAAAATGTACAAGCATATTAGTTTTCACATGGTATTCACAGAATTTAGTACCAAAATGATGGGCAACCGACATCTATTCGGTGCTGTGTCGAAACGGAAAATAAGACTCTCAAAAATGACCTATAAACAATTGTCGCGGTGTATACTGTACAGCAGGAGGGCTGCACCCCTGCCTGATTATGACAATAATATTTAACTAATCTGAGGGTCCATAGATAAATGAGCATATTGGAGTTTGCGTTCACTCAAAACGTCAGAATGAAACCTTTTCTGGAAACTTCAGAATAATGCCTTTGCGGGAATGACGGTTCCGAAAAATACCCAAGCTTGGATGAACTATATTGCTTAAAACCATGCATGACGTTATTCAGTTATTAATTCACCATGGACTCACTGAATAACGGTTGTCATTACCCCGGTCTTCTAACGGGTAGCAATCCACAGCCATATGCATATTAGCTAAAGTCTCTTCCCGTTGGGAACTTCGGGAAAGAGGTATTATATCTTTCAATAGTCAAGCATCTAATCGTTACCACTTTTGAAATAATTTCATTACTAAATTCATAACAGAACTACCAGAAAACGCTGTGGAGTATAAAGTTCTCGATCATATCAGTTTGTGGCGCTGCCATCGAATTGCGCCGTTTCGCTATACTTCAGTGATAGCAAATTGAAGTAATCACATCATTGGGATCGAATTAGTTTAGAGCGGTGGAGCTGCAGAACAGCTGTAAACAGCATGCATATCTTTCTCATTTTCGTAGTGTTAATTAGGAAAATTGGGAGCTGATAAAGATCAGTATGCGAAAAATAGTAGAAGTACCTTTTTTCATCAGAATGATTAATGAAGAAGTCTTGTACATAATCATGACAATATGGGTTTGAAAAGGTCTCTGGTATAAGTTTAATGTTAACGTTTTGCACATTCATTCATAGTCTACTTTCATAAGTACTGAAGTTATAAGGCAAATCTTTCTCTAATAATAATTATGTAGTTATCCATTGTAGTTGCTGACCGTAATGCGGAAGCTTTGATTAATGCATCGCATGGTTGAAAACATATATGGAAATGTTCTAAAACTATTTTTTCAATAATTATACTTTACAATTATTGACCAAAAGTTATAAAAAAATAACTACAGAATTTATGATTCCAAAAACTATGGAGGAATTTATTCCCTGTAGTGGTATTTTCAGCCATTCGGCGCCCTAATTGTACCACAAGGTCCTCAAAGGACGTGTGAACCTTTGACGGCGAACCAAAACAACCAGTGAAGACCCCATTGGCCACAGTTATGGTAAAATTATTTTCTTCTGTAGAGAGACGGACATGTACTGACATCCCTTTTGATATTAAGTCCGAGACGGCTCTCCAGTCTAATAAAGCCCGAGACTCCATGCCAATCACCCGTACTGTACTTTGGCTAGCCGGAGGAGCTTGTACAGATTCTATTATCTCTACAGATGTTCAATTTTTGTAATCAGGGAGACTGTCGCGGCTGAAGGTTTTCCAAGGAGACGAGGAGTGGCCTTCTTCGCTTTTTCCGCACCTCCTTGTAGGAGTTAATCAAAAGTAAGTCCACAACTGTGGTTTGGAATTTCCGTAGGAAAATAATAGCGGCTTAGATACTCCTGCAGCTGGAGAATGGCAGCTCTTTTCGACAGACTGGCGACTCTTACGTTCTTTTTTTTGTCCCAAGTTTGGATTAGGTTTTTAGGCAATTTGGATAACAGGAAAGGTTATTGAGAAGAATTGAGATATTAATGACGGCACAATCTTCTTTACGTGCTTGTTTTTCTACGACTTGTCGTCAGCTAGCCTTTTTAAAGCGTTAATTGCTTCAATAGGAGCCTTTCCTCCTTTATTACTGTAAAATAAAATTTTCCTCCGGTTTTCCATCTTTTTGGCCGCAAATCTGACTGCCTTAATTTCCATCTTTGTTGCCTGAAAATTCAACTGCTTTTCTTACCTTGTTCCAGCAGGTGGCCTTAGAATGGATACTTTGTAGCACATATAGGAAATGGTCTCTCTCTCTAGGGTTTTCGGACAACGGCTCACGCCATGTCCCGGCTCCCTCCATAGAAAAAACACTCTCTCATTCCTGTTGATTCCTAAGGCGCCTGTAGTGACAAGATTTTGTCTTTCTTCTTGTTGATGAGCAAAGTGAGTCTTGACAGATCTTTGACAAAAGCGTCTACTTTGTCTTCGATACTCCTGATACTGGCATCTAGGCGCACCATGAGTTCCACAGGTGGAATTTGGTAGGGCGAGTGAAGTGGAACCGATGAAAGACATGTGATTTTACCAGAAATGTTTTAGAGCCTGCACTTTCTCTGCATAATCTTTTAGAAACCTAAAGGATAGAAACTGTGCTGGTTTGCTTTGGTTACAAGAGGCCGACCTTGATAGCCCGAACTTTGCCCAATAATCGAAGCCAGCCTTTTTCTACAGCCTATCGTTGGTTTTCAGTGACTGTGAGGTATCATTAATAGCAAAAATGATCTAGAGCTTGTCGAGTGACATTTTATCGCTCTCTGGAGCTGCAAAGTTGGGAATAATCCTTCTTTTACTAATTCATAGTTCTTTGTCTCCTCTGTAAGGGAGCAGTCCTTCGAAAATGTGTCATAGTAAAATTCCAATGCAGTACCATCCAAGTGTGCAAGCAGTTTCATTTTTTCCCTCCTCTTCTTTACCTTCCATAACCCCATTTTAAAGTAGAAAAAACCTGCAACTTCTTCCGCTCCCTTTGTCGCTGAGATGGATGCATCAAAGTTTGCAATCAGGCCTGTCCTGGCACAACGGAAAGATGGTGGAATTGAGTTCAGGCGAGCAAGAAACTACATCTACAATCAGGGTTTTAGGAGAACTACCAATGATTCATACACTCCCTAGTGTCTATAGGACCGTTGCCCTCATATGAGGACTACATTTAGCACTCCTTTTTCAATAAAATGTTTTTACCTAAGCGCATTTCTTCTCCTTCCGCAAAGTTTTATGAGTTTAGATGAACGATCAAAACAAACTTTTCAAGATTGTTGAACTCGGTTAAGGCTAAGGCAATTTTCCCTCACCGACATCCTCTCTTCGCAAGAAGCTGTGAAAACACTTCATTTTAAAAGGAAATATAGTTCGTATTATCGTGAGGGCTTTCAAAAAAGAGGTTAAATGCACAGTTGTTCTTACTGTACTGTAGCTTAACATAAAAAACCTTTCTTGCGGTAAAAATTTCGGGTTTCCAAAAAATTTACCTTTCGAGAATGTAACGTAAACTGTCCTCATATGAGCACAAAAAGGCCTCATATGATAACAGTGCTATGACGGATAGTCACTAGTCGAATGAATATGGTGTGGGAACTCATTGTGTCTTTTCTTCATTGACCTAACCTGTTCTGAGTGAGGCAAAGCTGCAATCGAAGTTCTGTAAATTCGAACTTAAACTCGTAGTAGGGTGCAATAATGCAGTTGAAAATTCTACTGCTGGCCGCTTACTTTACAGAGGCGTCTTCAAAATGTATAAATACGACTTCGCCGCCTTAAAATATTTGTATTCCACTGATATTATCATCTGATTATAGCTATTCCTCAAATATTTGTGCTCAGCTTTAAACATAGAATGAACCTCGGCCACATAGGTCGCGAAATATACAGAATTCACACAGTATCCTTTTTACTGCGTAAAAAATCGTTAGTATGGTCTAAAACCAGTATTCGGGGTTTCGGAATCTCTAAGGAGCCTGGAAGAGGTCGATGCAAATATGGAGGACAGTTTGAGAAGAACTTCACTGATTTCTCGCCTAAAAAAGAGTTGGGTAAGAATACAGAAAGTAGTATTCGAGGACAGAACGAACATTACATGGAAGTTGGCTTGACCCACAATCCTTCAATAATGTCAAAATATGAAGAGCTTAACTATGGGTTGAAAATACCGGTAAAAAAGCACAGAATGCAAGCGATGTAATGTACATACGTTAGGGCACACTAGTGGTAGAAGATAGTATCAAGCCGAAATAATAAAAAAGATCTTTTTCCCAGGTAAACTGGGGGCTAATCGTTCTGATCAGTGCCTGTTGGGCTCTTCAAATGCTGCCACAAAAAGCAATGATCTTCGGTGAGAGGAAAAGGACAAATGGGTAGAAGCCACCAACCAGGAATTTGGAACTCCATGGGGAAAATTGTCTACGAGGTTTCCGATGGACAAAAGCCCGGAGAAAATGTAACGTTAGTTCATTTTTCTGACGCTTTGCGCGATTGAAGTCTTTTAGCGACATACTAAAGCACCATACAAGACGAGTCATGATGTAGAGAAAGATCGAAGCAATAAATACGAAGTCAGCCGAAATTTAGAGGACCTTTTCTGCCTCAATCTTGTAAGGGTTGTATTTTCAGCTTCAGCGTCATCAAAATTTGTTGTTGAGCAAACTAAGATAAGATGAAAGATAATTTTTGCCAGTAGATCTTTCTTAATTTGACAGAGTGGTATTGCGATTTACAAGCTTGGAAAGTCTGCCATAATCATCAGGGAGAGAGCCGAGATTCAGAAAGCCCCTCCGCGGTCTCAAGAACGTCCCTAAACTTTGATATAGATGCCTATGCGATCAATTCTCGAAATTGACACTGAGGGGCACAAATTTCCAGTTGTATCCCTAAATAAAAGGGGACTAGACAATTTTATTTTGATTGCATAATTACAGGTGGGAAAATATTTTTCACTGCATTTATTAAAAATAATCCCAAAATGATTTCAAAAAACCTCGCTGGAACCACGTACACGATCTCTTCGTCTCACTTTGGACTAATTGGACGGAAGGGTCATCCTATTTCTGCTAAATTGTACCAAAATTCCGCTAGAGTTCTCTCACCTCTTAGCTTCGAGGCTGGGGCCTACTCTTGTTTCCCGTTTTACACATTCTGTACGAAAAGAAGGCGATTCAAACAAATTCTAAAACATGGAAAGTTAAACTATACGTTACTAGTCAGTACTTGGCCCCTTATCTTCCTTTTGACAAAAAGAATTCACAGTATTGCTATTGACTTTCAATGTTGGGTAATGTCTAGTTGTTACCCGCACCCAAATAAATAGGAAGGAAATAGAACACATCCGCTGCGAATTGAAATTAATTGAAGAAATGAGAATATTGATACTCAAAGGAGAGCCGAAAAAGGAGGTAGAAATGTTTTTTAGACGCTAATTTTGCGCGAAAACACTTCCATAATCGCCAGCGATCAGGCGTCGTACTGCTTGTAAACAAAGATACTTCCGTTCGGACATGTGACACGCTGGTGCTGGTACTAAAACCCGGGATTTAGTATCATATTTGAAACTTGAACATACCACTCCAATTCAAGGTTTACCACAAGTAGCACGATGATACCTGTCTTACAGCCCACAAATTATCATGTTTCGGGACAAGTATCCCAAGCATATCATTTCATGGGGTTTCACGCTCAACCCTAAACAACTTTTCATTGACTCATCGCTGCATGAGTAATTAAATCCATGGTTTAAGTTGCACATATTTCAGAATAAATAGGTGGTCGACCTTAGCACAGAGGCAAAAACACAGAGGAAAGTAACCACTGTCTTTTTCCTGTCTCTTTCGCAGAGACAGGTCTTAGAAAGACCTGTTTTCTCGCAAATTTGGCTTTGCATCGGCGAGAAAGAGCAAAAAGAGCAGTTGAACGAAACAAAAATGACAATTGGGTTGATTTGAGGCATCAACTGGCCATGACATAGTCGTTTGATTGCAGGGCTGTCGGTGCAAATTTTGGGCTACTGTAAATAAATCACAAAACAAAGTTTTGGTTGTCACCTTCAGTTGTTTATAATGTCTTTTTTATGTTCGGAGGCCTTATTGTTTTTTTATGTGCTTTTTTTCCCATCCTACCACAAAATTTCTTTGTTTTTTGACTGTTTCCTTTTCTCCTTTTCTCCTTTTCTCCTTTTTGCCTTTTTCAAGCAAGAATCAAGATTTATTCAAAAAGTGGATATAAATTTGCCCAAAAAGACGAGATCCAGTTCTAAAACTAATTGAAACATAGCCTATTTCTACCAACCTTTAGAAGCTAATCCCGAGAATAGTGCGGAATTATGGTACAACGGCCGCATGATACTCCAGCTTGTGTACCAGCGCCTCAGTGGCATTTTGTGGTCACCTATTTCTATGGGTATCTGCTCGCGAACGCCACTGCGCGTGTCCGGAGGAGAAAATCCTGTTAATTCCTTACCCTCTAGTCGGGTCCCGTAGTGTCAACCATAGAAAGAACCTTTAGATGATTTTGGATAGAAGGATGGCGCTAAAAATGCCAATAACTGTGTAAATTGCGCTTCTGATCGGTACAGTAAAGATTTTCCCATTTATTGCGTTCCTAGTTGGGGTTTTCTGCTCCTCACGTGATCAATAAAATTCTTGACCCGTTGCACGCGATACTGAGCAATTTAAACGTGCATTTTTTCGCGGCCACGTGCGTTTTTTCAGATTGAAGACACATTTCTTATCAGCCAAGAAGCTTTCAATGTTCTGGAGCAGGACAAGTGTTCCTCCTTTCTCCAATCTGTGGCTGTAAGGGCGAGAAAACTGTAAGTCTAACGATTGACAATAGACGGGGGCACAGTAGGTAAATCTGAAACCTGGACCTGAGTAGAACCTCAAACAATATCATTAATATTTGAACCTGAAACTGAAGTGACAGATGTCACTTCCTGACTGTTCGAAGTAGATACATTCGATTAGTTTGAGTCGACGGTTTTTAGGTTCACGTTTAGAGCTTTTATAAGCTCCCTCACCAGATTGTAGGCTCTAATTGCCTCTAGGGGAGGATTGACTTGGTGAAATTGAGGTTAATGACAGATATTTGAGACTGGCTGGAAGTTTAGGAGGGTATTGAGCAGTTCAAATCAGCTTACTGAACGCTAATATAGATTTCAGTCCTGTTTGGCATCAGCTCGAGATACTGGCTACGTGGCACAGCGAGCGTATCTCGGTTCTTACTGGCTGCTGGAAATTTTTCATGATCATAATGAAAGTTAGCTGCGATAAAAAGTCGAAGCAATAGAATTTCTGTTAGAGTGACCATTTCGTAAAAATGTATACGGGAGCAAATTTTCAGGAGGTTAAATTCATATAGTCCATAAAACTCTTAAGCCCAATAAACTGCAATCTGATGGAACAACAAATGCCGGTAATCAGTAATCGCCCGTATGCTCGGAGTAATCCTTGCAAGAAACCAGACTCATCTTTATCTCGTCACTTCACGCTTGTAGTAACTACCACGTAATGTACAGTATGCCTTACCTGGACTTAAGCCGGTATTCGAGCATTACGTGTTTATGGCTATTCATACTGAATCCAGTAGAGTTTATAGCATCACACTTGAACAGCCATATGTTGTTTGGAGGATTTTCTAACAGTATATAGTCATCCCACACCGTAGTAAACTCGGAGACCTGACAAGAGCCAGGGAGGCCTCACACACATAACCTTGATCATTTTATGGGCCCAGAGCATCTCGCTAGCCTGTAATCAGTTCATGATTTGAACCGTGGGAAACGACGACGACAGAGGAAGTATCCCTCCCTTGGATGATCATTCAGACTATCGACTATGGCGTGTCCGCATTGAATCCTTTTGCGACGCTAAGTAAATTGGCAAATGCCTGACAACTGAGAACCTTAGGACAAAGACGCAGAAGATCTCAAGAAATTCGAGATGGACTTTAAGAAAGCATCGATTCTGATCGCCCGGTCACTCACAAACATAGTGTCGAGAGTGTGTACTACCTGTTGTCGGAAAGCCTTTTCAGATGCTCAAACGACTCGACGAGCGATACGACTCACAATCGACAGCTACGGAATTCAGCAAAATGACTGACATCGTGTCGATGAGGTAAACCTCCATAAAGAAGGATATAAGCCTACATATTGACAGAATGCCCGGCCTCATCGATCAACTGAGTAAAGTGGGAACACCGCTTCCGAAAGAGCTCACAATATCGCCTCTTATAGCATCTATAGAAGCACCTGAGCTGGCTCCTGTCACAGTGGCTATCAAAACACTGACTGATGAAAAGGTTGAATGGGAAACCGTGGCGTGTCGTCTGCTTGAGGAACATAGATATCTTAATTCCAAACTGCAAAAACATAAGCGCGCAGATGCCGTTTCTACGGACATAAAACGTCCTCACTGTGCAGTTTGTGACCGCGATGGGCACTTAACTGACAAATGCCATTGGAATATTAACAACCCAGACAACAAACTACGCCTCAAATTCGAGAAGAACAAGAATAAGGACAAGGGTTGGGACAATAGAAATGGAAATAGAAGTTCAAGTAAGGGAAAAGAAAAGCAGAAGCTTGTCTGCATCACCAAAGCAAATAATGCATCAGTGAAGCAATAATCAAACATAATGCTCCACTCTGGTTCAACAGCACATATGAAGAACAAACAAAGCATTCCGACAGATAACAAAAGCTGCAACATAGAGATCGCACTTGGTGATGACTCAGTTATTCACGCAACACACAAGGTAACATTCAGTGTCACCCTGGTCCACTCAAATAATGAAACAGAGGTTTCTTTAAGTGATACGCTCTATTCCAAAGATCTTGCTATGAACTTGTTATCAATTCTAGCACTGGCATGTGCAAGGGTATTTACAGTGTTTTTGCCGAGGTTCGGACTATTGTTGGATGTGTACAAGGATTATGAACTAATCGGACGTGCTTAAGTTGCCGTCGATGGCCTCTATTACATATCCCATCACCATAACTCCAATGTTCGAAAGAAAGAGGCGACTGATATGAGTACCGTTATTCGAGCAATGAAATCTTTCAGTATGAATGATCAAAACAATTCATCGGACGGTGAAACAGAAATTAATTTCGATGATCACTCTGAATCTGACCAAGAGGTCACAACTGACTATTCAACCACCGACTCTGATGTCAGTGCATCATTAAACACCTCTGAAGAAGTCGCTGAGCTTCGCAGTTCCTCCGAAGATGATTACTTATCCAAAGATGGACTTCATAACGACATTGAGACCTCGGAAAACGACAACGAAATCCCGAGTCAAGAATAAAACAACGACATCATACTTTGGCATCGACGCGTTGGTCACCAGGGTTCAGACTCAGTGCTAAGTAAAATGCTCAAAGACGGGTCTCTCCAATGTCCTTCAGCAAAACAGGATAATTTTGAACCATGCACCGCTGGGAAGTTTCGAAAATCCTATAAAGGCAGTATCACTAAGGCAACGAAACCAGGTCATTTACATGTATATGCTGCTGAAAAATCAAACAACCATCTATCAGGGAATAGGAGTACCTGGTTACAGTTTTGATGAAGCAACAAGGTATGTGTCATCAAAAATCCGTGCAGAAAAACAGAAATGCGTCTGCAGAGCTGATGCGTTTATAAAAATGGTTTGAGCGACAAGCTGAGTGTACTGTAAAATCAGTACATTCGGATGGTGGAAAAGAGTTTCACCACGGACATTGTGTACTTGCTCAGGATGGAGTTGAGATCGACCTTACTTCTGCATACACCCGTGCTTCCAATGGTCTTGTCGAAAGGACACAAGGTGTCATCATTAAGCCGCAAGAACTTCTCTCCACGAATCTAACCTACCCCTTCGTTATTTGCCATATGCTGTCAAACATGCAACTGATGGAAAGAATGGAATACCTCATGCAACGACTGGTATATCTCCCTATAGAGCCTTGTTCGGAAAACTGTTGCCATTCCTGAAGCATATGAGGGTCTTCGGATGCAAGGTATTGTATCTACGTGATCCAGGTAAGAAAGCGAAGTCAGACAAGTTTTCTGCTCTCATGGTAACAGGTATCAATTTGGGTCACGAGAAATGCGTTTTTTACACTATTTTGACTAAAAAGGGTATTGTACAGACAAAACAAGTTAGGTTTTTTGAACAAGACTTCCCCGCGATTTTAAATTGCAGTATGTCGCAGAACTGCAGAGTACTCAGGAAACAATCGAGAGCAACATGTGGAACCTGGTCTCTTCTGAGGATGATGAATCGGATTCGCATTCGGAATACGCTGATAGACGAATTGTTTCGGACAATTAACAATGCTTACAGGATCAATTGAACAGGGTAAGTCAGGATGAGATTATGAGAATGCTAGAACATGTACCCGATGATGATTCTGGACAAAGCGAACGTGCGAATGCTATCTTTCCTGGAAAGATTACAACTGGAGATGAGCCTACGATCAAGGAGGCTTTGAACAGCGATGAAAGCACGCGATAGAAGGAAGCAATAATTGAAGAATTAGACACATTACGGCAAAATACAACCTGGATAGATGAGCCGACCTCCAAACCAACTGAGCGACCTATTCCTTTGCCTTTATTCTAAAATTGAAACGGTATGCGGAAGGAAATCCGGCTCGTTTCAAAGCCCGACTTGTAGCAAGGGGTAATTTACAGCCCACTCATCGTTCTGGAGCCTCGTATTTCTATGCACCTGTGGTCTGCATTGAGATTGTCCGACTACTTTTGATACTATCAGCTGCATTTGGACAACGAAACAGCTTGATTTAAATGGGTCGTTCCTCTATGCAGACCTCCCAAAAGAAACCCGGTTTGGATTATGATCCCTCCAATCCCTGAGATTGTAGGTGCGAACGGGCAAATCGTGCAGTTGCGCAAGAGTCTATATGGGCTTCGACAGGCTGCAAAACTTTGTTATAGAAATCTGGTCGACAAACTGAAGTCAATCGGTTTCAAACAGCTCGTCATGCATGAATGTGCCTTTAAGCTGCAAAATTGAAAAAAAGTGGTGATTCTTGTGTGTTATGTCGACGATATGGGTTTATTCGGAGATACGAACCTGATTAAGTTTGTAACAACCAAAATTGGCGAGAGGTTTGAGGTAACAGACTTGGGCAAGCTGTCCTTTTTTCTTGGTTTGAAGATCAAGGATCACGCCTCTTTCATGTCTCTTTCACAACCCGCCTACATTAATCATATCATCAATTTCACTGAAATGAGTTCTGCAAAACCCACAAAATCTACGCTGCCGATGGGTCATGTATTGTACGTAAAGAAATCAGCTTTAGATGAAAAATAGAAAGATGAAATGCGAGCTGTAGCATATCGCGAAGTGCTAGGTTCTCTTTTACATGTGGCCAGACGAACAAGACCTGATATAGCACCAGCGGTCTCCCTTCTGGGAAAATTCTCTGAATCCCCAGCACAACGCCACTGGAATGCAATGAAGTATTTGATCCGTTACCTGATTGGGACGAAGATCTTTGGCCTAAAAATTGCCAAACGAGTGAACACATTATCATTCGAGGCTTATTCGGACGCATATTGGATGAAGAGAAGCGTAATTCGCGGTCTGGCGTAATACTTACCTTGAATGGCACTCCGTTCTTGTGTAAATCTAAGAAGCAAACCATTGTTGCTCTATCTACGGCTGAGGCAGAATTTAACGCCCTTTCAGCATCCGTTAGTGATGTATGTTGGGCTAGGGAGTTCCTAAAGAAACTAGGATTTGATACTGAGTGTCCGACTAAGATTTACCAGGACAACGTCGGTGCTATTAACTGGACTACCAATGTACCAGGTCTTCGTCACGTCAAGCACATAGCTATCAAATATTACCACCTTCGAGAGTCAGTTGAATCTCAGGAATGCGAAGTCGTCTACGTTTCATCCGAAGACAACAAAGCGGATTCGCTCACAAAGTCTCTATCTCCTGTTTCAACAACTAACCACCAAGATCTTCTCCAAGTTGTCAACGTAAACTCGACGGGGCGTGTCTGGTAATCACTAATCGCCCGTAGGCTCCGAGGTAATCCTTGACAAGAAACCAGACTCATCTTTCTCTCGTCACTTCATGCTTGTAGTAACTACCACGTAATGAACAGTATGCCTTACCTGGACTTAAGCCGGTATTCGAGCATTACGTGTTAATGGCTAGTCATACTGAATCCAGTAGAGTTTATTGCATCACATTTGAACATCCATATGTTGTTTGGAGGATTTTCTAACAGTATATAGTCATCCACACCGTAGTAAGCTCGGAGACCTGGCAAGAGCCAGGGAGGCCTCACACACATAACCTTGATCAACAAATTGCTTCGAATAGTCAATCTTCACTCCAAAAGCCTCTAAGAATTTTTTATACTTTGGACGATTTTATTGCAAAATTCAGTGCCACTCTGAGCCCATTCTGTCATAATTTGCAGTCTGAGCTCCCAAACAATGCAGAACTGACGAATAATCGCGGAAACCCCTTAAGACCCCAAATAAGCATACTCTAAAGATTCTCTATGGGGATGAGATCCGACCTGTGCGCTGGCAAAGGGATCATATTTAAATTTTTCTCTTCAAACCATTCCTTTGCAATATTCGAAGTGTAAATACTTTCACTTTTCTGCTATAATTTCAATACCCCAGTGTACTTTTCTGTCGCAACAGGGAGCAACTATGTTTCGAAAGAACTGATATAACCCTACGCATTCTGATTCCCGACCATACGCATTCTGATTCCCGACTAAAATACTTGAGTTTGCTGAGTCTTCGTTCATTAACTTCACCTCGTACATTGACACTTACATCTCCATTCGGGCCACGCGTTAGAACCTCCTGATTCTTCCTTTGATCATGCCATTACGAGTCAAAGGCGTCCGGGCATTCTAAATCAATTTTTTCTCATCTAGGAGCACTTCTTGCCCCTAGTTCTATCGCATACAAATATTGCGATATTTTTTCAATTCTAATCGACCTTTATTATTTTTTGCAGATAGTAACGACCGGCTTCTTGCCTTCTTTAGCTTTGATTATGTCTGCGCAGTCAGTATTTGCTGCGTCCGGCGCCTTGGCGAATGCAGCTGTGCAGACATTACTTGCTAGGTCCAACGCCTAAAAATTGGTAGATCGAGCGGCTGTAAGAGCTGAAATACAGAATTTTGCTCTTTTGTTTCTTCCTTAACAACTGCTCTAAGCTTTTGTCAGAATTTTCTGTGATTCTGGCAGTTTTTGTACGCTTACCGAATTTTTTTTGCCCGTTGTGGATAATTTGTTGCAGTAGGGATTCTGTTCTGCTTGTAGAATAATCTGACGCGCGCTCAGGCCCTCCTTCTGGAGAACATCAGGTTTACTTCGCTAGTTTCCGGATAAGAATCGACCGCGGACAATTTTCAGTGAGAAAAGATGTTGTGTACGGATGATGTGTTGAAATGGATTAAAGAGAGAAATTGCAAGCATTTTTGTGCTATTGGTTGGCAGTGACATGTTTTGTCTTCAGATTGGCGTATACGGAATTCACTCCTTTGATTAGCCCTTCTTGAAATACTTTGGCTACCATTTTCCGAATTAAACTGAACACCTGCTCCCGGGCAGGATATGGCTTTAAGAAACAAAAATCTTTACCAAAACAGTTTGATTGCGTCATTTCTTCCAAAAGCTCCAAAAATGCCGACTTATAAGAAAGTCGCGCACCATATTGAAGCCTCCTGTGCTGTAGTTATGGATGATCATCGGCATCACATATACCTATACTCCCACCAGCCCTGTGAGGTAGTACCTCATGAAGCGGCCTCATTTCCAGACTCTTCATTACGCATACCTAACCCCCTTAGCCTTCGGAAAATAGCCGTCCTGCATCCCTAATCAGTAAAGCACCCCAATTTCCTCCACTTGCCCTTAATTACATAACTCAAACAAGATGCTGATTCAACGCCACGTCAATCTACGACTATAAAATCATCCTAGTTTCTACACACACGTGGCCACATCACACGTTCCTCTTGGTCTCAATCATCTTAATGTCGATTTAGTCACACTACAGTGTAATGATGACGGTACTACGGTACGTTACACTATCACACAGAAATGAATTAAAGTCCATGCTGCTAATATTTACCAAATTATACGAGGCTTTACACGAGTAAATAGATCAATCAGGTTTTTCACCATCGAAGACACAGTACTTTTTAAATCCCACAAAAACGGTAAATCCGGATTGCAGCAAAATTCAAAAATAAAAGGTCAGACTGGCTGCGATAGCGGTGAGCCTGAAAAGAACTGTTAATGTTTTCTCTAGAGTAAGGGTTGAAAAGGTTGAAATAAAATTGTTGGCGGTTTTTTACTTTGATGCCCAAGGCGGAGAAGTCTTGTATAGGCGAATAGTTGGGGTAGTTCTATCTGTAGGGCACTTGTCTACTAGCTACGATCCCTAGCGGATGTTCTAGAGCACCTGCTGTAAAGCAAGCACTAACGCTATGTCTAACTTATTGTAAATTGATTACTAGGACAGAGAAACTATAGACTACGTAAACCCAAAAAGTGGTGAGGGCAAAACAGCTATCTTATCGGACTGCAAATAGACATATGTAAATTGTTTGTATCTATAAAAAAGGGCTCGGTCTTGGTAGTTTCCACACGTACCGTATCAAGCAAGGAACACTTAATACAGTATGCCAAAGACACCTGCTTCTAGGTATCCTTCTTTGGAGTGCTCAAGACTAGTGCAGTGCAGCATAGTGCTAATGTGCTGTCATGTATAGCTGATAAAAACGTCAAACCGTAGACAGCCCATGATCAACATCCCCCTGCTGAGTGGTAGTTGATGTGATCAGGGACAGAATTTCAATTGCAAATACGAGCAATGCCAGCCACTAGAATGATCAATTGCAGGTTTGGGTTCTTGTTTTTGGCTTGTACTGAAAACTCACGGTCCCTCCAGCAGTGCACAAGCTGGAATTTATTCACGTAGACAGGCGCAGACAGTGATCGCTGCGCATTTACCTGCCCACGTTGGGACGATGCATGACGATATATTGTAATTCTGTGGAAGGTTTGACTACTTTGATCAAACCGAGTTGTTATAACAGATTGCTATGAAATTCGACCAGCGCAGCCTCTCCTCCAGAAACACCAGCAGTTCAATCTGCTTTCCTCCTCTTCTGGTCTCTCCCAGCTGCACACACCCCCTCTTTTCTACACTCTAGACGGTCTGTGCAAACCCTGTACCCTGCTTTCCAACCCTGTGCCTGACAAACTGGCAGTCTCCCTTTTCGTTTTACCTTTTGCACTAATCCCACATTCCAGAAAATCTACTTTTTTGTACTACACGGGTTGTTGTACTGTACAGTACTGTACAGTATACTATACAGTACTATACTGTTCGGTTCAGCAGCCCAATCTGTGCTTACAGTCAGTAATTTGTATCCATTTTCGCCCGACAATAACAATGTATACAATGTATACGGTACATTGTGATCACCGTGGCAGGGAGTGAATTTGAACAAGAGTACTGTACATACAGTACAATACAGACATACAGTACTATAGAAGGTGGAAAGCAGAAGTAACTGATAAGACCAGCGAGGAAAATTCAATTGCTTTATTGCAAAGTTTAAAAAATGCTGAAGGTGAAGTTGATGCCTCTACAGTAGTTGTACAGTACAGTACTTTGTACAGTAGCTTGAAGGTCTGCTCGACTGTGTTCCGCACTGGACCATAGATAATAATGCCAAAAGATATTCCCCACTGCAAGCACAATGCAGTGTGCGCGACTCGGCACTGTCTGCTACAGAAATAGCTGCAACATTGCATAGTCCACTTTAAGCTTACAGTATCACAGACTACTGTACAGTACAGTATTGTAGACAATATTGCTTGAACCATGTGTCAGTACAGTCTACAGTACCGTACCGTACTGTACAAAATACGTACTGTAGGAGGCAAAGGCTCTGGCGGATCAACAATACTGTCTCCTGGTCGGGACAGTGCAAACATCTCGATGCCTTCCAAAAGAGGAAGCAAAGATAAACATTCTCTATGAGCGCAGTAATCCTGATTTCATGACATCTTTTAACTTGCAACGGGTTACTCATATCCTCCTGCATGCATGGACAACGCACGTCTCCGAGTTACAAGACAGTGAAGAGATGATCTAGCCCCTATACTTCAGGGAATGTGCTGGTCTCACAACAGATAGTGCTGGTCACATAAAAATTTCCCATTCAATTTCCGATCTGTCCAGTAAAACCGAACTCGATCCACGCGAAATCAACAAATTTCTTCCTCCGTATTGGCCGCTGTTGGTTTGATTCACGCGAAAAGATGGAAGGAAACTAGTGCAGACAGTAATATTCTAGGCGTTACATCGTTATTCGCTGGGAACAACACTTTCATTTGTAGCAGAGGAAATAGGGTAACAAGGTGGTAGAACTGCTTGCAATTGGATACGCATATAAAAAGGAAATTCGACGCATAAACTTCCAACCAAACGAACTTTCGGTACTCAATGGACCATGTGCTGCCCTCTGCTGAATGTAATCCAAAAGCGTTGTACAGATGCTTGTCCACTGTATATTCTTGTATCTCACCTCCTTTTCGACATAGCATTTATGTCAACTTCAGTAGTCATGACTGAGGAGAGCTTCAGGGAGAGATTCTGGGAGAGGTTCTAACTTTTAAAGTACTTCACCTATCCTCTTTGCGTCCTTTATTTCTATTTGGTGATTGAATGTTGCAGTATGGCTCCATAACATTTTTTCCTTTTGCTGATTCCAGGCATGTACTGGAGCATTATGGACATGAAGTCTCTGGAAAGGCCAAGTAAGTTAGGTACCTTTCTCTGATGTTTGAATGTTAACACCGTGACTTTTATTATACATCCACAACCAACAATTAAATTGTGCTGAAATCAAATCCATGAATCGATATGAAAAGTCAGCATTAGAAGAAAGTGTACGTGTTCATCAAGATCTGCATTTTCGATCTCTTCTACGTAAATCTTGCTACCTCATATTCTGCAGTCCCTAGTGTAAACTCTTTGAGACTAAGGCTGCCACGCGCAACGTTGATATCCGTTTCAAATGATATCTGACCTGTCAATTACTGCAACTCGTATAGATTTCCGTTCGTCAGTGCTACTTCAAGCTCATAGGTATAAAAGCTTCAAGCAGTAATCCACCCACTCTCCAGACACTGCTACTCCAATTTCTAATTCGTGCTAGTCACACCGAAAGAATTTTGTGTCACGTTGTCGTTGTCTGCGCTTGTACAAGGCTTGCACAAAGAGCGCTTACTGACAGAAGGCTCGGGGGCAAAAATTTTGACGAGAGCGTACACTGTGCTGTTGCATATTTACATGCCGAGCCATGTCCTTCGAAGTTTACACGCAAGCCGAAAGCCAGCCGGGGTTGCCAGGGCTTGAAGCAACGTTCATAGGGTCCACAAGAGAAGAAATGAATGCCGGGCAGTCTGGTAGCTCAAGCAGCTCCGTTCGTAATGATTATATCCTTCAAAATCGTGAAGCAAGATCCCGCGAAGCAATGACAACTTGATTTACCCCGCCCGAAGACCAATCGTCAAGACCGAAGAGATGAAGGGATGTCCCGGGAATACCCTTGTAGGATTGTATCACAGCCCGGCTCAAAACATGAAGCCTCATGGGCCTCGTTCTCCGAGCATATCCTCAAAGTCTCCAGAGTCGAGAAAGTACTGGGAAACAGTTCTTGCCGACAGCGACAGCCCAGTGGCAGGAAGCACAAACCTCCTTTGCTCTTCAAAGGAGGAGAAGCCTTACAAATGCACCCTTTGTCCAATGAGATTTAAGAAGAGGTGCAATCTTGGAACTCATGTTAGCAACGTCCATGAAAACATTCGCCCCTATGTCTGTCGCGTCTGCTTCAGAAAATTTGCGAGAAAGTCAAACTGTGTCAAGCACGTAAGTCATACACTATTCTAGTCTCTTTAATGTGCTCCTTATGCTACCCTTACTGATCGATTGAGACAACTCGATATTCCTGTGATCTCGTTTTCCATTTTGTTCCGCAGATGAGACTTGTGCATCATATTCCGAGAGATAAGATTGAGGTTCTCGAAGTCGATACCGCTCCGAAATAAGCCGTTGTTTTGCAGATGTCTTGAAAAAGCCTTGATTCGTATCGAGGCCGGTTGCTTCTGCACCCCTAACTTGCATAATATCAACATGCTCCATGTTACATTGGACGAATTTCTGCCCCACTGATCTTCGACTCTTTGAGCAACATACAATCCTGTCAACTTGGAATACGGAAGTCTAATCTTCGCAAACCTACAGGAAATCAATAAACACCAACTACATTCATGGCGCATGAGCCTTCCGATTGATTGTGTAGATTTCAACTGGCTCGCTCTGGCGAAGGACGACGAGTTTTTCGAAGTGGCGCAAAGAAACGTTGAGTATGCTTTTATTATATGCGAGGTAGATGAAGGAAACGCTTCGATTTACTCTGTACTCACAGTTATGAAGAAAAACAACAGAAAAGGCTAGGCATGGACGTCAAATGTTGCGCATGGATTGACCACAATAATGTAGCACCTGAAGCCTATGAAACTTGGTTTCACTTTATGAACTTGCTTTTGAACTTGCCTCTACTGCACCACTACAACTGCAGAAAATATCTCACCGAGGACAAGGGGCACGGCGTTGCTGCTATTCACTTCATGAACTCAAGTTTTTGCTTTGCGAGGACAGCTGAAGGCGATTCACGGGTTTTCGCACTGGGACGGAATGCCAAAATCTCGTCCCACATTAAGCGCCGAATGCCACTGGGGCCTAATTTCTCCTCGTTTGGGGGCTCGAGATACTCTCTTACGATTTCTCGGGCAATAATCTCCGAGGCAGGGTCGCGAAAGTCTGCCAGGTATGGGTGCGCGAGAGCGTCGTCCACTGAGAGGCGTTTCGTTGGTTCAAACTGGAGCAATTTGCTTACAAAGTCTCGAGCCTGTGGTGACGAATCCGACATGATATGCTCGAGTTTGATGCGAGTTACGTGTGGAATCTTTTCCAAAAATTTGCGCGCCTTTGGGTTCCGGATCGATGTGATCTGTTCCATCGAGGGTTTTCCAAGTAGCTTGCATATACGCTCAATTTGGTTCTTCACGTCCGTGCCGGGAAAAAGCGGTTCACGAGAGTAGAGTTCTGCAACCATGCAGCCCACGCTCCACATATCAACGGCTGTGGAATACTCGTCCTGCGCAAGGAGGAGCTCAGGAGCGCGATACCACCTGGTAACAACATATTCTGTCATATTTTGATTCTCACCCTTGCTAGGGTCCATGTATCTTGCCAGTCCAAAATCACATATCTTAATCTCACACTGCAATCGGTTTGTGTTAGTCTTTCCAGAGTCGGAAATTGGTGGGAAGGTGGACAAAAGTAAAAATCAATTCTACCCAACGTCGTTGAGCAAACAAAAGGGGCGAGGGAAGTATTTGAAGCCAAGTGCCTGTTTGAATTTCAGCTGCTGCCTGTCTTTGAAATGCACCATCCGATAGACGGCAGTGAAAAAGTGATGAGTGAACTTACGGTTGCCGAAACTAGAATGTTTGCTGGTTTCAAGTCTCTGTGCAGAATGTTTGCGCTGCGCAATTTTTTTCAAAGATTGGCACCAACGAGAAAACGACATACCAAGACGCAAGGAGAAAAGGTTTCCATTAGTAAGGCTGC
This sequence comes from Kappaphycus alvarezii, assembly GCA_002205965.3. Classification (NCBI taxonomy): domain Eukaryota; phylum Rhodophyta; class Florideophyceae; order Gigartinales; family Solieriaceae; genus Kappaphycus; species Kappaphycus alvarezii. The sequence goes on along the minus strand of NADL03000705.1, from coordinate 1,204,746 downwards.
TAACTGGTACTGCGAAAACACAAAACGACATTGCTGGGGCCCTGTCCACGACCAGCTTGGGTCGAGGCATTCTCTCTTACCTGTGTATATATTTCAAGGCACGGCAAATCTGGTACGTGAAATATTGCTTGTGTTTTCGACGAGTCGATTCTGGGAGCGGAGCAGCTTATTCATATCAGTGTCCATAGCTCCGAGACAATGTAGACATCGTTAAAGGTATCATAGTCCTCCGGCTCGTCCATATCAATGATCTGCAAAATATTGGCATGATTCATAGACTTCATCAGGCGAATCTCGCGGATGATCCGCTTTGCATCTGTCAGATCGTTGAACACGTCGCTGACTTTTTTCACGGCCACTTTGCGCCCGGACAGTGCATCATCGGCGGAGCAAACGACACCATACGCACCGAGTCCCAGGGCCTTTCGGAAAGAGTAGCGCGGGTCAATACGGAATGGAGTACCCTTTACATAAAAGGTGTTCTTCACGGCAAGCGAATTGCAGTCTGGTCGGGAAGTAGTAGTGTCGACATCCATCGACTCACGAGGCGGCGGGGGAGGGAGCGCGCGAGTTTGGTCAGAGTTTTGTCGTGTCGCGGGGCGGGATTCACAAAGACTGCGCCGTCTGTTCAAAACCCACTGCTTAATATCTTTCCCCTTCATGTTAACGAGCGTTTCAAACACACACCAAACACATCAGGCATGCTTAAGTGCGCGCCGAATATGTCCTCGTATGCCCCAAAACCAAAACCGAGTGCAGACATTGCAAACGCAACCCATTTTGAATTTCCATTTATTCTATATTCACCCGTGGTATGGACCACGTAACATCCAGAAAAGTGACCGTCCGTCCGTTCACCGCACACGCTCGCAATAATCAACTGGTTGCGTCATTCGCACACCAAGAGAGGGAGAGCGAGAGAGGGAGAAGCAAGGCCTCTAAAAAATCAGCATGTTGAATTTCTCGCACCCGATCACGCCCCATCGCCCTCCACGCAACCAGCCCGCTTACCGCGCCTTCCACAATGACACCCCACGCCGCGCGAAAATCCGGACGCGAGAATCCCGCACACACCAAACCGTGGGTCATGTGGATCGCACAACACACACACTCGAGCCGCGAAAAAGGCACAAGCCCCACCCAAAAGACAAGGGAAACAAATCCCGGAAGGTCAACAAGAAAACAATGCAAGCTAGCCGACAGGCTTTCGAAACCAAGGGCAGTAGCACTTGGATGTGCGGTACTCAAACCGGTGGAGCGATAGACCGGTGCGACGATGGTATCGCCACTTGCGGAACTGGCATCACTTTCGCGTCTGGAAAACTGGGAGGCGCTTGGAGCGGTAGCGACGGCGATGTTTGCGGGTTGGTAAGGCCGTTGTGGTCTATCTGCGGGTGGATTGTGAGGTTTGGTTTGGGGGTGTTTGAAGTGGTAGTGACGGGTGGTGGGGCTGGGGGTGCGGGTGTGTTGACGGGTGGTGGAGGGTTTGGTGCGGTGGATGAGGTTGGGGGGGTGGCTGGGTCTGTAAAGTGGTAGTAGTTGTTTGGGGGGGGAGTCTGTGCGGCGGCGGCGACGACGGAGGACGAAGAGGAGGAGGGAGAGGGAGAGGGAGAGGAAGAGGGCGGAGGAGATGGAGATTGCGATGATGGCGGGGCGGGAGAGGGGGGATGTTTCGGGGGCGGGGGTGAGGGAGTCTGTGGTGGGGGGTTGGGGGGAGGGTTTGGACTGGGGATTGGGATGGGAGGTTGGGTTGAGGGGAGGGGGTTGGGGCGGTGGGGGGGGGTTTGTTGGGGGGATGTGGGGGGAAGAACGGGTGGTGGGAGGGGGAGGGGGTGGAATTGGGGGATGGATCGAGGGTGGGGAGGGAGGTTGGAGTGGGGATGGAGGAATTGGATGGGGTTGGGGGGGTGGATGAGGGGAGGGGGGTGAGGGATGGGGGGGGGAGGAGAGGGATGGGATTGGGATGAGAGAGGGAAAGGGGAAAAGGAGGGGCGGGAGGGAGGCGGAGGCGGAGGCGGAGGGGGAAGGGGAGGGGGAGGAGTGAGGTCGGGGATGGAAGTTGGATCGAGGGGGTCGAAAGGGGTTGGGTCTGGGAGTGTTGGGATTTGGTCGATGACTTGACGGAGGGGGGCGGTGGTGGGGTTGGGGAGCCGGTAGCGGGGAGGGGAGGGACAATGAGAATTGAGAGGAGGAGGAGGAGGAGGAGGATGAAGTGTTGGGCGAGATGTGGTGACGGCATGATGGAGAGTTTTGGGGGACGAAGGGAAAAGGGAAAGAGGGAAGGGGGAGGGGGAAGCGAAAGGAAAAGGGAAATAGGGAGGAGAAGGAGCACGTGGGAGCGGGCCGTATACTGCAGTATCAAACGTTTGAGCGGGGAGTTTGTGAATGACGGTTGGGATAAGAAACGGGGCAGGTGGCAGAGATACAAAAATAGCTGCTGATGTCGGTACACGTGTGCTATTATTTAAATGTCGAATGAAATGTAGCAGAAAAATATTGATGATGATTTTATTTGAAATTGAAATTGAAATTGAATAAATGCTGTGAAGGGTTTTCCACATGCCATGTACGCTGCGAGCCGCAGCTAGCCACGCCGGCCACGTGGACCATGATGACGGTTCCACCACTTATGCTCAATTAGTGTACTGTATATGGACAGCAGGCTAAATTTCGCACGTTACACTTGTCGATGTTTGGACCTTGACCTTGTGGCAATGCGCTGCGGAAAAGAAAACATGATTCAAAGCCCCCTCTCCCCCAGTCGTAGAGGTGAAGCCATAGACAAAAACGTCATCCACATGATGCAAAAGGTACTGTACTTTAGTCTACTGTACAGTAAGGTACAGTAGGGTACAGGGTACAGTAGGGTACGGTACAAGCGTCACCGCGGGGGCAACATAGCCATTCCCCCCAAAAAATCCTCCCCAAAAACCTTACGTGTCCAGCATCCAACACCCTTTCTGCAACCTACACAAAGCACACCCCCCCCCCCCCCGATCACACAGCCACAACTCCTCCCTCTCCTCTCCCCCTCTCCCCCTTCCACACACCCCCTCCCCCTCCCCAAACCATCCAACCACTCCTCTACCAAAACAAACAAAACAAAAAAACCATGCCCTTTGCACGCACCCATCCCCCCGATCCCCTCCACACCTCCCCCTTCTCCAACCTCCCCCCCCCGAAACCTACAATCCCGCCTACACCGTCTCCCGTCCCAGAGGCGAAGCCGGCGCCCTAACCTCCGGCCCACAACCCAACACCACCTCCCTCCTCCCACGCATCTTCCGCCAACGAATCTCAGACCTCTCCAACACCGACGACGACGACGATCATCCCCCTCCAAACCCCCACCCCCACCCCCACCACACACAACCCATACACAACCCCCAACCCCCAAACAAATCCCCATTTCAACACAACCCGAAACCCTGGCTACCCACTCCAACCACCACTGCAACACCGTTTCACAACCCGATGTCACCCCCTCAAAGTCCGTCCTCAAGTTGCGCAAGAAACTTTACACCGGTTTGAAATCCACCCCCATCCCACCACAAACACCCTCTACAAACAACAATCCCACACATGCAGACATCCCAGTGCTTGCCTCAACCGCCCCGACATGGCGCCGCTTTGTCGTCGCCAGACCGAGCGGCGTGTTTGTCATCTGCGGAAAGGCGGTCGATGTTCTGAGCGCACACGTCATCCATGTGGTCGAGGAACAATTTGGAGGGGAGGTTGTGTCGTGCGGGGCCACGTCATGAGGATTCGAGTGTGGTTGGGCGATGCCGCACATGTCGCTTGTACGGCCGTTGTGTCGTTTGACAGTTGTGCAGAGGGCGTTCGTGTGAGTGTCAGGAGGTGTTTTGCAGACTGTTTTAGGGTTGGCGCGGCGCTGTTTGACGCCTTTTCGGCTGATTTGGAGCGTCTTTTGCGTGCGCTTGACCGCTGACTGATGGGGTGGGATAAGGATGAGTGGGGTACGGCAGTGGAGTTTTGATCCGACGCGATTTGATCTTGGCATGGGCTTGAATTTAGAGGCATTGTTTGTGGACCGTTCGGGTTGTCTTGCTGTAATTGCTTTGGCGCTTTTTTTTTGCTTTTTTTTGGGCAGACGGCTGGCTTTCCACTGGACCGGCCAGCAGGTTGCCAAGGGTACAGTAGGTACTGCACTGTACCGTACTGTACTGTACTTTGTTGCGTCTCTAGTTTTGCAGGTGGCCCCAATTTGTACAGAATCAAATGCTTGACCCGAAAAATCCGAAAATTCTAAAATCGTCCCAAATCGATTGATTCATCGCGCTGCGGCGGTTGCCCATGTTGAAAGCCTTGCCACGTCCTCATCTCTTGCTTTCACTTTTACTCGCTGGATAAAAGCACTACCACGTCTCAAATTTCCTCTTCCCGCACATCCGTTCCCCTAGACCGCCAAGTACTCTCCGTCCTCGTTGAGATTCCGCGCGCCCCGTCCCATCCGGCCATAATACACCCCCTTCTCCAACACCCCACCCACAGCCAAGAGGCACCCATCATGCCCAACGATCTGCGCCAACGCAGCGCCTCGCGTCCGTCCGCCACTACCTCGGAAATCACCCCCTCCTCATCTAACCCCGCGTCTTCCACCCCTTCTACTGCGCCCACCAATGCCAGGTCCAAAATCGACAAGTCTGGCCTGTACGATCTAGCCCAAATCAAGCGCCTGCTCGACGATGAGGTCATTGCCGTAAGTCCTACCCATCTTTAACCCCA